>JAVGWX010000002.1:160798760-161308373 GCA_036924085.1 Ariolimax columbianus
ACACAGATAGAGAGAGAGAGAGAGAAAGAGCGAGATAGACACATGTGCACACACAGAGAGAGGAGAGAGAGCGAGATAGACACATGTACACACACAGAGAGTCAAGGAGAGGAGAGAGCGAGATAGACACATGGACAGAGAGAGAGAGCGCGAGATAGACACATGCACACACACACAGGGCGAGATAGACACATGTACACAGAGAGAGAGAGAGACAGCGAGATAGACACATGTACACACACAGAGCGAGATAGACACATGTACACAGAGAGAGAGAGCGCGAGATAGACACATGCACACACACACACAGAGCGAGATAGACACATGTACACAGAGAGAGAGAGAGAGAGCGAGATAGACACATGCACACACACAGAGAGCGAGATAGACACATGTACACAGAGAGAGAGATAGAGAGAGAGGAGAGAGAGCGAGATACACACACACAGATAGAGATAGACACATGCACACATACACACACATATAGACAAATGTACACAGAGAGAGATAGACACATGTACACAGAGAGAGAGAGCGAGAGAGCGAGATAAACACATGTACACACACAGAAAAAGAGCGAGATAGACACATGTACATAAACACACACAGAGAGAGTGTGAGAGAGAGCGAGATAGACACATGCACACACACACACACAGAGCGAGCGCGAGATAGACACATGCACAGAGAGAGAGAGAGCGCGAGATAGACACATGCACAGAGAGAGAGAGAGAGAGAGAGCGCGCGCGAGATATCCACATGTACACAGAGAGAGAGAGAGAGCACGAGATAGACACATGTACACACACAGAGAGAGAGAGAGAGAGAGAGAGATTATTAGAGAGGAGTAGCATGTATATTTACAAGGTCCAGTTTATGTTTCTTGACTTATACTTTCAGACGCACCAGAACCAACTACAGGTAATATTGATATATGTCATAACCACATACAGCTGTTATTATTATTGTGTGTGTGGGGGGGGGGGGGGGCGGGGGGGGGGAAGGGGGGGGGGGGTGAGTCGCTATAATCTAAGGTTAAGACACTCGCCTCTCACAGCGATGAATGAAAACGGTGGGCGATCGAATCTCATGTTTGAAGCGACCCCTGGTCTCACGGGAGGTCAGACGGGAGTGCCTGCATCCCGAGTTACCCCCCGTCGTTTTGACAAATAGTCTTGCCACTGATCCAAGGTAACTCGGGATAAGGGTGAGATTCATGATCAACGCATATACTTCCACACTATCATCCAAATACAGCGCACATCACATTATTAAGGCAAGACCGTCTGATGTTGGGGGCATCATCATTTCGCGATGGGCAATAAAACTGTGTGTGTGTGTGTGAGTGAGAGAGGGAGTGTATGTGTGAGCGAGAGAGTGAGTGTGTGTGTATGTATGGGTGTGTGTACCATTGCGTGTGTATGTGTGTTTATGTCATTGTATGATTTCACTGTGTCCAACAGTGTAATCCACTCGGCGATGGAGACGATTGTCAAGTCTATTATATGAGTTATTAGGGACCTAGTGGACACAGGGATCTCACCAGGAGAAGAAGAATCAGAAATGACCAGAACCAATATATTTTTGGGAAGACATTCCATGAGCCAGTACAAATCGGTGGTCGAAACAGAAAGAGAACGAAATCCGTGGAGCCGCCATGGAGTGCACCTAGCATTGGAAGATGTTATGGAATGGGGAAGGCCACGAGACTAACAGATAGAAGATGTAACATAAATGCATAGAAAACACACGCTTACCTGAACACACACGCTTACCTGAACACACACGCTTACCTGAACATACACGCTTACCTGAAAAAAACGCTTACCTGAACACACGCACGCTTACCGGAACACACACACGCTGATGACTCTCTGTTAGTAACTCGTTTTGTATCCTGTGGATGTAGAGGTTTTTGTGTCTACTTGCAGGGAAATGTGCAGGCAAATATAGATTGGTTTGGTGTGTCTTTGTGTCTTCTTGCTGTGAAATGTGCAGACAAATAGGGATTGGTTTGGTGTGTCTTTGTGTCTTCTTGCTGTGAAATGTACAGGCAAATAGGGATTGGCTTTGTGTGTTCTTGCATGATAGAGGGGCTTCCTTCTTTTTCTAGGTCCATCAAGGAAGTATAAATGTGATTAACATTCTAATGTTTTCCCGGCTAACAGCCGTATCGTATTTATTTTCCACCTGTCACTGGTTCTTTGACACGCATATTGTGTACACTGGACATTTGACTCTATCGTGTACACTGGACCTTCAACTCTATCGTCTGTACATGAATGAACTAGGCAGCTCGATTTCATTTCTTGTGAGACCAGGAAACTTTTGAAACTTGTAGGGTTCCTATACTCTACAGTTTCGTACTCTCACCTTCCAGGCAGAGCCACATCCTCCCCCCCCCCCTTGCAACACTCTCCCTACATACGTTAACAGAACATAGGAAGCTTAATCTTTCCATGTAGCATGTTCTGTTAAGAGTCAACGTCACTGTACTTCAGGCAGGCCCATAGGTGTTAAACATCCCTCAGTCAATGACAAACATTGCGCCTGCGTGATTATAGTTCCAATTACGAGCTGGGTTTACCGATTCGTAATGTATAGATTCTGTTGTGGCTTTTCCATGTGTTATTAGAACAATGAAGTGGAAATTCCTCCAGATTTTTGTGACTTGCAATTAGTGAATGCACGTGTTATTTTTAGTATTTTTCCCATTTAGTAGTAGTTTGGGGACTATTTTGTTTGTGGGTAACTTGCATCATGCTTGCCGGATTACTTAATGACAGGTCATTACTTAAATTCTTGAAATGTATCCAGGCGCGTCGACTGTGTCATCTCCAGGTCTATCAGATGGTGGCGTCATTCTTATCTTGTCAAGTCTGTCATTCCATGACATTCTTATCTTGTCAAGTCTGTCATTCCATGACATTCTTATCTTGTCAAGTCTGTCATTCCATGACATTCTTATCTTGTCAAGTCTGTCATTCCATGACATTCTTATCTTGTCAAGTCTGTCATTCCATGACATTCTTATCTTGTCAAGTCTGTCATTCCATGAAGAAGGTTTTCACCAACCTGGACAGTCTCCCCAGAGAAGGAATCACCTAGAGACAGTTGTTGGTATTGCCCGTAAAGTGTCTTTGCTTCCTCGTTAAGGCCAGGGATATAATCGACTCTTCAATCTTTCTGGATAGCCTGTTCGTTTATCCCACAACAGTCTCGAATTTTATGCGGATTGCTGATATAGAGTGACTTGTAGGTGTCTGTTTTTGGAAGGCGGGAAGGGGGAGGTAGGGGATGGGGGTGATGGAAGAGAAGGGGGTGGGCGGATAAAAGCCACAGTTCGTAATCGTCACACAGACCATTCGAAATATTGACGTTAGTCTCGATAAGTGAATAGAACCTGCTAGAATGAGTATTTACACTGAACAGCCTGAAGAAATTAGGGCAGGGCACCAACAAAACTATGAAAGTAAAAGTCTTGAGAGCCTGTGTTTTTCCTATGGCAGCTTATGGCTGTGAAGCATGGACGATTACCAAAACTTCTAGACAAAGAATCGAATCCTTCGAGTCAAAAGGTTACAGAAAGATCCTCAGAATACCCTGGACAGAGAAAAGAACAAATGTAGACATTCGGCAAGAGTTGAGCATAAAGGAGAACTGATTTATCAATTCCTTTTTGGCTAGAAAATGCAAATACTTTGGTCACATCAAGAGACACAACGGTCTTGAGAGGACGGTGATGGAAGGTATGGTGCCAGGCAAAAGAGGAAGGGGTAGACCAAGAAGACGATGGCACCAAGATATCCAGGAGTGCCTGAGTATGACAGTGGCGGAAGCTGGTGTTTTGGCAAGGGAACGAGTTTCTTTCAGACAGACTGTGATGGGAGCGACGTTCTACAAGGGAACGAGTTTCTTTCAGACAGACTGTGATGGTAGCGACGTTCTACAAGGGAACGAGTTTCTTTCTGACAGACTGTGATGGTAGCGACGTTCTACAAGGGAACGAGTTTCTTTCAGACAGACTGTGATGGGAGCGACGTTCTACAAGGGAACGAGTTTCTTTCAGACAGACTGTAATGGGAGCGACGTTCTACAAGGGAACGAGTTTCTTTCAGACAGACTGTGATGGTAGAGACGTTCTACAAGGGAACGAGTTTCTTTCAGACAGACTGTGATGGTAGAGAAGTTCTACTAGGGAACGAGTTTCTTTCAGACAGACTGTGATGGTAGAGACGTTCTACAAGGGAACGAGTTTCTTTCAGACAGACTGTGATGGGAGCGACGTTCTACAAGGGAACGAGTTTCTTTCAGACAGACTGTGATGGGAGCGACGTTCTACAAGGGAACGAGTTTCTTTCTGACAGACTGTGATGGTAGCGACGTTCTACAAGGGAACGAGTTTCTTTCAGACAGACTGTGATGGGAGCGACGTTCTACAAGGGAACGAGTTTCTTTCAGACAGACTGTGATGGGAGCGACGTTCTACAAGGGAACGAGTTTCTTTCAGACAGACTGTGATGGGAGCGACGTTCTACAAGGGAACGAGTTTCTTTCAGACAGACTGTGATGGGAGCGACGTTCTACAAGGGAACGATTTTCTTTCAGACAGACTGTGATGGGAGTGACGTTCTACAAGGGAACGAGTTTCTTTCAGACAGACTGTGATGGGAGCGACGTTCTACAAGGGAACGAGTTTCTTTCAGACAGACTGTGATGGGAGCGACGTTCTACAAGGGAACGAGTTTCTTTCAGACATACTGTGATGGGAGCGACGTTCTACAAGGGAACGAGTTTCTTTCTGACAGACTGTGATGGGAGCGACGTTCTACAAGGGACATGCTACATGATGATGAGAATGAGTATAAGAGATGACGATTTGATGATCTTCTCTATTTTCTTCTCTTGACCACGCCAGTATTGACGTTGTTCTCTTCCAGATTGTCTATATGATGGCCGTAGCTTCAACCATCTCGGTGACATTCCTCATCCGAATGGTTGCACCAAACTTCAGTGTCAGTTCGGTCAGATTGTTGCTATCACAGAAGGTCAGTGTTTCACAATCATCTTCACCATCATCATCAATTGCATCGTCATCATCATCACACATCATCGCCATCATCACCATAACCAACATTATCATAACTATAAATACCTAGCGTATAAAGAATGATCATCTATTTGCTAAACGATTAACAAACCGGTCTGCCAGTTAGAAATACAAGGGTTCTAATCTGCCAGTTAGAAATACAAGGGTTCTAATCTGCCAGTTAGAAATACAAGGGTTCTAATCTGCCAGTTAGAAATACAAGGGTTCTAATCTGCCAGTTAGAAATACAAGGGTTCTAATCTGCCAGTTAGAAAAACAAGGGTTCTAATCTGCCAGTTAGAAATACAAGGGTTCTAATCTGCCAGTTAGAAATACAAGGGTTCCAATTCCAGTAACGACAACGTTTTTCATTTAGAGGAAATCAAATATAGTGTTCACACTGCACGGCTACTGTCTTAGCAAAAGGTATATATTAATTATTTTAGATAAATACTTATATTAACCCTATCAGAAAGATTAACGTCGGGATCAGAATTGTCTGTTTTACACAACAGTTTTACAACTAATGTTATTTTCGCCTGTCCAGTCATTCACAAATACACGTTTAGGGAAAAACGTCTCCTTACGTCTGTTCGTTATTTGATTGACGTCATTGTCACATTAGTCGTCCATCACAGTTTTTGTTAACGTCACTATTATTGTGGTTGTCACTGGTGTCTTTAACTGACGTCATGTTTACCGCAGTCACTCATGTCTATAACTGACGTCACATTTACTGCAGTCACTCATGTCTATAACTGACGTCACATTTACTGCAGTCACTCATGTCTATAACTGACGTCACATTTACTGCAGTCACTCATGTCTTTAACTGACGTCACATTTACTGCAGTCACTCATGTCTTTGTCTGATGTCACATTTACTGCAGTCACTCATGTCTATAACTGACGTCACATTTACTGCAGTCACTCATGTCTTTGTCTGATGTCACATTTACTGCAGTCACTCATGTCTTTGTCTGACGTCACATTTACTGAAGGCACTCATGTATTTAACTGACGTCACATTTACTGTAGTCCCTCATGTATTTAACTGACGTCACATTTACTGCAGTCACTCATGTCTTTGTCTGATGTCACATTTACTGCAGTGACTCATGTCTTTGTCTGACGTCACATTTACTGCAGTCACTCATGTATTTAGCTAACCTTACATCTGCAGTAGGTTTTTGTTATTTCGTTAATCCTCTACCATTAAATTTATTGTGTATTGTACTACCCTGGACATTTAAACAGGTTAACTGCTTTAATGAAGACAAGAAAAACATTTAATTAATAACACGAATGCCAGGCTGGTGAGATGATTTAAATTTGCTTCACCTGAACGAAAGGTATGATCAGTAAAAGTGTCGATTTTGGTGTAACTTGTTTCACTGTTCTCTTGTATATCCACTGAGCACAGCTTGCGACAAGACGGTGGACAAAGAATGCCACCCCGTCAACTCCACCTTCGAGTATAAGAACACGCTGTACCAGTGTAGCAGATCAAGCCAGAACGGCACCACTGTCTACACGTACATATTCAAAGTGGAATCTACATCCGCTAAAGGCTGCACAATTGGGGCCAACAACTACAAAAGTGGCCAGCTGATTGTCAGTAACGATACATGCAGGGTCAGACAGTGCCAAGATGGCACATCTCCATTTATTGTCTCAGGTAAGTTGGTTGATTATTGAACCATTGTAGCGAGTTCACCATCTAAACTGTGCCCTAGTACATCCCATCCCTGCACACAGACAACAATTCCACGCACACTAGCTTGTTGTGTAGTTCTTCCTGGTCGTTAACAATTTGAATTTTGGTTTATTACCGATGTAAACAATAGAACTACAAACACAGTCCTTTTTTTTTTTTTTTTTTTTTGCGTTTGCCTTATTTATCTATTCCCCAAGGCGTGTGTGCGTTACACTGTGGTTTTTATTTTGCGCCTGTCGGCCCAGTGCATCCGACTTCATCATGCATTTTATGTAAGTGTCTGCTTCCTCCTGCATTTTCTAAGGGTTTGCTTCCCCGGGGTAACGGCCGGTGCTGTGATGGGGATCGAGCCCAGCACCTTCTGGTTGTGAGCCGTGCCACTTAACGTTTTGATTAGGTTACAGCGCATTAGTTAGTTAGGTTAGAGCGCATCAGTTAGTTAGGTTAGAGCACATCAGTTAGTTAGGTTAGAGCACACCAGTTAGTTAGGTTAGAGCACATTAGTTAGTTAGGTTAGAGCACACCAGTTAGTTAGGTTAATTCCACGCCCACTAACTTGCTCATGTGGGTCGTTATGATTTTAACTTTGGTATTTTAACGTTTTACAAGGTTAGTTACAAAATGTATCCGACCTTAATTTTTTTCAGCGGAAATAAATGAAGCATGGGCGTTGTCCTTCGACAGAGAGGTATAAGGTAGTATGGGCGTTGTCTTTCAACAGAGAGGTATAAGGTAGCATGGGCGTTGTCTTTCAACAGAGAGGTATAAGGTAGCATGGGCGTTGTCTTTCAACAGAGAGGTATAAGGTAGCATGGGCGTTGTCTTTCAACAGAGAGGTATAAGGTAGCATGGGCGTTGTCTTTTAACAGAGAGGTATAAGGTAGCATGGGCGTTGTCTTTCGACAGAGAGGTATAAGGTAGTATGGGCGTTGTACTTTGACAGAGAGGTATAAGGTAGCATGGGCGTTGTCCTTCGACAGAGAGGTATAAGGTAGTATGGGCGTTGTACTTTGACAGAGAGGTATAAGGTAGTATGGGCGTTGTCTTTCGACAGAGAGGTATAAGGTAGTATGGGCGTTGTACTTTGACAGAGAGGTATAAGGTAGTATGGGCGTTGTACTTTGACAGAGAGGTATAAGGTAGTATGGGCGTTGTACTTTGACAGAGAGGTATAAGGTAGTATGGGCGTTGTCCTTCGACAGAGAGGTATAAGGTAGTATGGGCGTTGTACTTTGACAGAGAGGTATAAGGTAGTATGGGCGTTGTACTTTGACAGAGAGGTATAAGGTAGTATGGGCGTTGTCCTTCGACAGAGAGGTATAAGGTAGTATGGGCGTTGTACTTTGACAGAGAGGTATAAGGTAGTATGGGCGTTGTCCTTCGACAGAGAGGTATAAGGTAGTATGGGCGTTGTCTTTCGACAGAGAGGTATAAGGTAGTATGGGCGTTGTCTTTCGACAGAGAGGTATAAGGTAGTATGGGCGTTGTCTTTCGACAAAGAGGTATAAGGTAGTATGGGCGTTGTCTTTCGACAAAGAGGTATAAGGTAGTATGGGCTTTGTCTTTCGACAAAGAGGTATAAGGTAGTATGGGCGTTGTCTTTCGACAGAGAGGTATAAGGTAGTATGGGCGTTGTCTTTCGACAGAGAGGTATAAGGTAGTATGGGCGTTGTCTTTCGACAGAGAGGTATAAGGTAGTATGGGCGTTGTCCTTCGACAGAGAGGTATAAGGTAGTATGGGCGTTGTCCTTCGACAGAGAGGTATAAAGTAGCATGGGCGTTGTACTTCGACAGAGAGGTATAAGATAGCGGTCATGAGCATGCCTCAGTTTCTTTTCCGGTCTTCAGATTGCGTCAGTCGCTGGCAGTCAGCCTTTCAGTGTTGAGTGTTGAGAGCAGCCACAGGGTTTTCATTCGTCTCGAAATGACGAACACGAATCATCGAGTCACGTTGATCCTTTTCTTTTACTCTCGTGGGGTTGAGCATAATAATGTTGTATGAGTATGATATAATAAATATGGCACCTGCTGTTTGCTAAATTATTTGATGTGTGTGGTCATGAATGATGTGGATGCATATGGTAACATTCTAGATAGAATAACCCCAGTGGAAACCTGGACTCTGCTACAATGGCGAGACCACTAAGAGAGTTACGTGGAAGTCTCAAGAAGAGCACTTTGAAGGAGGTAAGGGTTTAAAACCTCCAGATGAGTAATTGTTTTTTTCCGGCCAAATGTCGGATACTTTTTGAACACACTTAGTAACTCATGCAACTATTAACCCAGTCCTTTTGATTAAGTTATAGCGTATTAGCCATACAAACGTATTCGACATTCTGTGACAATGTCAGATATGTGAGAGTAAGTTTTATGTGACAATGTCAGATGTGTGAGAGTAAGTTTTATGTGACAATGTCAGATATGTGAGAGTAAGTTTTATGTGACAATGTCAGATGTGGGATTCAGTGATCTCTACAATTCCCAATCATAATCCCGAGCCCACTTGGTACCTGAAGACAAACGATAACAGTACCGGGAGGGAGCTCAGAGGGTAGGTGCAGCGATGACAGTACCGGGAGGGAGCTCAGAGGGTAGGTGCAGCGATGACGGTACCGGGAGGGAGCTCAGAGGGTAGGTGCAGCGATCAATTTGAACAAAGGCAGCCTGGATTTCTATTGTATGACAATTCGGTCAAGGGAACGTTAGGTGTTCCTAATTACTTTCGGTATTATCCATAGTTTAAGGTTCCGGTTAACACATGTCCATCCCATGTTAAATCTGGGGATTGTTCCTGAGACTTCTATTAGACGTTAGAACTGCCCATGATGTAGTCGTAAGATGTTCCAGGAAAAATGTAGTTAGAGGTATTTTGTAATAATGGGAGGGTGGTGTCTAGAAAGAGGCAATTGACGCATTAGCAAGCATTACACGCCAAATAGTTACAGGAGCTGGTAAACAGGGTCGCAACAGAAGTAACACATGACCTGAGGACAGCATGGCCATGTTGGATAAGTGGAGCTTATGGAGGAGCATAGGGGGTCGATACAATCGGAATCACAAGTGATTCCAGGGAGAGCTGGCAGGGACGTCGACTGTGAATTTCTTAGACATTGCGCTGTACTGCCTCTTGAAAGAATCAGAATTCGTGTTTCTTCGCTGTTCATGTGTTAAGTCTTAGTCGACCTGTGCATCTATAGAGGCGTTAGAGATTGTGCAGGACCCCACGCCTGTGCGTGTTCGTAGTTGACAGGTGCATTTCTCTGTTTATTTGTTCATGTGAAAGGGGATATGGCTTGGCTTGCCTTCGTTCGCTCTCAATCTCCAGCTACCAAAACCCTGCAAGGGCCTAAGTAGCAGAATGTAGTACAGAGAACGGAATGCGTTGTGTCGTAGTTTACAGCTTGGCTGCGATATTTGCATCTTTCGGTCCAACACATCCGACTTCAGCAAGCATTTTTTGAGTACCAGGTTAGCATTCCCTCTTCGATTCCTTCTCCTTAGCTAGTCTGCCTGCTGCAGCCTGTTATCCAGGATCACCACTTTGAGGTGTAGAAGGGTCTTGGCAACTCTAGTTTGCTGGCCCTAACTATAGCAGTCAGCTATGGGCCACTGACCACTGCAGCTCATGCGCTGCTCAGCATCTTGATCCCGAAAGGGGATATAATGTAGCAGATCCCACTGTTTGCCCTAGGGTTATTCTAACTTAGAATATTATCACACTCATCCACATCATTCCTGACCACACACTGCAAATAATATAGCACACAGCAGATGTCATATTTATTATATAATACTCATACCAGAAAAATGAGTAGTGAAATTACAAACACAATACAATACATATCATCTTAACTAAATATTCCTATATTATATATATGTTAATATAAATATTAACTAAAGCGGAAATTTTAAGCAGTAGCCATTGATGGAATTCCCAACTATCCAAAAACCCAGTTCTATTGCCGTAGACACATCACACACCCATCTAGATCTCACCTAGTCGATCTACACACATCACACACCCATCTAGATCTCACCTAGTCGATCTACACACTCGCTTAACTCGTCAGGACATACCTCCTTCACAAGGTGTCCTGCGTACAACACACGTTCAGATTATCTATTAATACACAACGCCCACACCCACACACACCTATTTGAGCAGCTGGCCCCGACACAATGGCGTATGCTGTTTTATCTCCAACATTCGTACAACAGTCTATCAATCGCTCCTCTATCTAAGTCGGTGAGCTAAACCAGACTCCTATCTCCATTCACTCATCCCCTCTCCATGCCAGCCTGCTTGAGCTAAACTTTGCCTAGTGTTATATAGTCTCAAGCAGTATCAGAGCTGCCCAATGGATCTCTGGGGATGTCTCTATTCAGTCGTTATTGGAACGAATTACTCTGAACACCTGTCACTCATCTATCGCAGCAAGCTCCGCTGCCCTCCCGTCTGTCACTCACCACCCACTCCCCAAATCGGACGCCAGTGGTCAGTCCCTACCTGTACATTCTTTCCCCAACGCCGATTCCCTTTGTTGAGACGGTGAGTGACCTTGGCGTAGTGACCAGACAGAGAGTGACCTTGGCACGCATTCAGGTACCTTTGTTATCAGCAACCACATCACCCCTGCTTTAAACTCTCATGCTCGGGGTGGTACTGTTACAATAACTGATGCAAGGGAAAATAAGTTAGCTTTTCAGCACAATAATCAAAATGAAAAGATCATCTCATAAATATAATAATAAATGGGTGTAATCTGTTAGAGAGTCTGATACATATATGAGTCTGTTACAAATTAAGGCTTTATTTCTGTGAAGTTCTGAAAAAGACCTACCCTTAAAATATTATGCTCAGCTAGTCAACCACTAACCCCAACCACATAAACCACGACCCATGGACCATCTATCAGACCCCAACCACATAAACCACGACGCATGGATAACCTATCAGACCCCAACCATATACACCACGACACATGGAACAACCTATCAGACCCCAATCACATACACCACGACACATGGAACAACCTATCAGACCCGAATCACATACACAACGACACATGGGACAACCTATCAGACCCCAATCACATGCACCACGACACATGGGACAACCTATCAGACCCAAACCACATACACCACGACACATGGACACATTTAACGACCAAAATAACAGACATGCTACAAAGATACAAATATAAAACTGCCACAATTTTTGGCGCAGCATAATATTAAACACATACATCATCTCCAAATTAATCTACACATCCACAGTGTTTGAACCCCCACAGCAGACAATCAAGTATATCAATTAACTCATTATGAATTTCATTTTCGCAAACACCATACACAGCATAAGCCAACACACACTGGCACAAGTCAACACACACTGGCACAAGCCAACACACACTGGCACAAGCCAACACACACTGGCACAAGTTAACACACACTGGTACAAGACAAGAGACTTGGAGGTATCGCACTCTAAAACATACAGACCAAAATACAGTCTCTCCGAATAGGCCGTGTCGGGCGGATTGTAAAACATCCAGAACAACACAGCACCACACTACTACATTGGTCTTAGTATATCCAAGCTGACACCAATAAACAACACAACACCCCACTTCTACATTGGTCTTAGTATATCCAAGCTGACACCAATAAACAACACAACACCACACTTCTACATTGGCCTCAGTATATCCAAGCTGACACCAATAAACAACACAACACCACACTTCTACATTGGCCTCAGTATATCCAAGCTGATACCAATAAATAACGCAACACCACACTTCTGTGGGACATTACCGCACTTCTACATTGGCTTCAGTATATCCAAGCTGGCACCAATAAACAACACAACACCACACTACTACATTGACCTCAGTATATCCAAGCTGACACCAATAAACAACACAACACCACACTTCTACATTGGCCTCAGTATATCCAAGCTGACACCAATAAACAACACAACACCACACTTCTACATTGGCCTCAGTATATCCAAGCTGATACCAATAAATAACGCAACACCTCACTTCTGTGGGACATTACCGCACTTCTACATTGGCCTCAGTATATACAAGCTGATACCAATAAACAACACAACACCACAATACTACATTGACCTCAGTATATCCACGCTGACACCAATAAACAACGCAACACTATACTCCTGTGGGACATTACTGCCCTTCTACACGTCAAGCATAAACGCCATCCTAGGACACGAACAACTAACACAACAGAAGACAAATCAAATATACAAACATCTACTCAAGCTACAAGCACCCGCACTGCAGCTTAGAATAAAAGGAGGTTACAAATATTTTAAAACAGACTACACGAACACCTTCACAAATCTACACAACCCACACATTACCCAAAAAAGCTAGAGAAGTCGCTTACCGACTTTTGTTCAACCTAACTCCCATAAACACATGAAAACAATGCAAACCAAAATGTCAACTATGTCAGACGAGCGAGAAACAAACAGAAGACCACAATACGTTATCATCATATAGTGAATTAATCGATACAATCCCTGATCTCAATATTTAACGTGAGATTAATCAAAATATAATTAATCGAGACATTCACTTTTCTCAATATATGAAATCGGTAAACCAAAAAAAAAAACCCAAACAAAAACCAATTGAACGATAAAGTAACTATTGTCAATATAAGACATTGGATCAGTTGGAGTGGAACTAAGTGATAGAGTCAATCGTTTCAATATATGACATGACAATATTATGTAGATAATTAAACGATAAACTCGCACATCTTAAACTATCACATGACAATATTATGTAGATAATTAAACGATAAACTCGCACATCTTAAACTATCACATGACAATATTATGTAGATAATTACACGATAATTAAACGATAATTAAACATCTCAATATATGACATGACAATATTATGTAGATAATTAAACGATAAACTCGCACATCTTAATATATGAAATGACGATATTATGTAGATAATTAAACGATAATTAAACGATAATTAAACGATAATTAAACATCTCAATATATGACATGACAATATTATGTAGATACTTAAACAATAATTAAACATCTCAATTTCTGACATAGCATTAGCTGTCGAGGAGCACATGGCCGAATGGTATCGAGGCCTGCCTGCCGACAAGGAGGGCAGCGGTTGGAATCCCGGTATGGCATATGTTGTTTTTCTGTTAGGGGTGAAATAAACAAACAAAGCCAGCACACGACGTGGCGACAGCAGTGGCGAAGCGGCCTCTAGTCCCCAGCCTTCAAAACCCCTCGACTACCCCAGCAATGGGAAAAATGTCGTATGACAGTTAAAAAATAATTTATTAGCTGTTTGGTGGTCGCTGTAAAACAGTGGTTAGTGCACTGACCACCAAGTCAGACGAAAAGGGTTCAATCTCAAGTTTGTGCGGGATTGTTTTTCTGATAACAAACCGGTCCCTGTGGTCGACCCAGTCACATAAATTGGGTACCAGAAAATCTGGGAAGTAAAGACGGCCGGCGTGAGGACATAACGCCATATTTCCTATGTGCCGCACGGCGTGACGGGATCTTTATTATTTTTATTAGCTGTTTAATAATTTTACAGTAAAGTCACGAGTTATATGGCATATCATTAGTAGGGAGATTGGTACACGCATGTCAATATATTCGTATTACATGACACTAGAAGACATTGGCAGTCGCCGAAAACGCTAGAAAAAAATATGTATCCGTCACAATCATCCTGTGCCACCCCTAGTGGCGTTGCCACTAAATGGCAAAGGCAAAGGCCGTCGTCCATCGTAGGAGATGATGGTATAATTTATTTCGCTACCGTATTTTTTAGTAAGGATTAACTGCGCTACTTTTTATCCTCACTCTCTCGTCTCGTGCCGCTCGACCCCAGTGGCAAGTCAAGGACAAGACGACTAGGGAACAACGCATAGCAATGACAAGCACATAAGTTATCTTACTATACCGGACCATACCATACCATACCATACCATACCATACCATACCATACCATACCATACCATACCATACCATACCGTACCGTACCGTACCGTACCGTACCGTACCGTACCGTACCGTACCGTACCATACCATACCATACCATACCATACCATACCATACCATACCATACCGTACCGTACCGTACCGTACCGTACCATACCATACCATACCATACCATACCATACCATACCATACCATACCATACCATACCATACCATATCATACCATACCATATCATACCGTAACATAACATAAAATACCTGACCAAAAAGATTACATACCTGATCAAAAGATAACATACCTGACCGAAAGATAACATAACATCTTGTAACATTCCTTAACCTGATCTCTGAACCTTCCGTATAATCCTGACCGTAATTATTAACAAACCTCATCATGGTAGTCGTTAGAGACCATGTTATTTTATATGTGTGTTGTCCATGATTGACATCCATACAATAGAAGTGCACTCCAGATCTGAATCAAACACTCCAATACTAGGGACGAAACAATGGAACCACTGCACAGCTATATATTGGATTATGTGGTTATAAGGGGCTTTGTGTGGTACTAACAACCTCGTCATGTTATTACAAGAAGGTGCTACACAGACCACAATACAGTGTACTAGACCGGACTACCTGGAAGGAGTCCTGTGCAGTGGATGATCTATGTTTCAGAATGAGCTAAATAGAGAAGAGTAAGCAGAGGAAGTAGAGATGCGACAGAAGGGTACAGCAAACTAACGGTGACATCCACATTTCAATATCCTCAGCGTGCCCGTGGGAAGATGGCAAGTGTCACCCTGTGGGCTCTATGTGGGCCAGCAACGGCATCACCCGCACGTGTATCATAACGCCTAACTCTTCGTTCAAGGTCGTCAGGGTTAAAGGTAAGTGCCTTTTCATTTTACAGTTAATTTGGCTGCACTTAACAACCTAACTTAACGTCTTTGTACTGGTGTAGAAGACTCTGCTGAATCTGTATACAATGTATCTATGATGTCAATCAAATAACATGGAGCAAAGTAAAATCTGGTTTGGAAAGTGTCATTGTCATTCAAACAGTCATATTTTCTCTAGTTGGTGTTCTTTCTTATTTAAACATATTTGGCTTCCCGATGTAAAAAATAGATGACACATTAGTTTTATCTTAATCCAAGTTGATGTTAAGTTCTTATCCTATTAATTACTTTTACGAAGATGAGTACTTATCTCTCTATTCACTCCACATAAATACAATATTTATTTTTAGCACAAAATGTTAATTTTTAGCACCGCATTTTAGAGTAGTGACGTTAGAGAATAGTACATTAAAAAAAATTGTTGGGTTTGTCAAATATTCTCCTTCCGCGAATATCTGCTTTCACTTCTGCTTTCACTTCTGCTTTCACTTCTGCTTTCACTTCTGCTTTCACTTCTGCTTTCACTTCTGCTTTCGCTTGCTCCTGCCATCTTATTTGAAATCAGCAATGCTTTTCTTGAATCTGTCGACGTTGGTCAATGTCAAGGAGAGTAGCATCCAGTTCCTACAACAGCATGGCTTTATCCATGCTGTCAGACGGTGCAATAACAACCCTGTTACGGTGTTGTCCTTGACTGAACGAAAGGAGAGATGGAAATGCCAATAGGCGTAATGTCGGCAGGACATCCCTGTAACGAAAGGCACTTGGCTACGCGGTTCAGGAATGGCTTAGAGGCAGATCATTCTGTTTGTACACTGCTGGTCTCATAAGCTGTGAGCATCCATTTTTGCAACTGAATATAACCCTATTTTCTATACATCTATCTGCATCTAAGTTTTCCCTTATTTATATAATATAAAATTATATCGACCTGACCTCCCCGGAACCCCGAAATGGAAAAGCATTTGGACTCACGGGAAAACCCTTTGAAAGACCGACGACTAAATGACGAAACTTTCATGTGTCAACTATTCTCCGTTTCACAAGAGTTGCCGTCAATTGCCGCCTATCTCAATAAGCCTTACATCGATATGCGTGATTTTGTGCACGTGAACTTATCTTTTTAATATCCCAATGACTTAATAAGTTACATTGTGTCAGGTAGTGCCATTTTATTAAAGTTGCTAGTTCTTTTATATTTATTAGCGAAGGAATTATTTTGTACCTTGGGAAAATAATTTACTGTACATTTTAAAAAAGAAATGTCTTTCTTTAGGCAAAGGCGTCTCTCTATTTCGAATGAGATTTTATTTACATTAGGTTCCACATAATACCCTTATGTAAGGAAGTTCATGTGTTTTAGGAGCTGTAAGAAGTAACTGGGCATTTCGCTGAAAGAATGTGTGAAAATTTAAAAGCACACGATATATAGAACATAAAAAGTACATATCTGATGGATTGGTTCAGTTTTATAAATAGCTGCTGAAGCAAATAATAAATGGTTATAATTCAGTTCTGAGATCCATCTTCTAGCTTATTGGGGTAGCACTGAATAAGACCGTTTTGCTAAGGTGATGGGAACTTCTATTTCTCGGAAAGTAAACATATAGGTTAATTTTCACTTAATCATTGTAGGATGATTCCAACACATTGATGGCCTCTCTCGGATGAAAAAAAAACGAAAGTCCGCCCTTTTTTCAATAGCCCTCTTCCTCTTTCAAGACATGGTCCTCACATTTAGCCCAATACTATTTGTCTATATTGAAGAAGGCTGCATACGTTAGTTCTTTCATATAGCGTAGTTTGAAAGTTTTATTTTCAGCTGCTACTTGTCCTTTAAGAAGTACCACCACCTAGCGAGAGGTTTTATTTTTATAATTGTTGTAACTTGTAAAAAAAATGGATGTATCCATATAACATGTAAGCAGCTGCTATAAAGATGATCACCCTACAACATGGTATCTTTTATTCTAATGTAGCATTCCAAATGTTAATTTAAAATACTCCATTAAACAAAACAAATACTGACAATTTATATAGGAAAAGAAGGCAAAACTGTCTTCGATCATACACACTTTTGTTCTTATAATGCTGTTAAAGATGATCCCTTCATTATGGACTACGGCTAGAGCTTCATCTTTTATGATTGTTTTTTTATGAAAATCTAAATATTTATTCAATTTTATTTTAAAATTTGATACTCCAAATTATAATAACTCTTACACATTGTAAGATAACTTGATTACCATGGTTTACAACGAAACCATGGTTTTCAGAAGACATGTGCAAAGTTGCAGGACAGTTGCTAAACAAAAAAGTTATCATACACACCGTCTGTATATTGCGGTTTTCGGCAACAAGTTTAGGACACTATTGTTTACCATTTTCTGATGATTAAATACCTTGATTCTTATAAATAATCGCCAACCTGATATATAAACACTTCACAAACTGCCTGTCAATCACCCAGTACACATCTCTTCCTCCTTTTTACCCTTGGCACCATAAGATACCTTAATAGCTTCTCTCTGAGTTCCTTTGTTGCGACAAAATATTCTTGTATTGACCGGACTCTTTCAAATACTTGCAAGTATGTCATTCCATTTCCTCCATTACCAACATATATTTTGTTCCATCATTACCAACAGAGATTTGGATCCATCATTACCAACAGAGATTTTGTTCCATCATTACCAACAGAGATTTGGTTCCATCATTACCAACATAGATTTTGTTCCATCATTACCAACATAGATTTGGTTTCATCATTACCAACAGAGATTTGGTTCCATCATTACCAACATAGATTTTGTTCCATCATTACCAACAGAGATTTGGTTCCATCATTACCAACAGAGATTTGGTTCCATCATTACCAACAGAGATTTGGTTCCATCATTCTAAACAGAAACAGCATTAGCAACAACAGCTTTCACAATAGACCAGGATTCTTATTCTTGGGACATCATTTCAAGATAGCACTGTTCAGTCAATCATTGACATTTTGCATATTCTCTTCAAGACACTTTTTTAGTAGTTCATTTCTGTCGCAGTCCTAAAGTACTGGTTTTATATTAGCCATAGCAACAGCAGGTAGGCTACTGGTGTGTTTGTATGAACAGTTTCATCTGCTACAGTTTTCTTATATGGACACCATTTGTTGTGGCTGTTTTTCTAATTTGGTAGTGACAAGTTCAAAACACCACACAACATCTGCAGGTTTGCAAGAAGTCTTCCAACACATCTCTATGTTAATACATCCAACCAGTTTTTTGAATTTACACACACATTACCAACATATATTTGATTACATGAAGAAAATGATGTATATTACAATTGTTTCTGGTACAATGAAACTCAAACTCACTGCCTAGACCCTTCTTCTCTGTCTCTATTGTGCATTGGAATAATAAAAGTGACAAACAAGTTCTGTAACTATATATGCACACAAAATGTATAAAAAGGCTAATTATTCTACTATCCATGAACATTGTCATATTTACATAAAATTAAATATGATTCGTATGGTCATACCATTTGCATCCCTTTATTTCTGAACTAGTGGGCGTGGTCAGTGATCCTTTAAAAGATGAAATGTTGATGTTGTTAATTAAGTTTACCAGAACGTAATCACAAGCCTAACCTACAGCCTACTAATTTTCACAGAGTTCGACATCTCCACCATTGGTAGACCTATTACCAAAGAACTTACGTTTCATATCTTACCTGTCTTTCTTTTCTTTGCGTCTCGACATGATTGTATTCCTCAAAATTCTCACAAAACTGTTTTTCTTGGAAAATAGCAATTTGTATAAACTGAAATTGTGACTAACATATCCTGACATATGCATTAGGTGGGGAATACTCATTATATTCTATTTTTTTTAAGGGTGCTTGAAAACCATTCATTGTTTGTTTTGATAACTAAATTCTAGGGGAGTATTAATTTGAAACGAGTAACTGGCAGCCATTTTGGATTTTTATTTTCATTATTTGGGACTAACCATAGGCCTGTTTTACGGTCTATATATCAAAAACGACTAATGCTAGATATTAAATTCAAGTTGTATTTGAAAGAAGATTGATTATACTTTCCCAACAGTTTAGCAAAATTTAATTTACTAAATAAAACACATTTTGACCATATTATAGGTAGCACTCCCCCGTAACTTGTCCCCAAACGAGTTCAAATTGGTTTAGGTATGAATTGAAAGACGGCAGTCTCAAACACATATGACCATGCTCGTGGATCAACTTGTCTATATGAAATATATTTTCCTTTTATATTTATATATATATAGAAAGAGATTACACTAAGGCCTTCGACACGGTAAAACATCAAAATCTGTGGAGAATCATGAAGGAAATGGGGTTTCCTTTGCATATAGTCCATCTCATTGAAACATTATACCAAGATCAACAAGCCGCTGTCCGAGTATCTGGGCAAACATCAGATTGGTTTGCAGTACAAAAGGGAGTCCGACAGGGATGTATACTCTCACCTTATCTGTACAACATATATGCGGAATGTATAATGAGAAATGTGCGAGAAGATGAGAACATTGAAAGTTTCGACCCATTTACAATTGGGGGGTACGAGATTCCAGAGTTACGATACGCAGATGACACAGTGATACTATCAAGAAGTTCGGAAGGGCTAGAGCAGCTACTTTCAGCCGTTAATGGACATAGTAAAGATCAAAATCTGTTCATAAACATAAACAAAACAACGATAATGACCACCGATAAAACACAATGTCAGCATACATTTACAGTGGGTGGTGAGGAAATAGATCAGGTTACACATTTTGAATATCTGGGCTCCAGAATCGACAAAAATGGTGACTGCTCGAAAGAAATCAGAAGAAGACTAGCTATGGCAATGCAGAGACTGAACAGCCTGAAGAAATTATGGCAGGGCACCAACAAAACGATGAAAGTAAAAGTCTTGAGAGCCTGTGTTTTTCCTGTGGCAGCTTATGGCTGTGAAGCATGGACGATTACCAAAACTTCTGGACAAAGAATCGAATCCTTCGAGTCAAAATGTTACAGAAAGATCCTCAGAATACCCTGGACAGAGAAAAGAACAAATGTAGACATTCGGCAAGAGTTGAGCATAGAGGAGAACTGGTTTATCAATTCCATTTTGGCTAGAAAATGCAAATACTTTGGTCACATCAAGAGACACAACGGTCTTGAGAGGACGGTGATGGAAGGTATGGTGCCAGACAAAAGAGGAAGGGGTAGACCAAGAAGACGATGGCACCAAGATATCCAGGAGTGCCTGAGTATGACAGTGGCGGAAGCTGGAGTTTTGGCAAGGAAACGAGTTTCTTTCAGACAGACTGTGATGGGAGCGACGTTCTACAAAGGACATGCTACATGAGAAGATATATATAGAGGCATATGACGATAGCGTTGTGTTGATCCAATCTTTCTCTACCATCGCCAATACCTCTCCAGTACATTTTGGGCCACTGTATATGACTCGGCTGGCACCAATCGAAAGAAAGGGAGGAGCGAGAGAGAAAGAGAGAGAGAGAGAGAGAGAGAGAAAGAGAGAGAAAAAGAGAGACAGATAGAGAGAGAGAGAGAGAGAAAAGTGATTGATGTTCTAACACAGCAGTCTCTGACAAGGTAACTAATGTAGGCTACCACATATTTTGTTCGTATGCACAACGGTTGATCAAGTTTCAGTGTCTTTATCTGTTTCCTTTCCTTTATTTGCAGGCCTTCCATCTGCGACTACAGGTACTGTATCTATCTTACACAATCACATTACATATCGCATTCAGGATTTGACTCTCAGAGATGGTAGTAATAACGGAGAGGTAGTAATTACGGAGAGGTAGTAATAACGGAGAGGTAGTAATGACGGAGAGGTAGTATTAACGAATATGATAGTAATAACGGAGAGGTAGTAATAACGGAGGAGGTAGTAATAACCGGAGATGGTAGTAATAACCGGAGATGGTAGTAATGAAGATGTTGTAAGGAAGCATGACTCGGATGGTGTTATAGTTGGTAATGCAGCATCAGTCTCTAGTCACTAGCTCATGGAGTGGACATTCGTTGGGTAGGAGCAGTGACCATAGGGGCTCGGGGTTGTGTGTGCAGTAGATGTTTATGCTCATATGGCTGGGTCTGTGTGTGTGTGCATGCGTGTGTCGGTGGTGCATGAATATGTTTTGTGTATATTTGGAAAAAGACGGAGAAATAGAATATGAGACAGAGTTCAAGAGAGAGAGAGAGAGAGAGAGAGAGAGAGAGAGAGAGGGATAAACAGAGAGAGAAAGAGAGAAAGAGAGAGAGAGAGAAAACGTTAGAGAAAAAAAGAGATAGAGAGAGAACCATGTGTTTAATAATATAGTACAGCTCACTATTTGTAAACAACTTTGTTTATCTCTGGTCTTATATCCTCAGCCACCCCACAACCAACCACAGGTAATATTTATATCTTACTTAACCACAAACACCTGTCATTGTGTGACATTCATGTTTCTATCATTTAATGAGGGAACGAGTTTGTAGCAACAATAACGCGATGATAATGATGATATTTGGGAAGATGACGATGAAAGATCACGGAACTGTTGGGCAGAAACTAATATGCCATGGCACACTAACCAGGTCACAGATAAATGAAAAGAAATTCCATATTGGAAACTAGTAATCGATTCTATTAAGTAATGATTGTATAAATTGAGATCAGTAGAGGTAATTAATAATGGAATTGATTTCTTGTCTTTCAATCCTAGCCGCCCCAGAACCAACCACAGGTAAAGCTTATATCTTTGATACCCAAAGAGATCTGTCAGTGTTTGTGTGCGATAGTCATATTTGTGTGTGACAGTCATATTTGTGTGTGACAGTCATGTTTGTGTGTGACAGTCATGTTTGTGTGTGACAGTCATGTTTATGTGTGACGGTCATGTTTATGTGTGACAGTCATGTTTGTGTGTGACAGTCATGTTTTTGTGTGACAGTCATGTTTGTGTTAGTTCAGGAGTTGATGTGTTTATGTGTGATAGCCATGTTTGTGTTAGCTCAGGAGTTGATGTGTTTGTGTGTGTGACAGTCATGTTTGTGTGTGACAGTCATGTTTGTGTGTGACAGTCATGTTTGTGTGTGACAGTCATGTTTGTGTCAGTTCATGAGTTGATGTGTTTGTGACAATAGAAATGTGACGACGAAGACTATCCTAGGTAGCGTCAAGTACAGTACGACATTCTGGTCACGTGACTATTACAATAAGTTTCGGTTATGGAAATGTTATTGTTAAGTACAGTATCGTAAATATTGATTAGTATCAATACATGATCGGCGCACACAAAGTAAGGTGTGTATATTGCCAACTCCGGAGGAGCGTAACAAGACTATCAACTACCACTCAAACGGAAAAGCACCAGGTGGCAATGTTGTCTCACCTGAAACCCTCAAATGTGGCAAATCTGCACTGGCCCAGCTGATGTTTGACCTCCTGCGTAAATTATAAAGGGATCTCGTCCCTGAGCGTTGTATGGAAGCTTTACGTCCGCATGGGCGACTGAGGATGCTCGCGGACAGGGTGTGTCCAGATCCCAATGTGGCTTTAGATAAGGTAGATCGACAACGTTCTCTCTTCGCCATATCTAGGAGAAGTGCAAAGAACAGAAACAGGATGTTTCTGGACCCTATCAAGGCCTTCGAATTGGTTAGTAGAATGGGTCTATTCGAACTTCTCGAGAAGATCAGCTGCCACCTCCACCTCCAAACTGCGCAACCTGCTAATTTCTTGTGACACTGATGAAGGACTCAGTTCTATACCACGGATCATCTTCGAACTGTTTTCCCATTAAGAGTTGCGTGAAGCAGGGATGTGTGCAGGGACCTAAGAGTTTTAATAGATCATGCAGGTAAAATGAGTGAGCAAGTCAAAGCAGCAGTGAATGGAAATGTAATGTTAGGTATGATAAAAAGAAAAAAAATTTAGCATAAGAGCAAGAAAGTGATAGTCAAAATATATAAAGCATTAGTTAGACCTAGATTGCAGTAATGGGTCATTATCGTTGAGGGGATATAAACATAAAGGATTAAAAGAGGAGCCACAAAACTGACCGCGTGATTCCGAAATTACAGCTATGAGAAAAGACAGAAAATCAAGATTATAGTGTGGAGAAAAGAGACTTAATACAGGTTTATAAGATAATCAAAAGATACATTAGACAACAAGTGTTTCAAAGATCGGCCGCCTACAAGAGCAAGAACTTCACTTTAATTCATAAAAAACGGTCCAGATTAGATATTAGGAAATGATCTTTTTTGTCAGAGAGTTGTTGATTCTTGGAATGCATTCCACGTGAAACAGTGGGTGCATGGTGAGTTAATGCATTAAAATTAGACTGGATTCACTTATTTTTAGATTAAGTTGAGTAGACACAACATACATACTGTGCAGGATTTCTAAGCCAGTGTACAGAGGTTAATTTAAGTTAAATACATAGCTAGACAGAACTATAGATATATACATAAAGTGAGTGAGAAAAATTTGTATCTCTATATATATTGACAAAATCTGATACTTGTATCTACAATCCGTCGACCTATCTCAATTACTCAGACCACTTACACGGCTAGGATTTCTATATTTCATAACTAAACACATATGTCATTGTTTCTGTGTGACATTGATGTTACTCATTTTATTAGGTTAAATGTGTAGATAGCTAGATAAATAGGTTAATAGACAGACAAATAATCCGACATGTAGAAAGATATATAATAGGGCACATACTGTTGTAGATAGAATAGTAAAGTGGAGCTGTGTGTGTATGTGTATGTGTGTATGAATGAGACAGAGAGAAAGAGGGAGAAAGAGAGAGAAAGAAAGAAAGAGAGAGAGAGAAAGAGAGAGAGAGAGAGAAAGAGGTTACTATTTACAACAATCCATTACTTGTCAAGAACTTAATTTCTTTCTCTGTAAAATATCCTCAGCTTCCCCAGAACCAACTACAGGTAATATATTTTTCTAACTTACACAGCCACAAACATATGTTAATGTTTGTCTGTGACATTCTTGTTTTTGTTATTTTATGATATTACAGCGATGATAAAGTTAATGATGATGATCAAAAAGCTTAAGACACTGAAATTGCTTATTAGTGTTTGGGAAGTGACGATTACAGCACGAAACTCTAGACACTCGGTGATGTAAACGATGGTTGAGTCTTTTATTAGATAAGTCACATGACCAGTATAGAGCCATGAAAGAACCCACCAAATGACTTGACCTAGCACACTCGTGGATATCAGCTGGAGAAGTAGAATCAGGAATTGGAGAACATTGATATTGTGGGCACTACTTTCTGTGGAGATAACATAACTAGACTGGAAGTAGTTCGGTAATCTCAGGTGACTGGAATGACGAACACAACATAACTAAACAGATCAGCGATCATTGAGAGAGACAGCCGACACGTGACACGAGAAACTGAAGTTTTGGAGGTACAAGGGTACCTACAGGATTGTATTAACATTCTTTAGTCTGGATATTCATCCGTTCTGGTTTTGTTTTTTCAAAAACAACATGTTTTCTGTTTTCAATGTCTTAGTCTTAGTCGGCCTGTACATGTACACGGACGGTTGAACATCTGCAGGTCCCAGTTCATGTGAGAGTTGGTGGTAGCCGGAATATGAATGTATGTATAATAATATAAAATACATAAAAACACAAGTTATTGTCCAGGGTGCAAACAAGCCACCATTGATCTCCATTGGTGATGAAGCTATTGACGTAGTAAATCATTTTACGCACTTGGGATCCTCGGTCAGTAATAGACTATCACTGGATCAAGAGGTCAATATCAGGATAGGAAAGGTAGCAACCAAATGAGCAGATTAATAAAAAAGGGTCTGGGAGAAGAAGCTCACTGTTAAAACAAAAACACTTGTTTACCAGGCCTGTGTTTTCAGCATCATTTTGTTATGGCAGTGGGACGGGGTCTGCCTGCATGTACCGAGGCAGGCACTGGACAACTGTCCCATGAGGTGCCTGCCTGCTGTCCTACTGGTTGGGTGGCGGGACGGGATCGCCAGCTCGGAGATGTTGGAGAGAATGCTTAGTATTCGAAGGCTCCGATGACTGGGAGGATGGATGATGGCAGAATACCAAAATATCTTCCCTACGGGGCAGTTGGGGAGGGGATCTCGGGGGCCGGTCACTGCTTCGGTGCAGGGATGTGTGGAGGCGGGACATAAATGACGCAGACGTCGGTTTGGTATCATGGGACAGGACGCCATGGATCGTGTTACATGGAGGGGCAGGATTAAGCAAGGAATACAGACAAAGGAGATACTGATTGCTGACAGGCTAAAGACTCAGCGTTTGAGAAGACACACCACACCATGCGATGCCGCAAACGATCCTGACTTTCCTTGCACACACAGGGGAATACGGTTCTCTGCCCGGATTGGTCTTACGAGTCACATTCGTTACCGCCATGGACTGTAGTTACATCCCTTTTTTCAAAACACAGTTACTATGATCTGACAAGACGGAAAGCGCAAATGATGATGATTATAAAAATCTTTACGGAGCAATGTCAAAATATATTTTTGCAAAGATACTTAGAGAGAGAAAAAGAGAGAGAGAGAGAGAGAGAGTAAGAGAAAGAGAGACAGCGAGAAAAAGAGCAAGAGAGAGAAAGAGAAAGAGAGAGAGAGAAAGATCGACAGAAAGGAGAGATAGATGGACATACAGACAGAGACATAGACATATATTGTACAGTTACTACTGGGAAAACTTGAAATTTGTCAATAACTGTATCTGATATCTTCTATCGTCAGCGACCCCAGAACCAACTACAGGTAATATTTGCTCTTGACATCAGGACACACATCTGTCGTCCGTTCTGTATGAGAGACATTCTTGTTTCTATCAATGCATGTGGTGATTTTTTGTAAATGGGTTACAAAACAAATAGCTAGATAGATAGATGTTGTTGTTGTTATTGTTGATGTTGTTGTTGTTATTGTTGATGTTGTTGTTGTTATTGTTGATGTTGTTATTGTTGATGCTGTCGTTGAATGCCCCCAATGAGTAGGATGAACCTTATGTGCGCCCTAAAATGAAAGTTAAGTGGCGGGTTGTCGTAGCTTTCCTCATCTTTCGAGCGTGCGGATGAAGTTGGACCGAGAACCTCCAGGCGGTTGTGCTATGCTTGGCTTCATCTGAATGTCGACCACTACAACGGGAATCACGTTGATGTCTGACCTTGTTAGTAACGATGTCATGAAATCAGCCCATTTACAGGAAGGGCCACGAATAAGCCAAAGTGAGAGTCGTGCCATTATGTTTTGCCTGACTCTGATTAACATATCTGATTACATTTTGCCTGACTCTGATTAACATGTCTGATCACTACATTTTGCCTGACCAGACGTTAGCCTTCCTTCCCTATATATATAGCTATATTAATAGATACACACACAAATACATCTACGAACACATCGAACAACTTTATCTGTTTCTTGTCTTATATTCTCAGCCGCCCAACCACCAACTACAGGTACTATAACAGCTGTCGTTATGTGTGTGTTTGTGAGTATATATGTGTGTATTTGTGAGTGTGAGTATGTGTATGTATATGCGTGTATGTATGCGTTTGTATATGTGTGTATGTATATGCGTGACTATGTGTTTGTATGTCTGCGTATGTATATGCGTGTGTGTATGTTTTTGTATATGTGTGTGTGTGTGTGCGTGTGTGTATGTGTGAGTATGAATGTATATGTGTGTGTGTGTGTTTGTGTGCGCGCGACACTCTTAGGATGATGAGAATGAAAATAACGACACACACACAAACACACAAACTACATCCTCTAACATATCCACAACTTTATCTGTTTCTTGTCTTATATTCTCAGTTGCCCGAGAACCAACTACAGGTACGATCTGTGTCTTAAACAGCTGCAACTGTTGTTGTTGATGTTGTGTATGTTGTGTGTGTTGTGTGTGTTGGTAACGCTCTAGTCTGTGAGATGATGATGATGATGATGATGATGATAATGATACTATTTTAATGTTTTGATGGTGACAAGTGTGTCATCCCATAAATTCCTTGTAGTAAACCTCAGAACTAACATCGTGTTCTCAATCGTGCCATGTTCTAACCTCAGAACTAACATCGTGTTCTCAATCTTGCCATGTTCTAACCTCAGAACTAACATCGTGTTCTCAATCGTGCCATGTTCTAACCTCAGAACTAACATCGTGTTCTCAATCTTGCCATGTTCTAACCTCAGAACTAACATCGTGTTCTCAATCTTGCCATGTTCTAACCTCAGAACTAACATCGTGTTCTCAATCGTGCCATGTTCTAACCTCAGAACTAACATCGTGTTCTCAATCTTGCCATGTTTTAACCTCAGAACTAACATCGTGTTCTCAATCTTGCCATGTTCTAATCCCAGAACTAACATCGTGTTCTCAATCGTGCCATGTTCTAACCTCAGAACTAACATCGTGTTCTCAATCTTGCCATGTTCTAACCTCAGAACTAACATCGTGTTCTCAATCTTGCCATGCTCTAATCCCAGAACTAACATCGTGTTCTCAATCTTGCCATGTTCTAATCTCAGAACTAACATCATGTTCTCAATCTTGCCATGTTCTGAATTTTCTTCTCCCCAAAAATATTTTAATAAGTCTACGGACATTCTGTGTTTGAGAACTCGCACTCTCGAGATGTGGAAGTCAAGAGAATATCAACGATAAGTGAAACCCATTGAAGTGCCACATTGAATTTGTCAATTATTTTACATTCAAATTTAATATTTAATTGTTTATTTTCATCTTGAACTTGTGTGTCTGTTTACAGTTTTACTTTTGTGGACATTTCGTCACAAACGTTTAGACGTTAGTCATTCGAGGAGAAAAATACTTATGGTTTTCTTGCCTTTCTCTAACTTGTTGAGTTAGAGTCTTAATACAATGTGTATGAACTTTAATCCTGCCATTTGTTGAGTTAGAGTCTTGATACAATGTGTATGAACTTTAATCCTGCCATTTGTTGAGTTAGAGTCTTAATACAATGTGTATGAACTTTAATCCTGCCATTTGTTGAGTTAGAGTCTTAATACATTGTGTATGAACTTTAATCCTGCCATTTGTTGAGTTAGAGTCTTAATACAATGTGTATGAACTTTAATCCTGCCATTTGTTGAGTTAGAGTCTTAATACATTGTGTATGAACTTTAATCCTGCCATTTGTTGAGTTAGAGTCTTAATACATTGTGTATGAACTTTAATTCTGCCATTTGTTGAGTTAGAGTCTTAATACATTGTGTATGAACTTTAATTCTGCCATTTGTTGAGTTAGAGTCTTAATACATTGTGTATGAACTTTAATCCTGCCATTTGTTGAGTTAGAGTCTTAATACATTGTGTATGAACTTTAATCCTGCCATTTGTTGAGTTAGAGTCTTAATACATTGTGTATGAACTTTAATCCTGCCATTTGTTGAGTTAGAGTCTTAATACATTGTGTATGAACTTTAATCCTGCCACTTTTTGATTGTTTTTGATATTCCAGACAGACAATGCCAGCATGTATCAAACATCACTATCTTGTTCCTCGTTGATGCTTCTGGTAGCATTAAAAATGCAACGTTCATAAGGAGCTTGAACTTTATTACCAGACTTGCACGGCGCCTAACTGGGGCACTGTTTGGCTGTATTGTGTATGGTACACACCCCTATTTAACCGCACCCTTCACAAGAAATCAGAGTGAATTTGCCCAGGTAAATTGGCTATACCTGTGATGGTTGTGGCGATAGTTGTCATGTCAATATCATTCTTGCAGTACCACAGTTTTTGCTCTGTTGATGATATTGTGTCACAGTTTTTGCTCTATTGATGATATTGTGTCACAGTTTTTGCTCTGTTGATGATATTGTGTCACAGTTTTTGCTCTGTTGATGATATTGTGTCACAGTTTTTGCTCTGTTGATGATATTGTGTCACAGTTTTTGCTCTGTTGATGATATTGTGTCACAGTTTTTGCTCTGTTGATGATATTGTGTCACAGTTTTTGCTCTGTTGATGATATTGTGTCACAGTTTTTGCTCTGTTGATGATATTGTGTCACAGTTTTTGCTCTGTTGATGATATTGTGCGCTAGAAATTGTTTGCAGGTTCCGGCTTGTTACGTTGTCGCCCAGTGACCAGATCAGTGTTACGTTGTCGCCCACTGACCAGATCAGTGTTACGTTGTGGCCCATTGACCAGATCAGTGTTACGTTGTGGCTCACTGACTAGATCAGTGTTACGTTGTCGCCCATTGTCCACATCAATGTTACGTTGTGGCCCACTGATCAGATCAGTGTTACGTTGTCGCCCACTGACCAGATGAGTGTTACGTTGTAGCCCACTGACGAAATCAGTGTTACGTTGTGGCCCACTGTCCATATCAACGTTACGTTGTCGCCCACTGACCAGATCAGTGTTACATTGTCGCCCACTGACCAGTTCAGTGTTACGTTGTCGCCCACTGACCAGATCAGTGTTACGTTGTGGCCCAATGACCAGATCAGTTTATCATGAAGCCCCTTGATTGTCATTATTTCTATGTGGGGTTGCCGAAGAGAATGATGTGTCGTGGGTTGTGTGCTGGAGTGTGTTTGTAATGTGTGGCAGTCTGTAGACATATGGCTCACTCCAGTGGATAGTGTCGGATGAATCGTAGACTCCGATCATATGTGACATAGTTCTCCTCAATGATGATACTTAGAGAAATTGGACACTTTAGCTACAGTATCTTGTTTGCGTCTATTGAAGATAATGAACACTTTACTCAAGATTATAAGTTTCCTCTATTAATAGTCTTGTAGAAAATGAAGACTTTAGTTACGGTCAGAAGTCTCCACCAAGCAGGCAAGTTGTTGTAACCACAGCGAAGACAAGTATTATTGCTCTTTAATAACAAATAAACAACCACAACACGCAAAGAACATACAACATACAACCACAATATCAACAACAATAAACAACCACAATACCAACAACAACAAACAACAAACTACCACAACTCACTACCACACAACAAACCACCACAATAAACTACCACAACAAACCAGTAAACCAGTAATGCACCAAACTAGGATAACGCGTTTCATCACGGATGAAGTGAGATCACGAGGTATCTGATGGATCCAGATAAGGTGAAATGACAGACCTAACGAAAGCCAACACTTACATGTCAGGAGATATAGTTCCACTGACAACATGTACAAGAAAATCAGTGTAGCATTATTTGTAAAATCAGTGTAGCATTATTTGTAAAATCAGTGTAGCATTATTTGTAATATATATTGCGAATGACATTTGCATCAATAATTGTAGTTTGATATTTAGAAAAAACCTGGATGTACTAAATTGTGAACATTGTCAGCTAATGCTTTTATTTTTTTTTAAACGATTAATTTACGTATTGTGAATTTCTATTTTTACATCTGAATCTGTTTATTTACTGTTTATAGAGAAACTATTTTAGTCTGTTCTGAAACTCTTGTCACTTACATTGTCGATTCTGTATATCAAGCAGCATTTTTATTTCAGTCTGTAATGTGTACAAGTAAGACTAACCATTGTTTTCATGCGGTTCTTCATTGACAGAACGTAGCAGGCTCCAGGTACCGAGGCAGTACATCGCGTGCTGAACGCGCTCTTGGAACTGGCAAGGATTTAGTGAAGAACTTCTCCAAAAGGTTCCCTGTGTTTCTGGTTGTCGTTTCTGATGGGCAATCTACATTCCATAATGACAGTAGGTGATACACCATCTGAGCATCTAAACATATGGGTCTTTCCACAGCTTCATGGGCCTGCAGTATAGTTCAAAGGTCATCTCCCAATCGTAGACAGCTGCAATGGATCTCACGTGTACTCATCTCGTGCCGTAAAGGTGCAATCTGACAGCATTGTTCCAGTCCGTCATCTCGCACTTATAATTTTGTCTGCCTCTTGGACCAGTCTTCAATCCTAACCATCAGTATGGTTTTAGTATGGTTATACGTAACAATAACGTCTAACCTTGATTTGTCATTTTTGTCTCTTTTCGCCCCCAACTTTTTCAATACCTCACATTTGTTTTCTTCTCTTTTCAAGAAATGCGGTCCAATCTTCTATATAACAGCCAGCAGTACCGTAACGTGTCTGGACACTTCCTGGGCGTGGTACGGTCTCCACATTCATTAGTAGCTGTGTTAGTATTACATAGCAGAGCGTCTACAGTCAAATGATCGATACAAAATTGAGACCATGCGATCAGATCTTGAACCTGAACACATCCGACACGATAACCCATGCAGCGACAGGTCAATGAACTCATTGGAAAATGCTGGAACATTTGCTTATGTTCCTGTGGCTTTCCACCTGAAGCATTCCCAGAATGTGTCCATTGACGTAATCTGAAGGCTGGTAAACTAGACAGAATGTGTCAAGACATTGACGTAATCTGTAGGCTGGTAAGCTGGACAGAATGTGTCAAGACATTGACGTAATCTGAAGGCTGGTAAGCTGGACAGAATGTGTCAAGACATTGACGTAATCTGTAGGCTGGTAAACTGGACAGAATGTGTCAAGACATTGACGTAATCTGTAGGCTGGTAAACTGGACAGAATGTGTCAAGACATTGACGTAATCTGTAGGCTGGTAAACTGGACAGAATGTGTCAAGACATTGACGTAATCTGTAGGCTGGTAAACTGGATAGAATGTTTCAAGACATTGACGTAATCTGAAGGCTGGTAAACTGGATAGACTTTACACTGATGGTGAATATAGTCGTACTTTATATTCAAAACCCCACACCCCCACACTTTGAGAGTAGGCCCTGCTTACAAAAGGACTAGTTTGGCTATTGAGCAGGATTATGGCCAGAATTGTGTCCGGGATTGGCAGGAGAGAGATTCCACTGTGATTATCGCATGCGCGGCGATTGTTCTTTCCCTTGTGCATGTGAACCATTGGGGCCTATTTCAGGTGCTGAGGTACTTGGCCGTCATCCCAAGTTGAACAGAATAGGTCTGTCAGCCATTAAAGCAGGATGGAACCTCCGTCTTCACAAACTTCTACAGGAAAACATCTGACCTGAGGACGTTGTTGCTAGACATTTATCTGATTGCTTTCTTGACATCATCAATGCTTGAAGCAAATCGCTTGTAACAACTTGTGGCATTCATGCTATGGCTTGCTCGCTGATGGCCGAGAGATGGTGAGGATTTCACTGAAATGCTTCTCCTAGTTCTCAAGAGTCTGACGCTTCTCCTAGGTAGAGGACGTACCGTCAGTATTGAGGTGCGGTAATGGGTGACTGAAATGTGCGCCATAGACTGCATAAGCCCATCATAGAGTCACTTTGAGCCATTTGTTTCTGCATATTTATGTCCATAGTGTGTCCTGTCAATTGTTTTAGTTAATGTCTGCTCATGGAATAATTGACCATTATTGTCAGTTATATATTATGCCTGTCTATCTCTCGCTTCTGTACTACATCATTCTCTCTCCTTAAACTGCTTATTTCCCAGTTGTCATTAACTTTCATCGTAATATTGTACTGGTCTCTTATCTTTTCTTGATTATTTTTTAAAGAAAACGTATCAAATCTTTATTTCAGCTTGCAAAGCTGCGGAGGAAGTCCATACTGATGGTATAGAAATTGTGGCCGTGTCTGTGGAGAAGAAAGCTAATTACGATGAACTCAGCTGTATTGCCAGTAGGGGCAGATTCATTTACAACATTGGTAGCTACAGTGACTTTAATCGTGTGGCAGAGGCCATTAAACAAGACGCATGCCAAGGTAAGACTGGGCATGGGCCAGGAGTAACATGCACTCTCATTGTGTACAGCTGCATAGTGATTGAGTACGTGTGACACGTTAACCAAATATTCTCGTTGTGTACTTAGGACAGGTCAGTCTTGTATTCTCCGTGTGGACAATGGGATACGTGTTTCTTATATTCTCATTGCGTACCTGGGCCAGATGTGTATAACAATGGGACAGGTGAGTCTTGTATTCTCCATGTGGACAATGGGATACGTGATTCTTATATTCTCATTGCGTACTTGGGCCAGGTGTATAACAATGGGACAGGTGAGTCTTGTATTCTTCATGTGGACAATGAGATACGTGTTTCTTATATTCTCATTGCGTACCTGGGCCAGGTGTATAACAATGGGGCAGGTGAGTCTTGTATTCTCCATGTGGACAATGGGATACGTGTTTCTTATATTCTCATTGCGTACCTGGGCAGGCGTATAACAATGGGACAGGTGTGTCTTGTATTCTCATTGTCTGCTTGGGACATGTATACCGTGTATTCTCATCATGTGCAAGAGATAGCATTAAACTCACTTCTTGTGTGCACTGAGGCAAGTGTATACAGCTTCCCCACAAACTTAACTTAACGTCATTAATGTGGACTAGAAAACACTGCATAGTCCGTTTACAACCAGTTTCTTTTACTTTTCCTTGATACAAAATTATGCGCATATTTTTATTTCGTGTACATATATTGTCTTTATCAGATCATTTTTCCAAGTTTTCAAAAGACATTATCCTGATTCAGCTAGACATCAAGTTAACAAAGTGAGACAGTTAAGCCTAAAGAGTGAGATAACCACGTCCACAAAGTGAGATAACCACGTCCACAAAGTGAGATAACCACGTCCACAAAGTGAGATAACCACGTCCACAAAGTGAGATAACCACGTCCACAAAGTAAGATAACACGCAAATAACATCAGTAATTAGGAACTCAACTTACAGAATAAAAAATAGGATGATTGAGCTTGGCCTAATCTAATTGTCAGGAAAGATATGATCGTACTTGGTGCTCTTCAACAATTGACTAGAAAAATGGAACAACTCAATCCCAAAGCACATTCAATGTTAAAGTTTGCTTCCTTTTTCGGGTCATCATTGTTCAGTCTATGATACTGGACTAGAAGCATCACTGCATGTCGAGGTCAGAAACACCAATCTACATCCAGATCAGAAACATTACTGCATGTCCAGGCCAGAAACACCAATCTACATTTAGATCAGAAATACAACATATCAGATAAGATAACTCGTAGATCGGAAAGACTTTCCCGTGTGAGACAGAAGGGACACATCGATCGAAACAAGAACTCAGCAATTAGACGTGGTTGCATGTCATCTTTCATCATCAAAACGCGCCATGGATACAAACAGACAAATGATCAATGGTATATTAAAACCAAAACGTTATTATCTGTTTCAGACATAGATACTGACCAAAGTTGCACAGCTAGTATCTGTCCCAGCCAGTATCTGTCCCAACCAGTATCTGTCCCAGCCAGTATCTGTCCCAGCCAGTATCTGTCCCAGCTAGTATCTGTCCCAGCCAGTATCTGTCCCAGCCAGTATCTGTCCCAGCCAGTATCTGTCCCAGCTAGTATCTGTCCCAGCCAGTATCTGTCCCAGCCAGTATCTGTCCCAGCCAGTATATTTCACACTTAGCAGCCAACGCCACCTCTTCCAATTAGGGCAAATGATCTGACATTCCGAGGACGTCACAGTCCACCTCCTGTTGTAGCAGGTCATATAAATTTGGGACGATTAGTGGTCCTCTCCACATGTCCTCTTCCGCTGCCTCCGACACATTCCTTGACTGGGCCAAACAGAAATGACTTTACCCTCACTGCCTACAGCCTGCAATACAGCTATCCATCGTGAAAACCGTCGATTGGCGACACTGACTCCGTTGCCTAGGCGGATTACTACTACTGCTACTACTACTGCTACTACTGCTGCTTCTGCCACTACTGCTACTACTACTACTACTACTACTGCTACTACTGCTGCTACTACTACTACTACTACTACTACTACTGCTACTACTGCTGCTGCTACTAGTACTACTACTACTACTACTACTACTACTACTACTACTACTACTACTACTACTGATACTGCTACTACTACTACTACTACTACTACTACTACTACTACTGCTGTGGCTACTACTAGTACTACCACTACCTCTACTTCTACTACTGCTACTACCACTACTACTACTGCTGCTGCTACGAGTACTACTACTACTACTACTACTACTGCAACTAGTACTACTACTACTACTACTATTTATACTACTACTACTACTACTACTGCTACTAGTACTACTACTACTACTGCTGCTGCTACTACTACTGCTGCTGCTACGACTACTACTACTACTACTACTACTACTACTACTAGTACTACTACTACTACTACTGCTACTACTACTACTACTACTACTAGTACTACTACTACTACTAGTATTGCTGCTGCTACTACTAGTACTATTACTACTACTACTACTGCTCCTGCTGCTGCCGCTACTACTACTACTACTACTACTACTATTGATACTACTACTATTACTAGCATCGATGCCGAGAAATCAATCGATTGTGAAATAATCACGTCCATTAAGTGAGTAATACCATGCAAATTACATTGGTAATTAAGAGCTTCATTTGGGAAAGCAAGGAGATGCGGACTCTGCTTGACCTAATCTAATTGAATTGTCCAGGGATATAAGATCGTACTTGACGCTTCCCGACCATTTTCGAATTGGGGAAGATGTCACTTCTGGTCGAATAACCCCATTCAGAAGCGCCTCCATTCCATAGCAAGCCGGGTCTCCGAGGCGCAGAGAAAACGTACTGTGCTTTAAGACAAAAAACATCTGACACTCACTCACATGACAAACTCTGACCTTAACTGCTTATCTGTAAAGGGGTTCTGTGTCCGGCTTGGACTATACAGCCACATCAGGACTCAGCCGTGATGTGTTACACATGTCTAGCATCTGTTATAATCATCGCATGCGATGAACAGCTATTATTATTGTAGGAGGCGGGTGTGTGAGTTGTATGAAGCGGATGTCTAAGAGGTAGGGCATGTCACGTTAGATGTAGGAGACTGGTGTGTAGCTGCTCTCAATGAAATACATTGGTGAATTACAAACAAGGACTGCTGACAAATTCCGTGTCTGCCAATGGCCGTGGCTGCACACAGCTGATCTAAACTATTTGCTGTATTATTGATTAACGTCATCACTATTATTGATATTCCTTGTGCTTGGCTCTCTTTTTGCTACACGTATTTGCTTTTGTTGAAACGTAAGCGAAAGTCTTTTAATGGTCTCATGAACAATAACCAACTTGATGTTTCTGAGATTTTTGTTTAAAATTATTTGTGCATACAACATCTCATTGATATCTTTTCTATTTGTGCATACAACATCTCATTGATATGTTTTCAATTTGTACATACACCATCTCATTGATATGTTTTCTATTTGTACATACACCATCTCATTGATATGTTTTATATTTGTACATAAAACTTGTCATTGATATGTTTTCTATTTGTACATACAACTTGTCATTGATATGTTTTCTATTTGTACATACACCATCTCATTGATATGTTTTATATTTGTACATACAACTTGTCATTGATATGTTTTCTATTTACATACAACCTGTCATTGATATGTTTTCTATTTGCACATACAACCTGTCATTGACATGTTTTCTATTTGCACATACAACCTGTCATTGATATGTTTTCTATTTACATACAACCTGTCATTGATATGTTTTCTATTTGCACATACAACCTGTCATTGAAATGTTTTCTGTCTACAGCCTAGAGTCGAGCATTAGAGTGCATGCATATCTTCCAAACATCAGGAACATGGATTGATTCACCCACACCTCTACGCTTATTAACACACAAACATATCAAGGTCGTTCAAAGAAATAAAGTTCCTAGAAATTGTTATGATTGAATTGATAAGTCTTTAGTTGTGATTTTTGTGGTGATATGTTTCAAATACATACATCAATATTGTTGTTTTGTGATTGTTGTGATTGTTGTGAATGAATGCTTTTTGTGTGGTTTTCCCCACATCTAGTAGTTGTTGTAGGTTTTCTCCACGCCTATCTAGTAGTTGTTATAACCATCGCATACAGTGAAGGAAGCCAATCGCAAACAGTGAAGGTGGCCAATCGTAAACAATAAAGGTAGCCAATCACAAACAGTGCAGGTAGCCAATCGGAAACAATGAAGGTAGCTAATCGCAAACATTGCAGGTAGCCAATCGCAAACAGTGAAGGTAGCCAATCGCAAATGATTACTCCCACTGGCTCGAGATCACGTTAGAATCTGCAGCATTCGCGGTCTCAGTTCTACATGAAGTTGGCAGAATTAGTCGGGTACCTATTTACAGCTGATGGACTATTGTGTGTCAGCGATAGGAAATATTACCCTGTTATCTTTATCAAAAGAGACAAAGCATCTACTTCTTTCTTATTCTAGGACCGTCATAAATGTTATGGATTTCATGAGATAATGATTCAGTTATAGCTTGAAATGTTATAAAATTAGAGAAATCTTGTTGTACTAATAAATTTAAATGTTAGATACATAATGATGGTCTTTGCAGTTTTAAGTTGGATTGGTATAGATTTCATGATTATTTGTGCATTTATACCTTGAAATATTATTTATTTCATAATGGTGTTTGCAGTTATAACTTTAAAGTTATACATTTGATAATAGTTTTTGCAGTTATAACATGAAATGCTAAATATTTCATGATATATTGTTGCAGCAGCAGCTTTAAATGTTATAGATTTAGTCAGATATTGTTATAGTTATAACTTGAGGTAGTTTTAAATCAAGTGAATGTAAAAGAAAATGGTTGTATACATACTCTTCGGAGTCTTCTAAATCAGTATAAAGATGTTAAGTTAAGTTAATATTATAGATTTCATGCTGGATATTGCAGTTTTAAGTTTAATTGTTGATATTCCCAGAGAAGCAGGTGGTTTATCCGTTTGTAAACCTGTTTTATGGCCAAAGGGATACTGGTCCAATCCCACGGTTAAGCCTAAGTTGTTTTCTACTGGTGTAAAATAAAAAGCAAGCTGGCAAACAGCATGGCGACTGTATAGGCAGGAAGACTCTTCACTAGCCCTATCAACCCCCCCCCCCCCCCCCCATTTCCACCCCAATGAATCTCAGCAGTGGGAATAAAGGCTGCCAAGATAGTTTTTAATTATAATGTTCGGTTGTCACAAAATATTGTTACTGTTGGTATTATTGTTAATGTTATCGTGGCAATTATTGTTGTTGTGTTCTGATGGAACGTGATAAATGATTACAGAAGATTTGCAATAAAACTCAGGACAAAAATAAGGATGGCTGCATCTGTTTTAACCAACGTCAGTCACATGGGGACATTGGATATCATAGCTATTGAAAGTGATCAGGCGTTATGCATATTCTTCAGAAATATACAATTCGTATGGTGCAGAAAGTTAAAAAATGAACAAATGGTTGGAGAAGAGAATTTATGTCTTAGGAAAGTAGACATGAAGAAGAATTGGCCGCAAGTCCTGGAAAGGATATTTAAAAAATAACGCAGTCTTTTGAAAAATGAATGAAAAGCAACGAGAAATGATTGAGTCTGAGAGCTCAGATGGTTTTGGTTACATGGAAAAACAAAAACAATACTGTGGAAGGAAAGGTTGAGGGCAAATATACCAGAGCTTGACAATGCTGTATCAAAACACGGACAGGAGAAAGCCTGGCAGATTGTATCACAATGCCGTAGATAGAGGACGTTGGAGATCTAATGCAGCCGAAGGTCTATGTAGAAAGGCGACTGAATATACTAAGCGTTCATTTCCGATGTTATTTCTATCAGAGCTGTTATGCTCTTGTTATATTCTTGCCTAATAGGTTTAACCAGCAGATCTATCAGAGCTGTTAAACTGTAGTATGGAAGACCAGCAGGTTTAACCATCAAACCTATCAGAGCTGTTATACTCTTGTATGGAAGACCAGCAGGTTTAACCATCAAATCTATCAGAGATGTTATACTCTTGTATGGAAAACCAGCAGGTTTAACCATCAGATCTATCAGAGATGTTATACTCTTGTATGGAAGACCAGCAGCTTTAACCATCAAATCTATCAGAGCTGTTATACTCTTGTATGGAAGACTAGCAGGTTTAACCATCAAATCTATCAGAACTGTTATACTCTTGCATGGAAGACCAGCAGGTTTAACTATGAAATCTATCAGAGCTGTTATAATCTTGTATGGAAGACCAGCAGGTTTAACCATCAAATATATCAGAGCTGTTATAATATTGTATGGAAGACCAGCAGGTTTAACCATCAAATCTATCAGATCTGTTATAATCTTCTGTTGGCGACCAGTACTTTCATATCTCATATTTACAAAACTGACACAGCAAACATCAGTACTAGGAACAAAGTCCTCCGAGAGAGTTTCAATAACATACAATTAATGATATTTGTGAAAGGAGTTAAGATCTTTGGCTGATATCTGACCCTCCACGTTTTGGCTGATATCTGACCATCCACGATTTGGCTGATATCTGACCATCCACGTTTTAGCTGATACCTGGCCATCCACGTTTTGGCGGATATCTGACTATCCACGTTTTGGCTGATATCTGACCTTCCACGTTTTGGCTGATATCTGACCTTCCAGCTTTTTGGCTGATATCTGACCTTCCACGTTTTGGCTGATACCTGACCATCCACGTTTTGGCTGATATCTGACCTTCCACGTTTTGGCTGATATCTGACCTTCCACGTTTTGGCTGATACCTGACCATCCACGTTTTGGCTGATATCTGAGCACCCACGCGTAGTGGCGTTGACCACACCGCGTCAATCCTTTTTTCTGGGTAGTCTGATCAATGAGACCAACAATGATCTTGGTGTAATAGATTACTGGTCAGAAGAACCATCTATGATCATGCTGTAGTAGACTTATCTAGTGTCATGGGACTCCTGATCTCTATTTCTAGCACATCTGTTAGCCTCTCTGGAATGTCATACACGGTACTCTTTTAGATTAACTTAACACACTCTATTGATTTGCTGGATAAGTATAATCAAGAGTACGCACTTCAGAAAAAAAACAATTTTTTTTGCATCACAACAATGTCAATGAACTCTTCTTGTTTCTTTGATCTGTAATTTGAATATCACTTTTGTCTATCTAATCTATTCTTTGCTATGATCCAAGTCATTCTGGTGCAACTACACAAATAATGAACTCGACTAATAATGTTAACCAAGCATTTTATCATTTGATCAAAAGAACTTCTTTCGTCTAATTCTATTAATTTCTAACTTTTTTTTCCAATAATCTACATCTAACACAATACCGTTTCTTGCAATGTGCATCTATGACTTGTAAGATGAACACCTAATGACCAACTGACATATTCTAAAGAATCTTCGTGAAGCCTTTAGACATTTTGAGAGAGGCAATTTAGTTTGGTTGCCACCCTCTTCTGTTCGTTGATTTTTGCAAAAATAGTCAGTCCATTTTTGTTCTAAAATTAATACGGTAGAGTAAATTTCTCTCGCCTGGTTCAGAGAGGAAAATGTCTATGTGGTAAACATCTGAACTGGTTCCTGATACTGCAGGAAATTTGGAAGGTGGGAGATGTACACGTCAACGAATAGATGCAGTAAGGTGTCAAGTAGCGGAGCCCCATCTTGATACTTCTTCTTCTTCTTCTTTTCTTCTTCTTCTTCTTCTTCTTCTTCTTCTTCTTTTTCTTCTTCTTCGTACGCTGTCAGACGTCAACTTGAATTTGTTCGAAGAAAGCAGCAGAGATCCTGAGGCTGTTGACACTGCCATAGTGCTTGTCTAGTGTTGCCACTGGTGATGGCCACATGTGCTTTCTCTGGTCCTCGTATGTCGGGCTATTTTACAGCAAATGTTCAGCGGTCATTTTCCCTATACCACAGGTGCATTCATCAGTAGGACCTATCTTCAGTTTATTGAATAAATAGTACCCCAGTCTGTTGTGGCATGTGCGGAGTCTGAAGACCACGACCTGCTCTCTTCTGTTCAACTGGTAATAAGTATAATTTTTTGTGTAGCCAGTATGCTCTGTTTCCCATTTGGCCATGTATCTGGCCCTAATAAACCTTTTGGACTCTTCGTAGGTCACACTAGAATCTGGTTGTGGTAACCTTCCACCTTCGTTTGCCAGTCTGTCTGCCTCCTCGTTGCCTTGGGTGTTACAGTGGGATGGAACCCACTGTACCACTCCTCTTTTGGGATGTGGACTGCTGGCATAGTTGACAGATTACTGTATTTTTTGTATTTTCTGTATTTTTCTATAGCTGTATTTTTCTGGCTTTTTAGTGCTGTAACCACGGACAGGGCATCTGTAAACAGGACTATCTGGTTTTCATTGCTTTCGCCCATCTTGGTACAACGTTTCACAACTACTTCACTTGTGCGCCTACATATATTACGAAGGTATGATAGTCAAGGAGGCAGTGTGTGATGTGATGATGCAGGCTACGCACGAGAAATAGACGGTTGGGAATGGTGTGGTTGGTGGGGTGGTCTAGAAGAGGATGTGTGGGGGTGTAAGTGTATGAATGTGTGTGTGATTTATAGAAAAGATTCACCCTTCCTGACTCTGCAGATTTGCATACTTTGATATTGTATCGATATACTTTCTGGAGTAAAGCTCACTGCTGTTTTATCTATCACGTTATTAAGTGTAGCAAGGTGTGTTTCCTTTTATTCGTATCGTTCCTATGATCTCTCCGCGTGTTCTAGATCTTATCTTATATATTCAAATGCAAACTCAGAAATGGTACGGACCAGGGTTATTCGACTGTCTGATTGAAACAAAACAATGCGAATCATGCTCCATTCAGAAGAAATAGTTTGGGAAACAGCCACACTCATAGAAGTATCGAAACCATTTGTCATCTAATTAGTAACACGTATCTCTTAAGGTAGCCAAATGTCCCCGTATCGACTATGGTTTCTTTCTATCAATGAGTTATGAACTGATAAATCAAAAGGTAGCAAATGTCCCCGTCTCGACTATGGTTTCTCTCCATCAATGAGTTATAAACTGAACAATCTAAATGTAGCCAAATGCCTCTTTATAAAGTCAGTAACCACGGCACGCGCCGTTATCGGTTGTAGTATCAAATGCGTCACTATTTATTGGTTGTTGTGGGCTGTTAAGCCTCGGAAACAAATGCGAGATTTGTACGCAGAGTAGGCGATGAAAATCTTCGCTGTCCGCTTGCTCTACTGATCGTTCCTCGGCAGATTGGCCGCTGCGTTTGAGTGGCTGAGGGGATAAACATAATAATGGCAGTGTTTACTTTCCGAGTATACAGCAACATGCGACTAAAGATGATTGTACATTGGGATAGCAACGTCATCATGTTAAAAGCCACTTCTGCAGAAACTGCGCTGATAACAATGCAGTGTTGGGCCGATGCTCCGTCATCAGGCGCGGCAATTCAATGATAATGATTACGATGATACTGGGGATTATTAGCCTATCTTTCTCTACAGCTTGCATACATCCACCAGATGTGCTTCATGGATTCCATAACAATAATTCAACATTTCAGGATGTGTAATGGGCACACCTATGTTTCCTTATGTTCTCTCTAATCTTGTTCGGACTGACAGTTCCAATATATTATTCTATCTATATGTCTTTAGTCTGTTTGTGTCGTTAGATGTCGTGGTGAGGTATGACCTCCTTTTTTCATATTTTTTAGCAGTCCAACTTTCGCTGGTGACTTACCAGATCAATCCCAGTATCTGTTAGCACCTGGAATAAACGATCTCTTATTTTTAGGATTGGTGGTGGGGGTGGAAGCGTAAACTAGACCCGCAGCCTGTCAGACGCCATTAATGCCGTTCCGCTAACCACATAACCATGACCTGATGTTAGAGTCACACAGTCCCCTTTTCCCGACATATTCTCTGTGGGGCGAGAAATCCCTAGAATAATTTGAGAAGATTGTTAACTTCAATTCCCGAGCAGCGGCCCTTATGCTTACTCTTTTCGATTTCCAACTGGTAAATGATTTTTAACGTGCGTGCCACTGACCAAGGGTGTCTGGTCTCACTACTCAGAAATCAGTAGAAATTTATATCGGATGATCCGCATGAAAAAAATCACGGTCTCCAGAATGATTTGAACACGCTACCTTCAGAACCAGAGGCGAACACCTTACCTCGAGATCACTGGTTCCTCTAGATTATTAAGAACTCTGAATTTAATTCTTTTAAAATGTTGTTAATGTAACTGAGCTTGGTTTCTTTTCTTTTGTCCATTGATGATAACGGTAAGGTTGATGATAGTGTTGTGAGCACTGACTTTAAAGTTGATGATAGTGTTGTGAGCACTGACTTTAAAGTTGATGATAGTGTTGTGAGCACTGACTTTAAAGTTGATGATAGTGTTGTGAGCACTGACTTTAAAGTTGATGATAGTAGCGTATGCATGGATTGTGAAGTTGATGATAGTGGTGTATGCATGGATTGTGAAGTTGATGATAGTGTTGTGTGCACGGACTGTGAAGTTGATGATAGTGTTGTGTGCATGGGATGTGAAGTTGATGATAGTGTTGTGTGCACGGATTGTGAAGTTGATGATAGTGTTGTTAGCACTGACTGTGAAGTTGATGATAGTGGTGAGATCAAAAACTGTGAAGTTGATGATAGTGTTGTGTGCATTGACTGTGAAGTTGATGATAGTGTTGTGTGCATGGACTGGTCATGACGTGTTGTCACAAACTTAGAAAGTGCCTCCAAATGTGAAGATGTTTGACTTAGATTATACGGATGAGATGAAGTCTGCCAGTGACACATTAATGATAATGTTATCGATGAAACAACAATCCTAGGATTTACGGATTTTAAAATCCAACGTCAGATGAAAGTGCACATGAGAAGACGGATATTGCAAGCAAGTGTATAGCCAGGAGACTACAGTAACCATTACCTGACGTACAGAGACTTCTGTTCGCGATGTCAGCTATTCTAAACAAGAAACAGAGGTTATGACGAAAGAGAAGCATACCATAAAAAGAAATTACTAGACACAAGATCGTAGGGGAAAATTCATCAACCGCGAGACTTACTTAGACCACGTCTCTATTGATCCAGCTGTCAACCGATCGGTTCGTCTTCAAGGAACTGAAAGAGTTGAAAGGATTGAACGCAGCAGAACTGTAAATCATTTTTCGGAATCACAATCATTTTGTGTCTATTTGCAGCAATAACAAGAGAGTGTTAATTAAATAACTATTTTGGTGTCCACAGATCTGTCTCTGTCTACGTTGTGTGGTTCAGTCGGGCTGTGACGGGTGTGGGTGCCCATAGATCTGTTCTGTCTACGTTGTGTGGTTCAGTCGGGCTGTGACGGGTGTGGGTGCCCATAGATCTGTTCTGTCTACGTTGTGTGGTTCAGTCGGGCTGTGACGGGTGTGGGTGCCCATAGATCTGTTCTGTCTACGTTGTGTAGTTCAACCGGGTTGTAGGTGTCCAGAACAATGCTGGTGTCCACAAATGCGTCATCTACAACTGCTGTGTGGTTTGGTCACCGTGTAACGAGTCCATCTTTTCTAGATCCCCTAGTTATTCAAATCAGTGAGGACGTGTCTGTTTATTTTTGAATGGTCTTTTTTGAAAAAAATTGCTTTTGTGCAGTAATCCATTGATCACCCCAACACTAAAGCCAAATGCATGTCCTCTATTCTGGATATGAAACCGCTTAATAACTAGCTTGTGTGTAATAAAATAGATATGACTGTCAATACCATCTGCGCACTGTTTGAGATGCCAACCAAGTACTACGTAAGACGAAGTCTCTGCATGAAAAGGAGAAAATTAATCGCTTATGTCGGGATGTCAAGAACGTACAGAGGTCACACATGCCTGACGGTTATTTGCAAACCACACAAAGTGCAGAGCCATTGATCGATGATAAAAAGGATCACGAAATTGGCGACATTTTAATTGGATATTTGTTTAGATATACGCCAAATCTGTCTTTCCATCACCACAAAGAACTTTAGTTCAGATGACAAAAACTGAATGAATCTTTTCAGTGACCCCAGCTGTCACTTTCGCTCTTTGGTTCTCATTGTGGTTTTGGTTCTCATTGTGGTTGTGGTTCTCATTGTGGTTTTGGTTCTCATTGTGGTTTTGGTTCTCATTGTGGTTGTGGTTCTCATTGTGGTTTTGGTTCTCATTGTGGTTTTGGTTCTCATTGTGGTTGTGGTTCTCATTGTGTTTTTGGTTCTCATTGTGGTTTTGGTTCTCATTGTGTTTTTGGTTCTCATTGTGGTTTTGGTTCTCATTGTGGTTTTGGTTCTCATTGTGGTTTTGGTTCTCATTGTGGTTGTGGTTCTCATTGTGGTTTTGGTTCTCATTGTGGTTTTGGTTCTCATTGTGGTTTTGGTTCTCATTGTGGTTTTGGTTCTCATTGTGGTTTTGGTTCTCATTGTGGTTGTGGTTCTCATTGTGGTTTTGGTTCTCATTGTGGTTTTGGTTCTCATTGTGGTTCACGGTTTGTTACCATAATATGCTCTCAGCATGGCCTATTCGTCACCAATAATAGCTACCATGTAACTGTCAATCTTCAGGCGTACTGTTTTATGATCTGTGTTAGCAAACCAATCAGACGACCACTAAGGTTTGCCCTTTCATCGACCACTAAGGTTTGCCCTTTCATCGACCACTTCGGCTTGCCCTTTCATCGACCACTGAGGATCGCCTTTTCATCGACCACTCCGGTTTGCCCTTTCATCGACCACTTAATTTTGCTATTTCATCGACCACTCCGGTTTGTCCTGTAATCGATCACTGAGGTTCGCCTTTTCATCGACCACTGACGATCGTCCTTTCATCGACCACTCCGGTTTGCCCTTTCATCGACCACTTAATTTTGCTATTTCATCGACCACTCCGGGTTGTCCTGTAATCGACCACTGAGGTTTGCCCTTTCATCGACCACTCCACTTCCCATGTCCCTGCCGATCGACTGCAGTTAGGAACAGCTAGAACACGTACCGAGATAGTCTTCCATGTGGCTTATAGAGAAGATAATAACTAGCATTCTTCAACAGTTATTGAATCTTTCCTTTGTTCTTCTGAAACTGATCAGCAACAGATCTGAACTTTGATAATAATTCATTCTCAATAACTGATTTCATGTTATCTTCCCATCATCTCCATGTTCAGCTTCCAGCAAGTAGCATCCTACCTGTTGTTGTAGACGATGATGTGTGTCGTTATCTGTTTTTCATGATACGTTTGGTATGGTGTAGTAGTGCTGGGTATGTGCCCAATAATTGATTTTGAAATCCAGACCGCTGATCTGTCAATTATTCATGACAAAGTGCATCCATTATATACAGTTAACATACGGAATACAGGAGTTGGGATATCGCCTCGTTCACGGCATCTGTGACATTCCGTTTCATTTACTCATACCATTTATCGATACGAACACGTAATTGATCAAGTCGGGAGAAATAAACTGTAAACGAATCGAAATAGTCTTAGATTATTGAAACGAAAAATTCCCACATTTCGATTAGATGATACACGTTGACAAACTAATAGGGCACAGTTGTATTGAAACGTTGACAAGTTAATAAAGGGCTCCTTTGTGTGGACAATAAATGATTTCTTTATTGCTCTCACCACCACTTACGTCAGAGAATACTAGCAAGGTGTATATAAAGAGGCTAAGATGAGATGTATATTTGTTCTAAGTAAACTGTCTTCAGGTTACTCAGACCAAATCCAAGTCTACATTTGGACACGTAAGTATCCGTCTAGTCATTGCCTGTACATTTAGATGCGCTATATTAAAATACTTTTTTAATTGGCTCTGATGACTGTATAACGTGTTCTAATCTGACAAAAATGGAATTCAATTTGCAAAAGAACATTTGTTTTAGGCTCATAATCTCTCCACACTATTGCGGGTGTTGATTTGTTCCACCTCGTCAGATTGAATTAGATGTGTCTTTCTTTTCCCAAATATATTTATGTCAAATGTTCTGTAGAATAACTATTTCAATCAAACGTCCCAGGACATTCTATTTTGAACATTTCAGCGCTTCAAATCCTCTCTGTTCCCCATCCAGTCTGTCATACCATCGCGTATTTTCTTTTTCTATCTTCTTAAACCTGAATTATGTTTTTTTTGTTCTAAAATATGTATTAAGCTCATGTATCAAATGAACCTTGCAAGATCCCATCGGAGAATGTGTGATGATCACGCGATTCATCGCCGATCAGCAACAACAACCAGCCGTGAACCTGGCCTTAAACCTTATAGAAGAATAACTCTACATGTTTCTGGAGGGGCTGTGCGTCCTCTTCGTGTCCTTTTCGCACTACACTTGGAGTATAAGGCCACCAATACATCTGGCCCCCATTAGAAAGTCTGCGCCAAACCTTTTTGTGTGCTTATGCTGGGGTGGTGTTTGTGACAATTTTGTTCACACAAATGAGGTCGCTAATTCCATTCACATCTTACTTTAGTGATCTTTCAGGACATACATCGAGGAGAAGTGGGCTTATTCTTTCCTGCTGAGTAGGGGCTCTCACGATCCACTCATAAAGTCATGTGCCTAGGATCACTCATAGAGCCATGTGCTGGTATTAACGTATAAAACCATGTGCATATAATCACCTATAGAACCACTGAGCCATGTGCATATGATCACACATAGAGCAACGTGCTGAGCAGCGAATGAACTGCGTCGGTCATAGCGTCAGAGCATCCGGACCAACGAACCAGAGCTGCCTTCTACACCTCCACACGGTGATCCTGGACAGAGCAGACTGGCTAAGGAAAAGGGATCGAAGAGGGAAGGCTATGCCGGTACTCAAAAATTCAAGTCGGATGCGTCGGACTGAAATGTGCAAAAATCGCAGTCAAAATGTAAACTACGACACAAAGCATTCCGTTCTTCAGACTACCTCCAGCTACCTACAAAGCCTTTTTCAGATCTTGGTAGGGGAAGATTAAGAACGAACAGAGAAGAAGAGGTATTCAGCCGAGTAACTAACATTCCCCAATTGGCACATCAATTCTGGAAATGTATGATAGTCTACGCCTATCGTATGTATTCTTAGTCTGGAAATGTATGATAGTCTACGCCTATCGTATGTATTCTTAGTCTGGAAATGTATGATAGTCTACGCCTATCGTATGTATTCTTAGTCTGGAAATGTATGATAGTCTACGCTTATCGTATGTATTCTTAGTCTGGAAATGTATGATAGTCTACGCCTATCGTATGTATTCTTAGTCTGGAAATGTATGATAGTCTACGCTTATCGTATGTATTCTTAGTCTGGAAATGTTTGATAGTCTACGCCTATCGTATGTATTCTTAGTCTGGAAATGTATGATAGTCTACGCTTATCGTATGTATTCTTAGTCTGGAAATGTATGATAGTCTACGCCTATCGTATGTATTCTTAGTCTGGAAATGTATGATAGTCTACGCTTATCGTATGTATTCTTAGTCTGGAAATGTATGATAGTCTACGCCTATCGTATGTATTCTTAGTCTCTTAGTCATCATTATTCCCATCACTGCACTGTAAATAGCGCGCGCACACACACACACACACACACACACACACGCACGCGCATACACACACACACCCACACACACACACGCACGCTCACACACACACACGCCCGCACGCACACGCACACGCGCACGCACATGCACACACACACACACACATGAATACATTTACACACAAACACAGACACACACACGCAAACACGTATACATATTTACATTATAATGTCAAATAACTTGACGTCCACATCAATTTTTTTACTGATGGACCAGGTTTGGTGATAATTGTATGTTACTGATTTTAAGCAGTTTTAGGTACTAATATATAACACACATCAGAGAGAAAAATTCGTGAAGAGAGGAGCAAAAAGTTACCAATCATATCTCAGGCACATCAATATTAGATTAAGCTCGGCAGTTGTATACATTACATGACAATTTGTTTCCTTCCTCTACATCACTCTTACAACAAAAGCTGTGTTATATAACTGTATTAAGCTAAAGTGAACTGGAGAATGCACAGAACGCCCATGCCCAAATTGGTCCACCAATCAGGTCCGTCCATGCTTGAGCTGCTCCGACAGTGGAGCCACATGTTTGGAGAAGTGCGGTTGGCTAAAATGTTTCCGCCATATCTTGTCCTATCAAATTATGATGCAGCTTTTGCCAGACACATTTAACTGTGTCATCCATGCGGATCAAACATGCATAGGGATAAGGCATTCATATGAATGACGAAGAGAAAAAAACTACTCTAGAGTAGAAGCCTCTCTTATTCATGAGTTGTTCACTTGGCCATTCACAGTTTGGAGCTGAAGAACACATTAAATAACGGACAGGAAGAACATATAACATAATTGATAGGAAGAACACATAAAATAACTGGCAGAAAGAACACATGAAATAATTGGCAGGAAGAACACATGAAATAATTGGCAGGAAGAACACATGAAATAATTGGCAGGAAGAACACATAAAATAACTGGCAGAAAGAACACATGAAATAATTGGCAGGAAGAACACATGAAATAATTGGCAGGAAGAACACATGAAATAATTGGCAGGAAGAACACATGAAATAACTGGCAGGAAGAACACATGCAATAACTGGCAGGAAGAACACATGAAATAATTGGCAGGAAGAACACATGCAATAACTGGCAGGAAGAACACATGAAATAATTGGCAGGAAGAACACATGAAATAATTGGCAGGAAGAACACATGAAATAACTGGCAGGAAGAACACATGCAATAACTGGCAGGAAGAACACATGAAATAATTGGCAGGAAAAACATGAAATAACTGGGATGAAGAACAATCGCAATCCCAAGTAAAAAACACAAAGTTTTATGAAAACTTGACAGTTGCTTGTAATAGGCGACTAAATGCACGTTGTCTATAACACCAGCAGCCTGTTCCTGCAAAACAAAAGCTGTAGTGCCTACAAGGACAGAAACACACGATACACTTAGGCGTCAGCTTCACCTCTGTGACCCTACACATTATAATGAGTGAAGTAATGGCAATAATATATATATGTGGGTGTGAGGGTGTGTGTTTGTGTGGGTGTGGGTGTCTTTGTGCGTGTGTGTCTGTGGGTGAGAGTGTCTGTGAGTGTGTGTGTGGGTGTATGTGTGGGTGTCTGTGTGGGTGTGTGGGTGTATGTATGTGTGTGGGTGTGTGTGTGGATGTGTGTGTGAGTGTGTGTGTGTTTGGGTGTGTCAATGAGTGTGTGTGTGGGTATGTGTAGGTGTGTGTGTGTGGGTGAGTATGTATGGGTGGGTATGGGTGTTTTTGTGTCTGTAGATGTGTGTGGGTGGGTGGGTGTGTCTGTAGGTGTCTGTGAGTGCGTGTGGGTGGGTGTGTTTGTAGGTGTGTGTGTGGGTGTGTGTGTCTGTAGGTGTGTGTGTGAGTGGGTGGGTGTGGCTGTAGGTGTCTGTGGGTGGGTTGGTGTGTCTGTAGGTATGTGTGTGGGTGGTAGGGTGTTTCTGTAGGTGTGTGTGTGGGTGGGTGTATATGTGTGAGACACTTGTGACAGATTAGGTTTTGGTGACGGATCGCTGTTCCTGTCGCTAACGTCGATGTTGTTCTATAACAGGCGACGATAATGATGAGGATCATAGCGATAACTAGCTGTCTCGTCCTGCTGGCCTGCCTACCATTGACGGGTGAGTACATTCAGATCTCAACAAATGAGCATAGACACAACAGTTAAAAGAAGTGCTATACTTGATTACTTATCTCCTTCATAACGTGTGAATGTGTTCCAGAGTGTGAAACTTACCTTGGTCGTTCTAGGATAGAAAGCTCCCCAACTAATGTCTTTGTTATAATTCCCTTCTAACGTGTGGATGTTTACCTGAGTGTGAACCTCACCTTGTACACTCTACATTAATCATGACTGGTCTGAGTACTTGGGTCGTGCGGCTCCCATCAATCATGCCTGGTCTGAGTACTTGGGCCGTGCGGCTCCCATCAATCATGTCTGGTCTGAGTGCTTGGATCGTGCGGCTCCCATCAATCATGTCTGGTCTGAGTACTTGGACCGTGCGGCTCCCATCAATCATGCCTTTTCTGAGAACTTGGGTAGACCGGCTCTCATCAATCATGCCTTTTCTGAGTACTTGTGCCGTGCGGCTCCCATCAATCATGCCTGGTCTGAGTACTTGGGCCGTGCGGCTCCCATAAATCATGCCTGGTCTGAGTAATGGGTTGTGCGGCTCCCATCAATCATGCCTGGTCTGAGTACTTGGGTCGTGCGGCTCCCATCAATCATGCCTGGTCTGAGTACTTGGGTCGTGCGCCTCCCATCAATCATGCCTGGTCTGAGTACTTGGGTCGTGCGGCTCCCATCAATCATGCCTGGTCTGAGTACTTGGGTCGTGCGGCTCCCATCAATCATGCCTGGTCTGAGTACTTGAGTCGTGCGGCTTCCATCAATCATGCCTGGTCGGAGTACTTGGGTCGTGCGGCTCCCATCAATCATGCCTGGTCTGAGTACTTGGGTCGTGCGGCTCCCATCGACCATGCCTGGTCTGAGTACTTGAGTCGTGCGTCTCCCATCAATCATGCCTGGTCTGAGTACTTGGGTCGTGCAGCCCCCATCAATCATGCCTGGTCTGAGTACTTGGGTCGTGCGGCTCCCATCAATCATGCCTGGTCTGAGTACTTGGGTCGTGCGGCTCCCATCAATCATGCCTGGTCTGAGTACTTGGGTCGTGCGGCTCCCATCAATCATGCCTGGTCTGAGTACTTGAACCGTGCGGCTTCCATCAATCATGCCTGGTCTGAGTATTTTGGCCGTGCGTCTCCCATCAATCATGCCTGGTCTGAGTACTTTGGCCGTGCGGCTCCCATCAATCATGCCTGGTCTGAGTACTTGGGTCGTGCGGCTCCCATCAATCATGCCTGGTCTGAGTACTTGGGTCGTGCGTCTCCCATCAATCATGCCTGGTCTGAGTACTTGGGTCGTGCGGCTCCCCTCAATCATGCCCGGTCTGAGTACTTGGGTCGTGCGGCTCCCACCAGTCATGCCAGGTCTGAGTACTTGGGTCGTGCGGCTCCCATCAATTATGCCTGGTCTGAGTACTTGGGTCGTGCGGCTCCCATCAATCATGCCTGGTCTGAGTACTTGGGCCGTGCGTCTCCCATCAATCATACCTGGTCTGAGTACTTGGGTCGTGCGGCTCCCATCAATCATGCCTGGTCTGAGTACTTGGGTCGTGCGTCTCCCATCAATCATGCCTGGTCTGAGTACTTGGGTCGTGCGGCTCCCATCAATCATGCCCGGTCTGAGTACTTTGGCCGTGCGGCTCCCATCAATCCTGCCTGGTCTGAGTACTTGGGCCGTGCGTCTCCCATCAATCATACCTGGTCTGAGTACTTGGGTCGTGCGTCTCCCATCAATCATGCCTGGTCTGATGAGACTATTAGCTGGAGGAACAAACAAGGCCGGCTAGGACTTCATCAAGGCGAATTGTTCTTCTCTTCCAAAAATACAACCCTTTGTTGTAGAGGACCCAAATCACGTGGTGCAAATGCCAGTCAACTGCAAACAACTAGTGTATGGTCAGCAGAAAGAGGACCTTCGTCTGGTCGGTGGACTAAAAAAGCACTTCAAATCCTCCCTTAAAATATGTCTGAAACCTTTCATAAACCAAGTTAACTCATTCCAGTGTCAGACGCATTCCAGTGCGGAGCTCTGAGCTGCAAAGACATGATTCTGTGCTAAACAACACAACTAACACTCTCATGTCCAACTCTGCTAACCTTAAGCACTACATGTGTCTAATGGGTTCTGTGTTAGAATTGGGCTGTACAGCCACCTACGGACACACCGGCGAGATGTAACACAGCATGTCTGAATGTTGTTGTCATCTTCGCTTGCGATGGACGGCTACTATTATTAAACATACTGTCCATAATCAGTGAGCTAGCCATTCAATGCGTGCCTCGACTTGATATCAATGGCAGGCTCGATCTAACACCCAGCACAAATAAGGTTGAAAAAGTATTGAGTCTAATGTCCAGCAACAAAGTCATTGGGTCAGATGCTATTCCTGCTGAAGCTTACAAAGCTATACAAGACATGTTATTACTTTCGCTGAATTTGGGATGCAGGTCATATTCAGCGGGAACTGAAACATTGCCCCCATATCCACATGTGCAAGAAAAAGCGTAATCTGCCCCACAGGGGAATCTCCATCCTGTCGATCGCTGTAAAATATTAGGACTCGAGTCTCGCTCAATTGCCTAATAACTAATCTCGAGCTGAGACTACACCCACAGTTAGTGTGGCTTTCAAGCTAATCGCTGGACTTGACGTGATCATCGTATCTCGTCAGTTGCAGCAGAAATGCCAGGAACATCGGGATTTTTCCACTTTTGTTGTTGTTGTTGTTGTTGTTGTTGTTGTTGACCTGCACAAAGCCTTTGGCACTGTCAACAAGGATGGAGAGTAAATCATTGACAAATTCGGCTGCTCTGAGAAATTCAGCACATCTATCAGCCATTTTCACGACGTCATGTTTGCTCGTGTAGTTAATGATGGTCAACTGTCGGCAGCGTCTCCAGTCATAAAGTCAAGCAAACTTGACGTCATGTTTGCTCGTGTACTGAGTGATGGTCAACTGTCGGCAGCGTATCTAGTCATAAAGTCAAGCAAACATGACGTCATGTCTGTTCGTGTACTGAATGATGGTCAACTGTCGGCAGCGTCTCCAGTCATAAAGTCAAGCAGACATGACGTCATGTTTGGTCGTGTACTGAATGATGGTCAACTGTCGGCAGCGTCTCCAGTCATAAAGTCATAAAGTCAAGCAAACATAGCTGTGAGCTGACCACAACAACCTTTTAACACGGTATTTATCTTCATAATTATGATGATACACATGGTTGATATTGGCGTACATATCAGATACATGTCGTGACGCCTTTGGTCAGTTACAAAAGTGAAAGAAGGAGCCATCTTTGATCTCCTCCTTCATTATTACTTCGCCATGTCCACGTGTTCAGAACAGGACATGCAGCCTCCATGAATGAGTTTTCATTTGTGTGCACTAGCTTAGGTCTTATCGCCAACACGTTGAAAACGGAAGTAATGTTTCTACCTGCTCCCGGGAAGCCTAACTATTATCTAGGCAATATCCTCACCTGAGAAGCCAATATCCACTCCCTTTATCTGACGATGTCGCCTTCCTGGCTTGCAACAAATCACTCTTATTTGATTGTTATTGTCCTCATATTGCCCTCAAACCAGCTTAATCTAGTTTACTCTTTTAAAAAAAAATTACCTAACAACGCTTCAACTGTAGTCCTCCAACCAGACATACTTAGAGCCAGTTCTAAAAGACTAGAGTTGCTTGGTTTTATTATTCGATTGTTCTAATTTGTTTTCTTATTTGACTGTTTTTGTTTAGCTGTTCATTTCCGACTGATTTTCATCAAATTGTCTTTGTTATTCTCGCTCATTTCTTACTTTGAAAGTTCTAATTCTTCTTTTTCCTATTTGCTTTCCGTTTCCTATGCTCGTTTTATGGCAACCTGGTGGGCCGCATCTATGAAGTAACACTTGAGACGTAAGTCCTCAATGGATCCACACAGTTTGACTCGCAAGCTTCTTTTTGGGTCTGGTCGTTCACGGGAGCTTTGATGTCCTGGGCTCCATATCATATGGTCATTCTGCAGTCTGTTCTGTTTTCATGTTTTGCATGTTTGCATTAGCCTACAATGATCTGTTCTTAGGAGGACAATTTTGGTGTACTGTTTCCTGTCCAGTCTGTTGATGGGCTCTTGTAGGTGTTTTCTCTGTGTTCACTTTAACGACATGTGTTTATATTTGTTTTGGACGTGTGAACTTCTGGCAGTGATATTTGGTGTGAAAATTATTCACTTTATCTGCCCTACCTAGCCAGCCTGTCTGTTCTCTCATTTCCCGATATATCGATAAATGGAGCTGGGATCCACTGAAGAGTACATTTTGTTATGGTCTGAGATCTTATTTGGTTGAGAGATCACTTCACTTTCCAATTTCTCATGTCCCCTTCGCGTGGCCTACACGAATTCAGCATAGTCACACAAAGACACACTTTTTAAAATCCTTTTACTCTTTTTTCGGGGAGTACTGATCAGACATGTTAGTCAGGATCAGGCAAAACATACTGGTCAGACATGTTAGTCAGGGTCAGGCAAAACATACTGGCCAAGACCATCACTTCGGCATCCCAGTAACCCTCTCTGTAAACGGAATGTTTTCATGGCAGCTTGATTAACGCGGTGAGGGATCGACGTGATCCACGCAGTATTGAATGGCACGCAGTTGAAGTCAATCATAACACAAGCGTCTGGAGGACCCCGATCCATCTTCATCAGCACGCTCGGGATGTTAGGAAAGCTACTAAAATCAGTCACTTAACGTCCATTTCAGGGCACACAAGAGAGTAACCTGCTCGTTGTGGGCATTAACTCAATTTTTGAATTTTTGTGAACGTCTTCAGTTATTGGCTGTCGCTCTGTTCTTAAACTTCTTTAGGGCTCCCAGGCAGCGCTTGCTTTTTATACCGGTCCCTCCTGTAGTCATGATGTCCTACCCCTCATGGATCCACATGGGATTGAAGATATACGTTGTTAATTTGTTTGTTAATATACTTTTCTCTGAGGTAAGGTAAAGGAAGTACTTCAGCAGACAGAAATGGAGTGTTAGAGACGTCAGTATGCTAAGATACAGCTCGTGAGGTGGTCTGGCCAGCTCCCTTCCTCGCTGCATTTTCCTTCCCTAACCGAAAGTCTGGTCCCCATTTACAGCTGGGTTGACTGGAGCTGTCGGCTGGTAGGGTCAGTTGAACCCCGTTCCTTTGCCATGAAAGTGAGTGCTGTAACTCTGCGCCAATCAGCTCATAAACAAACTAAAATGACCATGAGCTTGTGTTTTTGTCCGACTCATTATTTTGTCGCCATGTTTTTTTGTCCTATTCACTTTTATGATATTGTATTTATCGTTTCTAATTTCCAGATTCAGTTGGTATTCCTGTTAAATGTAAGTAAACGACCACAAAACATATTTGGTACATTAATTTGTTTATTGTGAGAAATGTGACTCTTCAAGGAACATTAATATTTCCATATCTGGAACAGTGGATTGGAATTTTAAAGAAATAATTTATTAAATAATTACACACCAGCACTTCTCATCACGATCTCTAACCATCTTACGTCACCACCTTTCACCACTTCCTTACACCACCACCTTACGTCACCACCTCCCATCACTATCTTACACCACCACCTTACACGATTACCTTACACCATCACCTTACGCCACCACCTCCCACCATAATCTTACACAACCACCTTACGCCCCCACCTCCCACCGCCAATTTCCGTCACCCACTCTCACCATCCCTCCCCACCTTACGCCATCACCTCTCCCCACCACCTCCCACCACTCCCTAACGCCACCACCTTACGCCACCAACTCTCACCACATTACGCAACCACCTCTAGCCAAGTCTCCCCACCTTACGCTACCAACTCTCACCACCGTCCACTACCACCTCCCACCACCTCTCACTATCACTCGTCACCTTACGCCACCACCTCTCACAACAACCTCCCACCACCTCTCACAATCCTCTCTCACCCCCTGCGCTATCACCTCACACCACCACCTCGTACAATCACTTCCCACCATCACCTCTCATCGTCTCTTCCCACACTTACCACCACCACCAACCACCTCTCACCATCTCTCACACCTTACGCCACCACCTCAATTGGATCCCTAGACATAATGGGATACTAGGGAACGAGATGGGCGTCAGATTTACAAAAACAGGAGCGCCGGAACAACAGTTGGATAGACCCTGCAGCAAACACACAGTAAAACGAATTAGGAATAATACCCAGGAAATTCTAAGAGCACCAAGAACAACACCACTGCCTCATAGGGAGCATGTCGTAAGATGGGACTAACTGTATGACATGGTCAAACACCGGCCATGGTTAGATGGTTTGTTTGGAGTCGCATAGATGACGCCTAACAGGCTGCGAGTCTACTTTGCTCTAGTGTTTGAGTATTAAGATGGACTCGCACATCGGTTAACCACCCTCCTTTAGCTTGTGTCCCAACGCAGCGGAGTATTAAGCTGCTCGAGCCTAGCCCACTAAGTAGGAAACCCTTCTCCTGGCTACATCCAGCTCAAACCAGAGCTGGGACCTGAACAGGGACATCTGTCCCTGTAGAAGTACATGTCGAATAAGAACTAAAAACCTGGGAAAAATGGATTAACAGGTGGGCGACGAGAACAACGGGTCGCAGTATATTTAACGAATTGTCACATCCAAAAAGCAACTGATATAAATAAATTACATTGAAGAGATTAAAATCTCATCTTTCAATTCCGAACAGGAGTGGACGGCGTGGCCTAGTGGATAAGTGGCACGGCTCACAATCCGAAGGTGCTGGGTTCGATCCCCATCACAGCACCGGCCGTTACCCCAGGGAAGCAAACCCTTAGAAAATGCAGGAGGAAGCAGACCTTTACATAAAATGCATGCTGAAGTCGGATGCATTGGGCCGACAGGCGCAAAATAGAAACCACAGTGCAACGCACACCGCCTTGGGGATTAGAGAAATAAGGCGAACGCAAAAAAAATAAATAAATTCCGAACAGGGTCAATAGCCACTTGAACCCCATCAATCCCCAGCACATGTCCTTGTGCAGACATGGCTCTCATCCTGATGAAATAGTTCGACACCTACTCATAGGGTGCAAGGCGCTTGCGGACATCAGGATAAGATTCTTACAAGCACTTCCGACAATTTGCCAAAACACTGTAAGGAGCAGTGAAACAACTTAAAAAGACCTATATCTATATCAGAATGGCAATGGGCTGCCAAGAGTAGGCTTGCTCAGCAGATATGAGATAGCAACAACAACAACAACAACAACTAAGGATAATAGAAGCTAATAATAAATTATAGTAATTCTGACCAACCAACTTTCCCGTGACCCAACTTCTCAGACAATGCAAAATTACTCATTTAGGAACATGACCGTCTTTGTTCAAGATGACCAATACCAACTAACCTCTGTCTGAACTCTGAATTAAATTTCATTTATTCCCGTATCACCTTGCTTCCTATCAAGTTACAGTTAGATTTCAGTTTCCAAGTTACCGTTAGCGTTCAATGGACAAGTTTGAATTTGGTTCGGGATGATGATTGGGATCATGATTGTGATCCTATCGAGATAAATGCGAAAACCTTGAAGGTGAATGTCTGATCACATGGATCCCTAACACTGTCATACTCTTCACTTCTGGAGGATCTCAATTATGTCCTTACCTACAAAATTCAATACATCTCTTCATAATTGACGTCATTGCTCTGCCGGCAGACCCATATGTGCAAATTCAATCATAATAAATGGCAAATGAGTAGATACTGATCGTTAATGTAGCTCGCTGTTTGTGTACACTCCTCCTACATCATGTCAGAAATTCCTATCTGCTGGACAAGCGTATAATTTCTGAATTCTGCAATCTGTGCATTGGTAGTTCATCGACTGCATTGTCTTCATCCAAAAGGCGGTCGTTGGTACAGAGCGTTGTAAACACAGCAATATGTAAACAAAGGACTGTGCTACAGCAGGATGTGACTCATTAATATTATAAACATACATTAAAGTTTCAACTACCTGCGTTTGTGATTGAATTCCCACAGTAAGCGTCTCTTTCACGAGATGGTCAGCCATGTTTTCTGCAACTCACATGTTAACGACCCTTGATACAAACAAGAAATCTCTTCTGTCCGTCCTTTGTCTGATCCTAATTGTATGCATCCACAAGCCCTTCTGTCCGTCATTTGTCTGATCCCCATTGTATGCATCCACAAGCCCTTCTGTCCGTCCTTTGTCTGATCCCCATTGTATGCATCCACAAGCCCTTCTGTTCATCAGTTACAATATCGTCAGTGACGAGACGGCCTGACATCGATGTTTCTGTCAATAGAATAATCAGAAAATGGAAAATGTGGAAGACTGGAGATAGCAAGGAAGAATGAAAGAGAGGAAGATGAAAACCCTATGGGAAAAGGTAGAGTGAATAACTTACTTGAATGAGGAAGCCACGTCTTATCTCAGAACAAGGTACATTCAAATACCAGATTTCAGCAAACTCTGGATGAACACCAAACAAGCAAGGATTATAAAATCATATCATCATTTAGGTTTTTTTAAATGACACATCACAGGCACACATATGCCTCGTTCGTGTCAAACTCATACCTATGGCTTGTTCATGTCACACTCATATCTATGCTCTATTCATGTCACACTCATACCTATGCTCTGAACAAGGCACTCATATCTATGCCTTGTTCACGTCCCACTCATAACTGCCTTGTTCACGTCCCACTCATACCTTTGCCTTGTTTATGTCACACTCATACCTTTGCCTTGTTTATGTCACACTCATACCTATACATTGTTCATGTCACACTCATTATTACGATATTTTCTTTATTTCCCTTCTTTCAGTCCCAGTTCGTAATGGACGTAAGTAAATTCAACAAAATATATCGCTGACACATTTTGTTTCTAGCTGCTGAAATTTGATCGATCATAAAAACGGATATTTTCATCCATCAAATTGTTGAATTATTTTTTATAGATCATTGTTTAAGTAACTTCACATCGTCACTTCCAACTACCTGCTACCACCCGTATCTCCCATTACAATTTTCTAGCCCCACATTCCATTACCGACGTACACCACAACGTGTCAGCCCGACTGGTCATTATCAGCTGTTATCCCCTCCTCAAAACACCCTCACTAATCATCATTTACAATGACAAATTATTACAATCATGAGCCCTCACTGCCTCACAGGAACTACATCCCCCAACAATCAATTTCAAACGCCATTTCCCAACGCCACAATCAACCACTACCTCACAGGAACTACATCCCACAATAACCAATTTCAAACGCCATTTCCCAACGCCATTTCCCAACGCCACAATCAACCACTACCTCACAGGAACTACATCCCACAACAACCAATTTCAAACGCCATTTCCCAACGCCATTTCCCAACGCCACAATCAACCACTACTTTAAAGATCAAGAAGCTTAGCAGCGCATGAGCTGCAGTGGTCAGCGACCCAGAGCTGCCAAGACCCTTCTACACCTCCACGTGGTATCCTGGATAACAGGCTGCAGCAGGGCAGACTGGCCAAGGTGAAGGGATCGAAGAGGGAATGCTAACCCGGTACTAAAAAAATTCTCGCTGAAGTCGGATGTGTTGGACCGAAAGGTGCAAATATCACAGTCAAGCTTTAAACTACAGCCCAATGCATTCCGTTCTATGGACTACATTCTGCTACTTAAGCCCTTTCTGGGTTTGGTAGCGGGAGATTGAGAACGAACTAAGCCAAGCCGAGCCAACCACTACCTTTCATCTCCAACTGACAGCATCACTGTATGTCCCCACATACAGCATATAATATATATGTCTCCACATACATAATATAATAATAAATGTCCCCACATACAGCATATAATATATATGTCTCCACATACAGCATATAATATTTATGTCCCCACATACAGAATATAATAATAAATGTCCCTACATACAGCATATAATATATATGTCTCCACATACAGCATATAACATATATCTCCAGCTACAGCATATAATATATATCTCCACAGCTACAGAATCGAATATGTTATCCACTTTGAACATCTATAATATTTTCACACCTAAAACATCTAAAATAGTCGCACACCTAAATAATCTAATATATCTCCAAACTTGCTACATCTAATGAATCTCTTCCACTACATTAGTTCACATAAATGTTCTCACAGAACTTAATGTTCTTTACACATTCAAATACCTAACATACATCCATAATGCAGAACATCTACATTATCACAGAACATTACGATAAAATTGAACATCTACATTATCACAGAACATTACGATAAAATTGAACATCTACATATCACAGAACATTATGATAAAATTGAACATCTACATTATCACAGAACATTACGATAAAATTGAACATCTACATATCACAGAACATTATGATAAAATTGAACATCTACATTATCACAGAACATTACGATAAAATTGAACATCTACATATCACAGAACATTATGATAAAATTGAACATCTACATATCACAGAACATTATGATAAAATTGAATATCTACATTATCACAGAACATTATGATAAAATTGAACATCTACATTATCACAGAACATTACGATACAATTGAACATCTACATATCACAGAACATTATGATAAAATTGAACATCTACATTATCACAGAACATTACGGTAAAATTGAACATCTACATATCACAGAACATTATGATTAAATTGAACATCTACATTATCACAGAACATTACGATAAAATTGAACATCTACATATCACAGAACATTATGATAAAATTGAACATCTACATTATCACAGAACATTACGATAAAATTGAACATCTACATATCACAGAACATTATGATAAAATTGAACATCTACATTATCACAGAACATTACGATAAAATTGAACATCTACATATCACAGAACATTATGATAAAATTGAACATCTACATATCACAGAACATTATGATAAAATTGAACATCTACATATCACAGAACATTATGATAAAATTGAACATCTACATATCACAGAACATTATGATAAAATTGAACATCTACATATCACAGAACATTATGATAAAATTGAACATCTACATATCACAGAACATTACAATTATCTTTAAACAAAGCCGTGTATAAACAAAGACTTCAGTTTATCACAAAACATGTCTTGGATCGCCACAATCATACACATGCATGGCTTGGATCGCCACAATCATACACATGCATGGCTTGGATCGCCACAATCTTACACAGACATAGCTTGGATCGCCCCAATCAAACACAAACATGGCTTGGATTACTACAAACATTCACAAACATGGCTTGGATAGCCCAAATCAAACACAAACATGGCTTGGATGACTACAAACATACACAAACATAGCTTGGATCGCCCAAATCAAACACAAACATGACTTGGATGACTACAAACATACACAAACATGGCTTGGATCGTCCCAATCAAACACAAACATCTAAGCAGGGCAATCCTACAGAAACGCCTGTTAAAATCGGATGCACTGAGCCACATGCTTAACAAAATAAAACAGTGCAACGTAAATATCGCTGTAAACAGCGTACGATGAAGAAGAAGAAACACAAACATAGCTTGGATAGCAACAATCAAACAAAAACATGGATTGTGTCATCACAACCATACACAAACTTGGCTTGGATCGTCACAAATATACACAGACATAGCTTGAATCATCACAATCATGTACATACGTGATTTAGATCGTAACAATCATACACATTCATGGCGTAGATCGTCGCAGTTATGCACATACATGGCTTGGATGACCACAATCATACACAAACATAGCTTGGAACACCACAATCATATACAAACATGGCTTGGATTGCAACAATCATACACCTATTCATAAACAACAATTACTTAAGTGTATGATCAATATCCAGCATCGGATCAAGATGCAGAGTAGCGCATGAGCTACAGTGGTCAGCGACCCATAGCTGACTGCTAGTCTCAGGGCCAGCAAACCAGAGCTGCCAAGACCCTTCTACACCTCCACGCGGTGATCCCGGATAACAGGTTGCAGCAGGGCAGACTGTCTAAGGAGAAGGGATCGAAGAGGGAATGCTAACCCGGTGCTAGAACATGATTGCTGAAGTCGGATGTGTTGGACAGATAGGTGCAAATATCCCAGTCAAGCTGTCAACTTCTTCTTCTTCTGTCAGACGTCAACTTGTATTTGTTCGAAGACAGCAGCTGTCCTATTGAGGCTGTCAACACTGCCATAGAGCTTGTCTAGTGTTGCCACTGGTGATGGCCACATGTGCTTTCTCTGGTCCCAGTATGTCGGGCAATTTTGCAGCAGATGTTCAGCGGTCATTTTCCCTGTGTCACAGGTGCATTCGTCAGTGCCACCTATCTTCAATTTATTGAATAGATGGTTACTCAGTCTATTGTGGGCTGTACAGAGTCTGAAGACCACGGCCTGCTCTCTTCTGTTCAGCTGGTAGTGGGTATCATTTTTTGTGTAGCCAGTGTGTTCTGTTTCCCATTTGGTCATGTATCTGGCCCTAATAAGCCTTTTGGACTATGCCATACTAGCATCTGGTTGTGGTAGTCTTGCACCTTCTTTTGCCAGTTTGTCTGCCTCCTCGTTGCCTTTGATGTTACAGTGGGATGTAACCCACTGTACCCCTACTCTTTTTGATGCGGACTGCTGGCATAGTTGACAGAGTACTGCTCTTGGATCATTAAGTTCAGTATTTTTCTCGCTTTTTAGTGATGTAACTACTGCCAGGGCATCTGTAAACAGGGCTATCTGGCTTTCATTGCTTTCGCCTGTCAGCATTGCTTTTACTGCAGCCTTCAGTGCCTCTGGCTCCGCTCTGAAATTGCTTGAGTATTTTCCAGTTGCCACTGATAGTATTATTTTTCTACCATTAGTTAGGCTCAGGAATATCCCTGCCCCTCGGTTCTGTGTTGTGTTTGTTACTGAATCGTCGGTGAATGCATGGGTCCAGTTCATGCTTAGGTAGTTTTCCGTTATGTACCTCAGGGTTATGTCTCTTCTTTCTTTTTCAGTCTAGCTGTTCTTGTTTACAATACCTGGTATATTTTCTACCACCTCCGGAATGATATGCTGCTTCCATGTGGGTTTGCTTTCAGTAGGGATGGGCTTTGGTGTTGCTATGGTGTTCATAGGGTCTTCGCTCATCTTTGCTTTGGCTATTTCTGCAAAGTTTCTCCGCTTTAGTTTCCCATTTCCAAATCTATTTAGAATCTGATGCATTGAATGGTCTGTCAGTCTCCTGAGTTTCTCTGCTTGCTGTTGGGCTCTGCAGTCTCTTCTATCGGTCATGGATTGCAGATTTGTAATCTTTTCGAGTTCTACAATTGGCGTTGACTTCATGCCTCCTGTTATAACTCTCATGGCTTGGTTTAGAAGTTTGAAGCTGTAAACAACAACACAACGCTTTTCGTTTTCTGGACTACATTCTACTACTTAAGCACTATCAGGGTTTGGTAGCGGGAGATTGAGAGCGAACAAAGAGAGCAAGCCAAGCCAAGCCAAGCCAATATCCAGCATCATTGATTTGGATCACGGAATGGATAACCAGCAGTACGCTGGTTTAACCACGCCCCCTATCTTTACGGAATGGGGAACTGTGCCACCTGCAGCAAGCTAGCTAAGCCACGCCCCCTATCTTTACGGGATGGGGAACTGTGCGCACCTGCAGCAAGCTAGCTTCCTTTTTTACCTACTTTTGAGCCCACAGTTTTACAGCTACAAGATCCTAACCGGTCAATTGAAATATCGTAATTAAAGAGACGGTCATAGGATCAAGTTTTTGTAAATTAAATCATGAAATAGAGAGATTGAAAAAGAGGGAGAAAGAGGGAGATATAGGAACATAGAGGGAGAGGGAGTGCCAAAGAGGACACTGGAGATATGGGGGTATGCCAGAACGGAATATCAGATTCCAATTGAAAAAAAAAAATGTTTTAACTCTGTCAAAGGCAGAGTGAATAATTACTTTTTTGTGGCAGCAGAATGACATGAAACCAGATCTTATCTCAGGTCATAGTGTATTACAATTCAATTTATACAACTCTGAAGGACCACTAATATCAACACGTTAGGCTAAGATAATCATGTCTGATGGCTCGTTTGGTTAATCATACTTCACTGGCAAGGTAAGTTCAAGTTCATTGAAGTTATGCTCATAATACATACGTAATTAATGTCACAATAATTATTTTGACTATTTCTTTTTCAGCTCCGTTTCGAATTGGAAGTAAGTCAATTCTACAAAATATTTTGTGAACACATTTTATTTCTCGTTGCTGAAAATATGAGCCATCATGAAATCTGATATGCCCATCACTCAAATAGTTGATTAATAGTTTTATAAAGATCATTGTTTAAGTAACTACAAACCACCACTTACAACCACCGTCTGCCATCAACAACTCCAATTAAAACTCCTTATCAGCACCTCCCATAACTACTGTCTTCCATCAACAACTCCCATTAAAATTCCTTATCAGCACCTCCCATAACTACTGTCTGCCATCAACAACTCCCATTAAAACTCCTTATCAGCACCTCCCATAACTACTGTCTGCCATCAACAACTCCCATTAAAACTCCTTATCAGCACCTCCCATAACTACTGTCTGCCATCAACAACTCCCATTAAAACTCCTTATCAGCACCTCCCATAACTACTGTCTGCCATCAACAACTCCCATTAGAACTCCTTATCATCACCTCCCATAACTACTGTCTGCCATCAACAACTCCCATTAAAACTCCTTATCAGCACCTCCCATAACTACTGTCTGCCATCAACAACTCCCATTAAAACTCCTTATCAGCACCTCCTATAACTACTGTCTGCCATCAACAACTCCCATTAAAACTCCTTATCAGCACCTCCCATAACTACTGTCTGCCATCAACAACTCCCATTAAAACTCCTTATCAGCACCTCCCATAACTACTGTCTGCCATCAACAACTCCCATTAAAACTCCTTATCAGCACCTCCCATAACTACTGTCTGCCATCAACAACTCCCATTAAAACTCCTTATCAGCACCTCCCATAACTACTGTCTGCCATCAACAACTCCCATTAAAACTCCTTATCAGCACCTCCCATAACTACTGTCTGCCATCAACAACTCCCATTAAAACTCCTTATCAGCACCTCCCATAACTACTGTCTGCCATCAACAACTCCCATTACCATTCTTCATCAGCACCTCCCATAAACACCGTACACCACAACTTGCCCATTTTTCGACTCTCATATCACCCTCACATCACCATCTCACATTACCCACTCACAACAACTCCTCAAATTATTATTTCCAACGATTAGCTGATATACCTCTCATCACCACCTGTCATCACCCATCTCATCACCGCCTCTAATCAACGTCTTTCATCATCACCTCTCATTATCACCTCTCATCACCACCTCACAAAACCATCAGCATTGGCTCTTTGAAAATAGGGATGTAACTACAGTCCACGACGGTACCAAATGTGACTCGCAAGACCAATCCGAGCAGAGAAACGTCTTCCACAGTGTGTGCAAGGAAGGTCAAGACCCTTTGTGGCATCCCATGGTGTGGCCTGTCTTCTCAAATGCTTCGTTCATATCCTATCAGCAAACAGTATCTTCTTTGTCTGCATTCCCTATTTAATCCTGCCCCTTCCATGTAACACGATCCGTGGCGTCCTGTTCCCATGATTCCAAATCGATGCTGCATCCTTCATATCCCGCTTGCATACATCATTGTACCGAAGTAGTGGTCGGACTTTTTCCCAACTGTAATTCTCCACAGAGAAGATATTTTGATATTCTGCCATCATCCATCCTCCGAATGTGTCCCAGCCACCTGAGCCTTCGAAGAATACGCGTGGTAAAGATTGTGACACTGCCTGTTCTCCCCAACTCTCCGTTAGTGATCTTGTCTTGCCATCCATCCCTCAGGATTCTGCGCAGGCACCTCATGAGATAGCTGTTTAGCCACCTTTCCTGGTGCATGTAGATAGACCTCATGAGATAGCTGTTTAGCCACCTTTCCTGGTGCATGTAGATAGACCTCATGTGATAGCTGTTTAGCCACCTTTCCTGGTGCATGTAGATAGACCTCATGTGATAGCTGTTTAGCCACCTTTCCTGGTGCATGTAGATAGACCTCATGTGATAGCTGTTTAGCCACCTTTCCTGGTGCATGTAGATAGACCTCATGTGATAGCTGTTTAGCCACCTTTCCTGGTGCATGTAGATAGACCTCATGTGATAGCTGTTTAGCCACCTCTCCTGGTGCATGGAGGTAGACCTCATGTGATAGCTGTTTAGCCACCTTTCCTGGTGCATGTAGATAGACCTCATGTGATAGCTGTTTAGCCACCTCTCCTGGTGCATGGAGGTAGACCTCATGTGATAGCTGTTTAGCCACCTCTCCTGGTGCATGGAGGTAGACCATGTCTTACTGCTATAAAGCAGGGTACTAGTGACACAGGTCTGGCAAACAAGTGTTTTTGTTTTAACAGTGAGCTTCTTGTTTTCTCAGGTCCTTTTTACTTTCTTGTTAATCTGCTCATTGTTGTTGCTACCTTGCCTATCCTGATATTGATCTGTTGGTCCAGGGATAGTTTATTATTGACTGAGGATCCCAGGTATGTAAAGTGATCTCCTACCTCGGAAACCTCTTCATCAATAAAGATTACTGATGCATTGTTAGCCCCCTGGACCATAACTTGTGTTTTTTTGTGTGTTGCTGATTGTTAATCCAAACTTGCAACAGGCTTAAGAAAAATGCAGATAGTAAGCTTTTGCAGTTCCTGATCTGAATGTGCCGTAATTACGGTATCATCCACAAAACGCAATTCACTGATCAGCACCCTGTTTATTTTGGTCTCGGCTTTCAGCCTTTGGGTAATGAATAGGCCACCATCTGTGCGAACATGAATGACTATACCAACTTCCTGGTCACGTAAGGCAGACTTCACGAGGAGTGAGAAATATATTCCAAAAGAGGGCAGGAGAAACTACACAGCCTTGCTTTACTCCACGCTTGATTGCAAATTCCCATGAGGACGCACTGTCAAAGTTGATGGCGCCTTTCATGTCAGTGGGGAACAATTCGATAATGCTCAGACGAATCGGTGGTCAACCAATCCTCCTGATCTTCACGATTTGCCAAATCAAATGCTCTTATGAGATCAATGAAGGCAATCTACAATCACTGCTTTTATTCTCCGCATTTTTCTTATAACTGTTGTTTATAATATATGCAATAGACCTATTCCCATGTCCTGAAAGCTGCACTGTGACTCTGGGTTAACTTTTTATCCTTGGACCTGAAGTTTCAGCAGAACAATTGCACAACAACGGCACACAGAAGCGAAATTCCTCTGTAGTTGTTGCGGTCACTCCACTTCTACTTGTTCTTTATCTCCACACCATTGACATATGACATATCTCCACATACTAACGACAAATGACATATCTCCACATACTAACGACAAATGACATATCTCCACATACCAAAGACATATGACATATCTCCACATACCAAAGACATATGACATATCTCCACATACCAAAGACAAATGAGAAATCTCCATACCAAAGACATATGGCATATCCCCACATACCAAAGACAAATGACAAATATCCATACCAAAGACATATGACATATCTCTACATACCAAAGACAAATGACAAATCTCCACACCAAAGACATGTGCCATATCTCAACATACCAAAGACAAATGACAAATAACCAAAGCAAAGACATATGACATATCTCCACATTCCAAAAACAAATGACAAATCTCCACACCATTGACATATGACATATCTCCACATACCAAAGACAAATGACAAATATCCATATCAAAGACTATGACATATCTCCACATACCAAAGACAAATGACAAATCTCCATACCAAAGACATATGGCACATCTCCACATACCAAAGACAAATTACAAATCTCCATACCAAAGACATTTGGCATATCTCCACACACCAAATCCTCCATCTTATCCCGTTTTTTCTGGACATAAAAATAACAGTTCTGTACTTATTTTCGGAGATCCTAAAATATTATAACAAGAGATATACAACTCTCTATTACCATCAAATGCAAAACAAGCCAGGCTGAAATAATCCGATATGATGCTTTATTCTATACAAATTATTTGTTATATTCCATGGCACAATACGGTCATTGTCATTGAAGTCTTCTATTAGACACGATACGGCCAATGTTATTGAAGTCTGCTATTAGAGACGATACGGTCAATGTTATTGAAGTCTTCTACTAGACACGATACGGTCAATGTTAATGAAGTCTGCTATTAGACACGATACGGTCAGTGTTATTGAAGTCTGCTATTAGACACGATACGGTCAATGTCATTGAAGTCTGCTATTAGACACGATACGGTCAATGTTATTGAAGTCTGCTATTAGACACGATACGGCCAGTGTTATTGAAGTCTGCTATTAGACCACACGATACGGTCAATGTTATTGAAGACTGCTATTAGACCACACGATACGGTCAATGTTATTAAAGTCAGCTATTAGAAGACATGTATGATTAATTATAATGACGCCGTATTTATTTTGCCACTTTCAGTTCCAATTCGTCCCGCTGCAGGTAAGTCAACTCAACAGAATATTTGGCTAATAATTGTCATGTCTATTTGCTGTAAAATTGATATTTGATGGATTGCATATATTTCCATCTGTGGAATAGTTGACTGATATTGTAAGCAGACCATACATGCACACCACCATCTACAACAACTAACTACCATTACTATCTCCCACTTTCACCTCTAACAACCTCATCCAACTACCACCTACGATCACTATCTGACACTATCACCTCCAACCACATCATCCCGCCACCACATCAAATCACCACCTCCAATCACTACATCCCACCTTAACATCTAATTACACAATCCCACAACAACATGCAACCACCACCTCGCACCACCACCTACCATCACTGTCCCCCACTATCACCTCCATCCACCATCTACCCTCACAATCTACCATCACTATCTCCCACTATCACCTCCATCCACCATCTACCCCCCACCACCAACCATCACTACCTCCCTCTATCACCTCCAGTCACCACATCAAACCACCACTTCGCACCACCACCAACCGTCACTATCTCCTACTATCACCGCCAGCCACCAACTACCCCCACAACCTACCACCACTATCTCAATATACGAATATGATGACCTTCATGACCGACCGACGCTGGGATTGTATAGACCATGTCCTTAGAAAATAGCCAGACGATCACCAGAACTGCCATGGCACAGATCCAAGGAGGAAGCCTAGAAGGAGGCCAACATGGAGGCAAATTGGTGAAGAACGGTTAAGGACATGAAAACCATGAATCGTAATTGTTCACCGAACGAAGGATTAATGCAGAGAGTGGAGTGGAGTGGAGTGGAGTGGAGGAAGTATGCTGCTGTGCTGGCCTTAAAGACGTTATAAGGACAAATTGTCACAGAAGAATACATTTAGGGAGCGAAGGAGCGAGAGAAATATAGAGCGAGAGAAAGCGGGTGAGAGAAAGAGCGAGAAGTGGGAAGGATACCTAGAGCGATGGAGCGAGAGGCGGGAAGAAAACATAGAATGAGGGAGCGAGAGAGGGAAGAAGACGTAGAATGAGGGAGTGAGAAGGGGAAAGAAGACGTAGAATGAGGGAGTGAGAAGGGGAAAGAAGACGTAGAATGAGGGAGTGAGAGGGGGGAAGAAGACGTAGAATGAGGGAGTGAGAAGGGGGAAGAAGACGTAGAAGGAGGGAGTGAGAAGGGGAAAGAAGACGTAGAATGAGGGAGAGAGAAGGGAGAAGAAGACGTAGAATGAGGGAGTGAGAAGGGGAAAGAAGACGTAGAATGAGGGAGTGAGAAGGGGAAAGAAGACGTAGAAGGAGGGAGTAAGAAGGGGAAAGAAGACGTAGAATGAGGGAGCGAGAGGGGGGAAGAAGACGTAGAATGAGGGAGTGAGAAGGGGAAAGAAGACGTAGAAGGAGGGAGTGAGAAGGGGAAAGAAGACGTAGAAGGAGGGAGTGAGAAGGGGAAAGAAGACGTAGAATGAGGGAGTGAGAAGGGGGAAGAAGAAGTAGACGGAGGGAGTAAGATGCGGAGAGAAAACATAGAGAGAGAGAACGAGGTGGGAAGAAGACGTGGAAGATGGATAAGGAAATTGATAGGAAAATTTGGAAGTAAGAGAGATGAATAATGAAATAAATAAACAAAGAGCACGAAAGTGAAAAATGAAGAGAAATACAGGTGGACGGAGAAAGAGAGATAGGATGAGGAGATAGTGTATAGGGGAATGGAAAGAGAAGTTGAAATATATGTTAAAAAAGAGAGATGGGGAGGATTAAATATAGATAAAGAAACGATGAAAGAATTATAGATATATAAATAGATAGTTTTATATAACTAGATAAGGGGACGGCGTGGCCTAGTGGTTAAGTGACACGGCTCACAACCAGAACGTGCTGGGTTCGATCCCCATCTCAGCACCGGCCGTTACCCCGGGGAAGCAAACCCTTAGAAAATGCAGGAGGAAGCAGACCCTTACATAAAATGCATGCTGAAGTCAGATGCACTGGGCCGACAGGCGCAAAATAAAAACGCAGTGCAATGCACACCGCCTTGGGGATTAGAGAAATAAGGCGAACGCAAAAAAAAAAAAAAAAAAAAAAAAAAAATATAACTAGATATACGGATATATAAATAGAAAGATAGATAGGCAGAAAGATGAATATATATATATATATATCTATATATGTATAGATAGGTAGATAGATATCTGATGGGGCGAGTGGACAGGTGAGATGATGATGGTGCTATTCTCTGTTGTGTTTGTCCACAGCTGTGTACCGGTCAAGGATAACACTTGTAGCTTCACAATCTTCAACCGATGTGGCCAGTTTGGCCATTGAATTGTTGTTTCAACTGTTGAACCAGTTACAGGACGACATACAGAGTATTTACACAACAATCGGAGTACAACCGAGCATCAGTAATTGGAATATTGGGTAAGTTGGCTGTTTCTTTGTGTCGGTCATCTGATACCATTACTGAGGATGGGTGAATGGTGGGTAAGTTGGTTGTTTCTTTGTGTGGGTCATCTGACCCCATTACTGATGATGGGTGAATAGAACCAAATCACGTCAAGTCTGGAAGAGATTTGTTAATACGCGAATAAGGTTGTGTATGGGCCCAGTAACCGTAACATACCACCAAGTACTACAGTAACCAGACCAACTATAAGGTTGTGTATGGACCCAGTAACCGTAACATACCACCAAGTACTACAGTAACCAGACCAACTATAAGGTGGTGTATGGACCCAGTAACCGTAACATACCACCAAGTGCTAGAGTAACCATACCAACTATAAGGTGGTGTATGGACCCAGTAACAGTAACATACCACCAAGTGCTACAGTAACCAGACCAACTATAAGGTGTTTTATGGACCCAGTAACAGTAATATACCACAAAGTGTTACATGAACCAGTCCTACAATAGTACATACTTGCTTGAAGGGTGGCTGTCTCTAACGGTCTTGTGTAGTGATAGCTCTGTGATTTGGATGGAGCATAATACACGAACAAATAACGGTAACGTAGAAAGTAAACATAACTGTAGATAACATAGAGGGCTTTAGCGCAGACTATCTGTAACGGGTAACTATAGGCTGAAGGTAGGCTTAGCGAGCAGCAAGTCAAAGACACAAGACACAAGAATATAGACAGACAGCTACCCCCCACCCCCACCTCTCTCAACCACTGACCAAATAAGAGAAATGGCCCCTCCCCATTCCCTCCCGCGCCATCCCTAACATAAAGAACAATTGACAAACACATTTAGAATAAAGAAAGACACTCATAAACACCTTCTTCGTCAACCCTACGGAAAAAAATTAGAGATAAATAAAGGAACAAAGAATGACACTCCACACCTCCTCCTACCCCTGTTTCACACCCAATGAACAATTTCGATATAAAGCAAGGATCAAAGAATGTCGCTACTACCACAGCCCCCCTCCCCAAAGAATATTTGATAGAACCACTTAGACATAAAAAGTGACAATACTCCTACCCCTCCCCAAAGAACATATGATCATCATCCTCATCAAGTGACGTCTCTGCAACGGCTGTTGTCAGTAGTGGATCCCCATCTGTTTCTGTCAAAATGTGTCCGGACCACATCCTGATGTTGTCTGTCCATCTGTACCTATGTCGCCTGTTGGCTCTCTTACCCTATTCTATGCCCTTCAGATTAACCTTTAGTAGGCTGTCATGTGCTTTGCATGACCAAAATATAATTTAAAAAAAAAAGATAAACAGTATATTTATGCCAACTATGTGCTACCAGTGCCAAACATGGCCTCTGTCCAGGGCGAGCGAGAGCAGAATTTCGACTTGTGAACTGAAGTGTTTGAGAAAAGTCATCGGTGTTACCTGAAGAGATAGAATGCGGAAAGATAACATTTTAAGTATGGTCGGCACTAGGTTTTGTGTCGAAGTTGGTTTGGTCATCTCATGAGAAAGCACCCTCATCAACTTCCACTGATGGTTTACAGCGCAAGTAGATCTGGCTACAGGGCAAAGAGGCGGCCGTGAGGTACGTGAATAGATGACATCAGAGTGATTGTGCAGCGACAAGGGCTCACATTGACCGATGCAACGCACTTGGCGCAGGATAGAAAACTTAAGGTCTTCACGACTCTTAACGGCACAAGTTGAAAGAAAACTAACTAATGTTGTATAGCCTAGGATGAACTAGACACGTGCTTGAGGTCCAGGACAGGGGTTGATTCCAACTTAGATGTGTCACAAGAAATGCTGCTGTCAAATGGTATAATTTTAGCGCCTCATTGGAACGATGAGGCTAACGTCTGGTCTGGAAAAACACACTGATGAGACAATGTTAGCCAGGGTCAGGGGAAATATACTGGCCAAGACCCTCACCTGACGAGACGATGAGGTAACGTCTGGTCAAGCAAAACACACTGATCAGACAATGTTAGCCAGGGTCAGGAGAAATATACTGGCCAAGACCCTCACCTGACGAGACGATGAGGTAACGTCTGGTCAAGCAAAACACACTGATCAGACAATGTTAGCCAGGGTCAGGGGAAATATACTGGCCAAGACCCTCACCTGACGAGACGATGAGGTAACGTCTGGTCAAGCAAAACACACTGATCAGACAATGTTAGCCAGGGTCAGAGGAAATATACTGGCCAAGACCCTCACCTGACGAGACGATGAGGTAACGTCTGGTCAAGCAAAACACACTGATCAGACAATGTTAGCCAGGGTCAGGGGAAATATACTGGCCAAGACCCTCACCTGACGAGACGATGAGGTAACGTCTGGTCAAGCAAAACACACTGATCAGACAATGTTAGCCAGGGTCAGGGGAAATATACTGGCCAAGACCCTCACCTGACGAGACGATGAGGTAACGTCTGGTCAAGCAAAACACACTGATCAGACAATGTTAGCCAGGGTCAGGAGAAATATACTGGCCAAGACCCTCACCTGACGAGACGATGAGGTAACGTCTGGTCAAGCAAAACACACTGATCAGACAATGTTAGCCAGGGTCAGGAGAAATATACTGGCCAAGACCCACACCTGACCTCCTCGTTGGTCGTCCTAGAAATTGGCTGTTGTCGAGAAGAACATTCTGGATAACAAGGTGAGGTTCGACGTGATCCCCGTAGTAGTAAGTGATACGCAGATGAAGCCAGGCATTGCACAACTGCCTGGAGGACCCCGGTCCACTTAATCAGCACGCTCGGGATGTCAGGAAAGCTATTGCAATCTGCCCCAAGTTCCGTCCTTTTCAGGGCGCACAAAAGGATTACCAACCAATTGTGGACATTAGCAACCAACATAGTGTCTCATTGACTTTGTTCCGTTGTTGTGAGAACGTCGTATCATTCCATATTTTTCACATAATAAAAAGGTTCCGAAAGCTCTTTTGTATAGTACGTACTAAGCATTCATACCTTTATTGATTTATATTTTTACATTTAAATAATATTACCTTCTGATGATCTGATCTGCATTGCAATACTAAAAAATGTTTCAACATGAATTCTTTCTTCTTATCTGTATTGTAGCTTTGACAAGATTGTTCAAATAAAATGTGCTCTCAAGGAATGAAAGCCACATAGTCCTGCTTACAGATGCTCTGGCCGTAGTCACAGCACTAAAAAGCCAGAAAAATACTTAACTTAATGATTTAAGAGCAATACTCTGTCAACTATGCCAGCAGTCCGCACCAAAAAGGGTAGTGGTGCAGTGGGTTCCATTTCACTGCAACATCCAAGGCAACGAGGAGGCAGACAGACTGGCAAAAGAAGGTGCAAAACTACCACAACCAGATACTAGTATGGCATACGAAGAGTCAAAACGGCTCATTAGAGCTAGATACATGACCAAATGGGAAACCGACCATACTAGCTACACCAAAAACGATGCCTATTACCAGTTGAACAGAAGAGAGCAGGTCGTGGTCTTCAGACTTCGCACTGGCCACAATAGACTGAGGTACCACCTATTCAACAAATTGAAGATAGGTGGCACCGACGAATGCCCGTGTGGTATCGGGAAAATGACAGCTGAGCATTTGCTGCAAAACTGCCCGACATACGAGGATCAGAGAAAGCAGATGTGGCCATCACCAATGGCAACACTAGACAAGCTCTATGGCAGTGTCGACAGCCTCAGGATGACCGCTGCCTTTTTCGAAAAAATAATGGTTACTGTCTGACTGCGTACGATGAAGAAGAAGAAGAAGAAATGTGCTCTCTTTTCTCTAATCATTTTTTGTTTTTTGAATTGTCTTTCGAGGACAGACTATAGGTGCATACCGTCCCAAATTCTGACAATCCACAGATCGATTCATCCTTCCGCTCTTATTTTCGAAACCCATTTTGGACTTCATGGCAGAACACAGTAGTGGATAAAACATGAAGACTAATTGAACAAGAAACGGACACCATCGAAACCTTGTGTCCCCTAATAATATTTCTCTCGGAGACCCTGGCTGATCCTTATACTTCACTTCAACAAAATAGTGAATGATTGATTGAATGAATGAGTCAATCAGTTGTAGGTTGATGTCCGTGTATTCTTATCTCCACGTTAAGGGTCACTGAAATACACATGGGGAAGGTTTAAAGGAGAGGGCGGTGTGGACAAGGACATAATAAAATAATATTTATTCTGCTCATCTTCAGTTTCAGAAATAGCTCCTTGCAGCTGACCTTTGACCTCACAATCAACGGTAACTACGCAATAGATTCATTAATCTTCACTCTGCGAAAATCTGTTCGTAGCGGACGGATTGGCAACAGTTCTGTCAGTGAGGATGACTTCTCATTTGAACGTGTCAATCGTAAGTAAACGCTAATTTCATTTGGTCTACTTTTGTGATAACACTGTCTGTCTGACTTTTCTAAACCCTTCAATCCACGAGGGGTCATGTAACTATTTTGAGACCTAAGGAAACACATGCATTCCAGCTCACGGTACGTTTTCCTGATCAGTCACGTAAGCATAATTGCCTCGTAGTCTTGAAGGTCGGCCACAATAACTATTTTACATCCTAAATATGCATACAGCAAGTCCATCAACATGTGTATGACCCAGGATTGTATAGTTGACAAAGCGGGGGATTGTAGTGGAGCATTTAGAACATTAATGTTTCGCTGCTTTAAATCTGGCTTGAGGGGAGGGGGTGGTTAAAACGTATATCTTCTTAACTACTTGTTGTATTGTAACCATATTACAGTGGTATAATATACATGTATAGCATATACACATATCGATGAGTTTAGTGAGATAGCATTGACCATTGCCATGGAAACCGCGGTCATATTGAATATCAGACATTTAAACAAAAAGAGTAGACATATTATTTCTTGTAAGCTACGAGTGTCACATCTAGCTAGAGTGTGCTTCAGTGTTAGACTGTCACATCTTGCTAGAGTGGGCTTCAGTGCTGGAGTGCCACGTCTTTCTGGAGTGTACTTCTGTGCTAGAGTGCACTTTAGTGCTATAGTGTACTTCACTGCTAGAGTGTCACATTTTGCTGAAGTGTACTTCAGTGCTAGAGTGTCACATATTGCTGCAGTGTACTTCACTGCTAGAGTGTCACATCTTGCTGAAGTGTACTTCAGTGCTAGAGTGTCACATATTGCTGGAGTGTACTTAATTGCTAAAGTGTCACATCTGGCGAAAGCGTGCTTCAGTGTTACAGTGTCACATCTTGTTAGCGCCAGCTACAGTGTTAGAGTGTCACATCTTGTTAGAGCGTCAATCAGTGCTAAAGTATCACATCTTGCTAGAGTGTGCTTCAGTGCTAGAGTTTCATATCTTGCTGGAGTGTACTTCAGTGCTAGAGTGTACTTTAGTGCTAGAGTGTAATTTAGCGCTAGAGTGTCACAATTTGCTGGAGTGCACTTCGGTGCTAGAGTATCATATCTTACTGAAGTATAGTTCAGTGCTAGACTATACTTTAGTGCTAGAGTGTACTTCAGTGCAGTGCTAGAGTGTCACATCTTGCTATAGCGTGCTTCGGTGCTAGAGTGTTACATCGTCCTGGAGTGTACTTCAGTGCTATAGTGTCCCATCTTTCGAACGTGTACTTCAGTGTTAGACTGTATTTCAGTATTGGAGTGTACTTCAGTGTTAGACTGTATTTCAGTGTTAGAGTTTACTTCAGTGTTAGAGTGTACTTCAGTGTTAGAGTGTACTTCAGTGTTAGAGTATACTTCAGTGTTAGACTGTACTTCAGTGTTAGAGTGTACTTCAGTGTTAGACTGTATTTCAGTGTTAGAGTGTACTTCAGTGTTAGACTGTATTTCAGTGTTAGAGTGTACTTCAGTGTTAGAGTGTACTTCAGTGTTAGAGTATACTTCGGTGTTAGAGTGTACTTCAGTGTTAAAAGTACTTATCTTCTTCCCGGAAGGTAAATAATGTACTTTTAGTGAAGCTAGTAAATCCCTAATGAATATCCAGTTTCCTGTTCGACTTTTTGTTGGGCTTAGAGCAGCTGTTTTTTTGCTTTGCGTCACGGCCGTTTCAGATGAAAGCGAAAGCCGTTTTCTCTTTCTTGCACTTATCAATCATCATCATCCTGTTGTTAAATACCTAAAATGTAATCAAAAATAGATGTTGCATGTACCCCCCCCTCCCCCCCCCCCCCCCCCCCCCATTAAACTCCCCAAGAGCATAAAGTCAAGAGAATTCTACTTTTTTTGTGTAGAGTGGAATATATTCTACATCACCCTGCTCCACATTACATAATGAAGATGGCGTGGTCTAGCGTTAAGTGACACTGCTCACATCCCAAAGATGCTGGGTTCACACCACAATCACAGCACCGACCATTACCCAGGGGAAGCAGACCCTTAGAAAATGCAGCAGAAAGCAGACCCTTAGAAAATGCAGCAGAAAGCAGACCCTTACATAAATGCTGCAGCCGGACGCACTGGGCCGGCAGGCTAAAAAATAATAACATAGTGCACCACCTTGTGGAATATTGAAATAAGGCGAACGCAAATACTAAAAAAACAACAACTCAAAATGTAGTTTTGCGTAGTTTCACAGGGTCTCTGTAATTTGAGGTTTGTGAGCCTCTCATATATAGGTGCTAAATCTTTCTCGGCATCTAAAAGTCAAGAGTGGTGTAGATGCGCCTCTGATGTCCAAACGCGGTCTCATTATTTGTGAATGCAGCCTCGTTTTAAGCACCGGGACAGTTCACCAGTAAGTCAGTACTGAGAGGATGATCATCAGTAGAATAAAAATGGTGGACTAGTCATTATTGCTTTGTTCATGTCAAGTCCAGTTGAATGCTGCCTGTTGTTTGTCCTGGAATAATAAATGTCTAACTTACGTATGGCTGCACTTACAAGATGCCCACGACCACGCCCTCCAAGAGTGACTTTCTGTTGTCTGCAATCTGCACCAAATTTCTGAGTGCAGTAGACAGTTTCTTACCTACATGGTTGATCGACATTTCTTTCAGGATGTCAATCTCAGGACCATATGGTTGAATTCCTATCACCTGTTTGTATGCTTTGCTGTCCCGATCGCTGGGCTTGGTTGTGTAGCGTAATATGTGTATTGACACAGAACGACTCCATATACCACTAACTGCTTCAACCTACATCATACCTGAACTTCCTTATAAATGATCACATCTATTTAGCACATGTTCCTCATTCAACTATTGCAAGTTGTCTGAAGCTTCCTTCTGGTGCCACGCACCAGTTGGAGAACATGTCTGGCAGTCTTGGGACCACGCATCAGTTGTGGAACATGTCTGGCCGTCTTGGGACCACGCACCAGTTGTGGAACATGTCTGGCAGTCTTGGGACCACGCACCAGTTGGGGAACATGTCTGGCAGTGTTGGGACCACGCACCAGTTGTGGAACATGTCTAGCAGTGTTGGGACCACGCACCAGTTGTGGAACATGTCTGGCAGTGTTGGGACCACGCATCAGTTGTGGAACATGTCTGGCCGTCTTGGGACCACGCACCAGTTGTGGAACATGTCTGGCAGTGTTGGGACCACGCACCAGTTGTGGAACATGTCTGGCAGTGTTGGGACCACGCACCAGTTGTGGAACATGTCTAGCAGTGTTTGGTCAAGACATGGACATTAATGACAAGGCCTGTTAACACGTCCACCACAAAACCGATTCCAGTTGTTGAAGTATGGCCCCCTTTAGAGTAAGCTACCATCACCACTCACAGCAATGTCCATAATATTGTTGTGAAACTGTTAATTGTTGTGTACATAGTTCAACTTCCCAACAATCAAAGCGGAACGACCAAGTTGAAGTGTTTTCAGATAACACTCTGGTACTTTTATTGAAAGTGATTCATTCTACATTCTGAGCGAAATAATACAGTTTGCAAGGCCCCATTACTGAAAACAATGCTGAAAAAAATGCAACGATTAACTGAACATGAGCTTTGCGGCTCATGTGACGATGTAAAGGTAGATGCAATAACTTTATCACAGGTGTGGCAATAACACAGGTGTGACAATAACACACGTGTGGTAATAACACAGGTGTGACAATAATACAAGTGTGGTAATAACACAGGTATGGCAATAAAATAGGTGTAGCAATAACACAGGTGTGGCAATAACACAGCTGTGGCAATAACGCAGGTGTGGCAATAACGCAGGTGTGACAATAACACAAGTGTGGCAATAACGCAGGTGTGGCAATAACGCAGGTGTGGCAATAACGCAGGTGTGGCAATAACGCAGGTGTGGCAATAACGCAGGTGTGGCAATAACGCAGGTGTGGCAATAACGCAGGTGTGGCAATAACACAAGTGTGGCAACATACTTGTAGATTTTCAGCGAGGTCTTTACGTTCCTTTTAATTAATTTTGCCTGCTACAGTCCCTCTGCAGTCTGGACATGCATGATTGCTTGTGACGTTGCATATTTCTGTAAGGTCCTCTTTTGTCCTAGAGACACACTCACTTTGATTTGCACATTCTGAAACTGATGCTCGTCATTCTAATGTTTTTATAACACGTGCTGTACTTACTGTAGTACTGTGTACAACAGGAAGCGAGTGACTTGCGCTGGATATTTCATTCACACACGAAGAAGTTGACAGAAGTGAGGATTTATTTTTCAATTTGATAATTCTTGCATACACAGGTTTCCTTTAGTCATGCCAAGGTTTTGTTTGGCTGAAAAACGCTTTTTTTGGATGGGTTGTTGCTGTTATTCGTGTTTCAACAAACATATGAAAACTTCTGGCAAAGATGGCGGCCCTTCCCCGAAACATACTATGAAAATGCTCGGTTTAAAAGTTATGGTCGCAGAGAATCATCGAAAATAAATTATGATTGACCAAATTCCTTATATGGAGATACTCGGAGACAGATGACTGCCTAAATGCGTATCTTTGACTAGAAAATCATTGAAAAAAGGGGAGTATAGAGTAGGCTTTGCAGTGAAACAGTCCCTCGCACGCATGGTTGATCCAGGCGAATAATGTATCAGAGCGCCTGCTCCCACTCCATCTCCATATTACTGTGGCTCCCGTCACCCTTGTCAGTGCATATGCTCGTACCTCGTGCATCACACCTGAAGTCAAAGAAGCTTTTGATGAGTATCTATCAGCAGTCATTAGAAACACACCGAGTCAGGAATAACTTGTTCTACTCGGCGACTTCGATGCTACAGTGGGTGCGTATCACGATTCGAGGCCTTAATGTCTTGGCAACTTTGGAGTTTATAAAGTGGATGAAAATGGGCAACGGCTTTTAGAAGTCTATGTCTTCTATAGACCATGGGCTCTGTGTCTACTATGGACTCTGTGTTACCATGGGCTCTCTGTCTACCATGGACTATGTGTTACCATGGGCTCTCTGTCTACCATGGACTCTGTGTTACCATGGGCTCTCTGTCTACCATGGACTCTGTGTTACCATGGGCTCTCTGTCTACCATGGACTATGTGTTACCATGGGCTCTCTGTCTACCATGAACTCTGTGTTACCATAGGCTCTCTGTCTACTATGGACTCTGTGTTACCATGTGCTCTCTGTCTACCATGGGCTCTCTGTCTACCATGGGCTCTCTGTCTACCATGGGCTTCCGTCTACCATGGACTCTCTGTCTACCATGGACTCTGTGTGACCATGGGCTCTCTGTCTACCATGGACTCTGTGTGACCATGGACTCTGTGTGACCATGGACTCTGTGTGACCATGGACTCTGTGTGACCATGGACTCTGTGTGACCATGGACTCTGTGTGACCATGGACTCTGTGTGACCAACTAATATTTTCAGACCAAGTCTTTTCTCAAATATTTTCTCCTCATGCGCTCCTACTATAGCGCAGACTGCACACAGAACATGTACTGATTCGGTGTCAAATCAATTCGCGACAAAGAAAGTTGTATCACAATAGACACAAAGGCAAATAACGCATGGCACGAGCTATATGCCTGATCCTGCGCTGATTAACGATGCCTTCGATGACACTCTCATGATTCTTGAATAAAGCACATTGATTACAGAACACTTAGAGCAACCTTGGAACAAGAACAACAGTATTGCGCGTGCTATTGTTTAAGAAGCACTGTACAATCCAATGACTTGTTCGATGCCAAAAATAAATGATATTCCACCCATCATCGAGGCAAAGCGCACTGCTCTGGCCAACTACAAGTGTCTTCCAAATGCAGTTTCTCTACAATCTCTCAAAGTAACATCAACGATGGACATGATCTTCTTTCTGCGACAGCTACAAGAAAAACCTTTTATGATCGACCTGACAAAAGCATTCGATTTCACAAACCTTTCAAAAACAGATTGACCTAACAAACTGCTGCTCCTTATAGTTTCATTTCATGACTTTATGAAAGGAACAGTCCAATTCGACGGTAATACATCACATCCATTCAATATTCAATGTGGTGTTAAACAAGTCTGCGTCCTGGCCCACACACGATTCTGAACCCTTTTTTTTGTGCTGCTACTGAAACACGCATTTGGTAATGCAACAGAAGGGATTTTCCTCCACATTAGATCAGATTGCCGCCTGTTTGATCGTGCGAGATTCAAAGCTAAAAGATCAAGGAAGTTAATGCCAGGTACTTATTATTTGCCGATGACGCTACAATTATCACACACAATCAACAGGCATTCCAGAGCTTAATAAGCTAAGCCTGCTTCTTGCAGGCGTGTAAAGATTTCGGCCTAACATTAGACCTGAATAAAACAAATGTACTGGGACAAGACGTAGATCTTGTATCACACTGAAAGCAGTAGGCCAGTTTAAATACATGGGGTCTTTCATTAAGGATAAGTTCTCTCTAGGCCTCTAAATAAGCAATATCACTGCTGTTATATGTTCTCGTCTCATATCACGTGTCTGTAAAAGCGCCAAACTCATAGCCAAGACCAAGGCGACAGTCTACAATGCTTGTGTCGTCAGTACGCTCTTCTTTGAGAGCGAAATCTAGACGACCTATACCAAATAAGAGCAAAGGCTCAACCACCTTTTCCCTACGGCGCCTTAGATCCATCCTTGACATATCATGGAGAGACAGTCACATATGGTGAGGTACATACATTCGCGCTCCAGTTTGACAAGTATGTGAACCCTCCTTCATCAGCGAAGACAGCGATAGCTTGGTCATGTTCGTCGCATGGAAGAAAGGTCGAATCTCCAAAATAATCTATATGGGGAGCTGGCGTATGGTAAAAGAACAGATGGTCGACCCCAACTAAAGCGCATGTATGCTGGACATGAAGCCATTGGATATGAATCTGACGTTCTTATGAAGATATAGCTGCAGACCGGTCCAAATATAGTTGCAAACTGAGAAGCCACGTCAGGTTGGGCGATAACAAGCTCATGCAACACAGAGACGTGAAAAGATAACAGGAAAGCTAAAAACTCAGTAGAGAGTTGCTACTTCATGGTCATATCAACCTATAGTCAGACACGACTGGAAAGGAGATACTTACCTACTGTCCAGAGATTCAAATTTGGTCTCAAACTGAAATTATTAGCAGAACGAGGAAACCTGGACGAATCCATTGATATTTATATATATATTGAAGAATGGCATGAGGGCTGGCAAATGTAATGTACATAAGTGAACAAAAATCTACATGAGTAGATTCAATATGAAAAACAATTGCAGAATTGGAGAGATAAATTCCAGGAATATAAACAATCAAAGGGACGGAGGGGATATAATAGATCCTACAGGCAATGTGAGTCAGTAATTCCAGGTAACAGTGAAAAAGGCAAATGCAATGTTAGATATGATAAATAGAAACATTCAATACTGGAACTAGGACGTAATAGTCAAACTGTATAAAAGATTAATTAGACCTAGATTAGAGTACTGTCCACAGGTGTGAAGTCCTCGTTGCAGAAGACATATAGACATGCTTGAAAGAATACAAAAATGAGCGACAAAGCTGATAAGGGGATTCCAGAATTACAGTTCTGAGGTCAGACTCAGCAAAAACAGAAGAATTCTCTTAACAGGTTTAAAAGATAATAAAAGGAGAGAATAAATTATACTATAACAAATTTTGTCAAAATACAACCACCTATAAGAATAAGAGGGAATAGTTACAAATTAACTAAATAATGGTCCAGATTAGAAGTTAGAAAATATTTTTTTTAGTCAGAGAGTGGTGAATGCTTGGAATGCATTGCCACAAGAAGTAGCGGAGACAGGGACAATTAATACATTTAAGAATAGATTGGATAGGCATATCTTTTAGAGCAAAGACATGTAAATGAAACTGGTTGTATACAGACTCTGCCGAGTCTTCTAAATCAGTATCAAGACGTTCAGTTAAATTAAGATGGAATTTATATGTGTTATGAAATAGTGTATGCAGTTCTTAAGTCGCTGTTTTGATGTTTTATTATTTTCCTTTTGCCAGGTCTTAGGTTGCGGTTTTCATGTGCTCTTGTTTTAGTTTGTTCACTAATTAATTTACGGTTTTCATTTTCACAGTTTCCAGTTGGCTGTTTTCTTGTTTTATGTTTCGTTTATTTTGTAAAAGTCAGGATAAAGATATTTTTTTGGGGTAAAAAAGTCGTGACATCTCCGTTCCTGTTTTCATGACAAACTGATTGTGTATACCTGATTTGTTTTTTTGTTATAGCTGATTGCGACCTTATTCAATCATAACTAACTGCAAGCTTTTTCAGTCATAACTAATGGAGAGATTTTTCAGTAATACGTAATTGTGAGCTTTTTCAGTAATAACTATTGGCGTGCTTTTTCAGTAATCACTATTTGCGAGCTTTTTCAGAAATAACTATTTGCGAGTCTTTTCAGTAATAACTATTTGCGCGCTTTTTTCAGTATAATAAATAACACATTGTCATTTCTTGTCTCCTAATTTGTTATTTCCGTATTTTCTATTCTTCATGAACATTATCTAAGAACACTTGATTAAAGTTGTAACTCTCGCTATAGTCCTATATTGGTGCCATTTTGTTTGCGTGGTCGCCCAATGTCAGATACTCGAAGACCAGGATTAGTCCATGTTTGAACGTTTTAGTGGAAAGGGAAGTCAGCATTTGACCCTGCAAAACGCACGAGATGGAAGCCGTTGATATGTTCTATGCGCGAACTTACAAATTCGACATTTTCGTTCTCTGAATTGAGTACAGAGTTTTCTGTGTTAAGTGAATATTTTGTACAACATGAGCATATCAATGCCGTCGATGCAAATGCGAATTACAGTTAACAAATATGAAACACGAGAAGTCATAGCATTCATCGACACTAACTCCAAGGCTATGTTAACGTGAAGTCAGTTCCGAATTTTCGAATAATATAAATGTTGTTTCCCTGGCTAAGCCAGTTGTAAAAGTTGTAGTAGTCCAAGAAAGCTGTAGTGTCACACCTTCCCAGATCTTCTCAGTCTCTCTTCTCCTGCTTATGTGAACAGACATCAATATTTCTGATTGTCAAAAGGTTGGTCAACGTTTATTAACATGTCTTTCTTGTCTTTCTGTTTTTTTTTCAGCTGCTCCAAAACCAGCAGCACGTAAGATGATTATGATTATTTGTGTGTCCTCTTCAAACTACGACACTTTAAACTACGAAACCTAATCTTGCTACATGCCCTTAGGGTTTAGATATCTCAAATATATAGATACATGCATTTATATATGTGTGTTTATTTGTGTTTGTGTGTGTGTTTGTGTATGATAGTGTTTGTTAATATGTGTGTGTGTTGTGTCTGTGTGTGTGTGTGACATACCTTTCTTCTAAAATGGTTACATACCACGTCGAAGAGAGATTTAATCTCCTTTCAATAATTTCTCCTTTTCACATGAAAACATAAGAAAAAAATGATTTCTGTCTTCTTTTTTTTGACCCAACTTGGTTTTGTTCATGTAAATTATAAAACATTTTATGATTAGCTCTATAACTCTCTACACAATCATGTATTGGTTAGTCATTTAGAGCTGTAACTATCCACATAATCCTACAATGGTTAGCCATTTAGAGCTGTAACTTTCCACATAATCCTACATTGGTTAGCGATTTAGAGCTGTAACTTTCCACACAATCCTGTATTGGTTAGTCATTTAGATCTTTAACTCTCCACACACAATCATGTATTGGTTAGTTATTTAGATCTTTAACTCTCCACACACAATCATGAATTGGTTAGTCATTTAGATCTTTAACTCTCCAAACACAATCATGTATTGCTTAGTTATTTAGAGCTGTAACTCTAAACACAATCCTGTATTGGACAACCATTTCGAGATGTAACTCTGCATATAATCCTGTTTTGGACAACCAATTAGAGCTAAGTCAACGTGAAACCAGTACCGAAAGTTGTGAATACAAAGATGTTACACTAAAGTTCTAGTAGTAAAATAAAGCTGTAGTGCAACACATTCCCCGATCTTCCCATTTTCTTTTCTCCTGATTATGTTAACTTGAATCGATATTTCTAATTATCAAAGGGGTTGTCAACGTTTATTAACATACATTTTCTTTTTCTTTATTCAGCTACTAGAAAACCAGCAGCAAGTAAGATGATTATGTTATGATTATGTTATGATTATGTTATGATTATGTTATGATTATGTTGTGATTATGTTATGATTATGTTGTGATTATGTTATGATTATTTGATTGTCTTTTTCAAACTGAAACATTTAATCTTGCTACATTTCTTTAGAATTTACCTTTCTCAATTACATAACACCTGCATTATAATATATGGTTGTTTGTGTGTGTGTGTGTGTGTTTGTGTGTTTGTGTGTTCCTACCTGTACATGTTTGTGTGTCTATGTTTTTACTGAGTGTGTGTTCATGTGTGTTATGGTATGTTTGTATGTGTGTGTGGTTGCGTGTGTTTGAAAGTGTTTGTGTTTCTATAAGTTTAGATGTTTTTGGGTTTTTGTGTATTTGTATGTCTGCGTTTGTTTATATGAGTTTGTATTTGTGTGTATTTATATTTGTTTTTGTATTTGTGTGCGTTTGTAATTTGTTTTGTTTTTAAGTGCATGCGTTTGTGTGTACGTTTGTGTGCGTGTGTATGCGTTTGTGTGTGCTTGTATGTAAGTGTGTGCGTGTTTGTGTTTGAAAAATATTTATTAGAGTGTGTATGTTTAAAATTGTATGTGTAATTGTGTGTGTATAGTGTTTGTATGTGTGTATAACTGTTGTTTTTAAATTTGTGTATGTATTTGTGCTTACGTGGTGTTCAAAGTAAGTCATTACCGATCACTGTTTCACAATTTCTTTTTTTTTGGACCTAACTTGATTTCGTTCATGTAAATTATTAAACATTATATAATTAGCTCTATAACTCTTAACACAATCCTGTATTGATTAGTCATTTAGATCTTTATCTCTTCACATAATTGCGTATTGGTTAGTCATTGAGATCTTTAACTCTCTACAGAATCGTGTGTTGGTTAGCCATTTAGATCTTTAACTCTCTACATAATCATGTATTGGTTAGTAATTGAGTTCTATCACTCTCCACACAATCCTGCATTGGTTAGTCATTTAGAGCTGTAACTCTCCAAACACAATCATGTATTGGTTAGTTATTTAGAGATATAAATCTCCACACAATTCTGTATTGGACAACCATTTCGAGATGTAGCTCTCCATATAATCCTGTTTTGGATAACCAATTAGAGCTATGTCAACGTGAAAGCAGTACCGAAAGTTGTGAATTCAAAGATTTTACACTATAGGTCTAGTAGTAAAATAAAGCTGTAGAGCAACACATTCCCAGATCTTCCCATTTTCTTTTCTCCTGATTATGTAAACTTGAATCGATATTTCTAATTGTCAAAGGGGTTGTTCACGTTTATTAACATTGATTTTCTTTTTCTTTATTCAGCTACTAAAAAACCAGCAGCAAGTAAGATGATTATGTTATGATTTTGTTATGATTATGTTATGATTATGTTATGATTATGTTGTGATTATGTTATGATTATGTTATGGTTATGTTATGATTATTTCTTTGTCTTCTGGAAACTGCAACATTTAATCTTCCTACATTTATTTAGAATTTACATGTCTCAATTACATAGGCTCTGGATGCTAATTTGTGGTTGTGTGTGTGTATGTGTGTGTGTGTGTGTGTGTTTGTGTGTTCCTACGTGTATATGCTTGTGGTCGAAATTTTTTGTCCTAACTTAACTTAAGGTGTTCATACTGGCTTAGGAGACTCTGAAGATTCTATATACAACGAGTTTCATTTACATTACCTCGCTCTAAACCTATGCGCATCCCTTTAACGCCCTTTTTTGTATCTATTCCCGCATGTTTTTAAATCCTCTACAATAAATACTCATGTTTATATCCCCTCTATGATAAGGACTTTACACGTGTACACATTACTCCAATCTAGGTGTAACTAATGCTTTATATTGTTTGACTATCACTTCCTTGTATGTGTTGATGTGTTTATCTGTATTTGTCTTTGAAGGTGTTTGTGTGTGTTTGAGAGTGTTTGTGTTTGTGTATGAGTTTGAACTTGTATGTATTTGTGTTTGTTTCTTTTGTGTATTTGTGTATATTTGGAATGTATTTGTTTTTGTGTGTATTTGTATCTGTGTATGTTGTGTTTGTGTGTATGTGTGTGTTTGTGTGTGTGTGTGTATGTGCGTGTTTGTGTGTGTGTGTGTGTGTATGTGCGTGTTTGTGTGCTGTGTGTGTGTGTGTGTGTGCTGTGTGTGATAGTGTGTGCGTGTTTGTGTGTGTGTGTGTGTGTGTGTGTGTGTGGCAGACCTCTCGTCTACCATGGTTACACATTGCGTCGTAGAGAGATTTAATTTCCTTTCAAACAATTTCTCATTTTCACACGAATACATAAGAAAATAATAATTTCTGTCAATATCAAACAAATGACTGTATTGTATTGCATAATCCAGTATTTACACCAATTATCTACTAAGCAAACTTGTAATGATCAACTATGACTAATATCCCTAAGCAAAGGTTGTCAGCATATGGCAGATGAAACCTCTGGATCTAATCCTCGTTTCTATCGACTATTCATTTGAATCCTAACAATCTGCAACTAATTTCTATTTTGGTTAGCCATTTAGATTTTTAACTCTCCACACAATCCTGTATTGGACATCCACTTAAAGCTGTAACTCTCCACACAATAATGTATGGGTTAGCAATTTAGATCTTTAACTCTCCACACAATCATGTATTAGTTAGTAATTTAGTTATATCACTCTCCACACAATCTTACATTGGTTAGCCATTTAGATATATACGGTTCCACAAAACTAGTATAGGTTAGCCATTTAGAGCTGTAACTCTCCACACAAATTCATGTATTAGTTAGTTATTTCGAGATGTAACTCTGCACATAATCCTGTTTTGGACAACCAATTAGAGCTATGTCTACGTGAAACCAGTACCGAAAGTTGTGAATACAAAGATGTTACAATAAAGTTCTAGTAGTAAAATAAAGCTGTAGTGGAACACATTCCCAGATCTTCTCATTTTCTTTTCTCCTGATTATGTTAACTTGCATCGATATTTCTAATTGTCAAAGGGGATGTCAATGTTTATTAACATAAATTTTCTTTTTCTTTATTCAGCTACTAAAAAACCAGCAGCAAGTAAGATGATTATGTTATGATTTTGTTATGATTATGTTATGATTATGTTATGATTAAGTTATGATTATTTGTGTATCTTCTTCAAACTGCAAAATTTAATCTTGCTACATTTCTTTAGAATTTACATGTCTCAATTACATAGGCAATGAATGCTAATATGTGGTTGTGTTTGTTTGTGTGTGTGTGTATTTGTGTGTTCCTACGTGTATATGCTTGTGGTCGAAATTTTTTGTCCTAACTTAACTTAAGGTTTTCATACTGGCTTAGAAGACTCTGAAGATTCTATATACAACGAGTTTCATTTACATTACCTCGCTCTAAACCTATGCGCATCCCTTTAATGCTCTTTTTTGTATCTATTCCAGCATGTTTTTATATCCTCAACAATAAATACTCATGTTTATATCCCCTCTACGATAAGGACTTCACACCTGTACACATTACTCCAATCTAGGTCTAACTAATGCGTTATACAGTTTGACTATCACTTCCGTGTGTGTGTTGATGTGTTTATCTGTATTTGTCTGTGAAGGTGTTTGTGTGTGTTTGAGAGTGTTTGTATTTGTGTATGAGTTTGAACTTGTATGTATTTGTGTTTGTTTCTTTTTGTATTTGTGTATTTTTGGAATCTATTTGTTTTTGTGTGTATTGGTGTCTGTGTATGTTTGTGTGTTGTGTGTGTGTGTGTATGTGTGTGTGTGTGTGTGTGTGTGTGTGTGTGTGTGTGGCAGACCTCTCGTCTACCATGGTTACACATTGCGTCGTAGAGAGATTTAATTTCCTTTCAAACAATTTCTCATTTTCACACGAATACATAAGAAAATTATAATTTCTGTCTATATAAAACACCTGACTGTATTGTATTGCATAATCCAGTATTTACTCCAATTATCTACTAAGCAAACTTGTAATGATCAACTTTGACTAATATCCCTAAGCAAAGGTTTTCAGCATATGGTAGATGAAACCTGTGGATCTAACCCCCGATTATATTGTCTATTAATATGCATCCTAACAATCTGCAACTAACTTCTGTATGAGTTATCCATTAAGAGCTGTAACTCTCCGCACACAATCATGTATTGGTTATTTATTTAGAGTTGTAACTCTCCACATAATCCAGTTTTGGACAACCAGTTAGAGCTAAGTCAACGTGAAACCAGTACCGAAAGTTGTGAATACAAAGATGTTACACTAAAGTTCTAGTAGTAAAATAAAGCTGTAGTGCAACACATTCCCAGATCTTCTCATTTTCTTTTCTCCTGATTATTTAAACTTGAATCGATATTTCTAATTATCAAAGGGCTTGTCAACGTTTATTAACATTAATTTTCTTTTTCTTTATTCAGCTACTAAAAAACCAGCAGCAAGTAAGATGATCATGTTATGATTATGTTATGATTTTGTTATAATTATGTTATGATTATGTTATAATTATGTTATGATTATTTTATGATTATTTGTGGATCTTCTTCAAAATGCAACATTTAATCTTGCTACATTTCTTTAGAATTTACATGTCTCAATTACATAGGCCCTGGATGATAATATGTGGTTGTTTGTGTGTGTATGTGTGTGTGTGTGTATGTGTTTGTGTGTTCCTACGTGTATATGCTTGTGGTCGTAATTTTTTGTCCTAACTTAACTTAAGGTTTTCATACTGGCTTAGAAGACTCTGACGAGTCTATATACAACGAGTTTCATTTACATTACCTCGCTCTAAACCTATGCGCATCCCTTTAACGCTCTTTTTTGTATCTATTCCAGCATATTTTTATATCCTCTACAATAAATACTCATGTTTAAATCCAATCTATGATAAGGACTTTACACGTGTACACATTACTCCAATCTAGGTCTAACTAATGCTTTATACAGTTTGACTATCACTTCCTTGTATGTGTTGATGTGTTTATCTGTATTTGTCTTTGAAGGTGTTTGTGTGTGTTTGAGAGTGTTTGTGTTTGTGTATGAGTTTGAACTTGTATGTATTTGTGTTTGTATCTTTTTTGTATTTGTGTATTTTTGGAATCTATTTGTTTTTGTGTGTATTTGTATCTGTGTATGTTTGTGTGTTGTGTGTGTGTGTATGTGTGTGTGTGTGTGTGATAGTGTGTGTGTGTGTGTGTGTGTGTGTGTGTGGCAGACCTCTCGTCTGCCATGGTTACACATTGCGTCGTAGAGAGATTTAATTTCCTTTCAAACAATTTCTCATTTTTACACGAATACATAAGAAAATTATAATTTCTGTCTATATAAAACACATGACTGTATTGTATTGCATAATCCAGTATTTACACCAATTATCTACTAAGCAAACTTGTAATGATCAACTATGACTAATATCCCTAAGAAAAGGTTGTCAGCATATGGCAGATGAAACCTCTGGATCTAACCCCCGTTTCTATTGTCTATTCATATGAATCCTAACAATCTGCAACAAATTCCTATATTGGTTAGCCATTTAGATTTTTAACTCTCCACACAATCCTGTATTGGACATCCACTTAGAGCTGTAACTCTCCACACACAATCTTGTATGGGTTAGCCCTTTAGATCTTCAACTCTGCACAAAATCGTTTATTGGACAACCATTTCGAGACGTAACTCTGCACATAATATTGTTTTGGACAACCAATTAGAGCTATGTCTACGTGAAACCAGTACCAAAAGTAATGAATACAAAGATGTTACACTAAAGTTCTAGTAGTAAAATAAATCTGTAGTGCAACACCTTCCCAGATCTTGTCAAAGGGGTTGTCAACGTTTATTAACATACATTTTCATTTTCTTTATTCAGCTACTAAAAAACCAGCAGCAAGTAAGATGATTATGTTATGATTATGTTATTATAATGTTATGATTATTTCTTTGTCTTCTGTAAACTGCAACATTTAATCTTGTTACATTTCTTTAGAATTTACTTGTCTCAATTACATATGCACCTGCCAGCTAATATGTGGCTGTTTGTGACTGTGTGTGTGTGTGTGTGTGTGTGTTCCTAAGTGTACATATATGTGTGTCTATGTTTTTACTGTGTGTGTGTTGATCTGTGTTTTGGTATGTTTGTCTTTGTGTGTGGTTTCGCTTGTTTGAGAGTGTTTGTGTGTTTCTATAAGTTTAGATGCTTTTGGGTTTGTGTGTATTTTATGTCTGCGTGTGTGTACATGAGTTTGTATTTGTGTGTATTTGTCTTTGTTTTTGTATTTGTGTGTGTTTAAAATTTGTTTGTTTTTCTGTGCATGCGTTTGTGTGTACATTTGTGTACCTGTGTATGCGTTTGTGTGGGCTTGTATGTGTGTATTCGTGTTTGTGTTTGAAGAATATTTATTAGAGTGTGTGTGTTTACAATTGTATGTGTAATTGTGTGTGTATTGTGTTTGTATGTGTGTATAACTGTTGTTTTTGGCTTTGTGTATGTATTTGTGCGTACGTGGTATTTAAAGTGAGTCATTACCGATCACTGTTTAACAATGTCTTTTTTTTGACCTGACTTGGTTTTGTTCATGTATATTATAAAACTTTATAAAATTAGCTCTATAACTCTTAACGCAATCCTGTGTTGGTTAGTGATTTAGATCTTTAAGTCTTAACGTAATCATGTATTGCAAAGTAATTTAGTTCTATCACTCTCCACACAATCTTACATTGGTTAGCCATTTAGATATATACGTCTCCACACAATCATGTATTGGTTAGTTATTTAGAGCTGTAACTCTCAGCACAATCTTGTATTGGACAACCATTTCGAAATGTAACTGCATATAATCCAGTTTTGGACAACCAGTTAGAGCTAAGTCAACGTGAAACCAGTAGCAAAAGCAATGAATACAAAGATGTTACACTAAAGTTCTAGTAGTAAAATAAAGCTGTAGTGCAACACATTCCCAGATCTTCCCATTTTCTTTTTTTCTGATTATGTAAACTTGAATCGATATTTGTAATTGTCAAAGGGGTTGTCAACGTTTATTAACATAAATTTTCTTTTTCTTTATTCAGCTACTAAAAAACCAGCAGCAAGTAAGATGATTATTTTATTATTTTGTTATGATTATGTTATGATTATGTTATGATTATGTTATGATTATTTGTGTATCTTTTTCAAACTGCAACATTTAATCTTGCTACATTTCTTTAGAATTTACATGTCTCAATTACATAGGCCCACGATGATAATATGTGGTTGTTTGTGTGTGTATGTGTGTATGTGTGTGTGTATGTGTTTGTGTGTTCCTACGTGTATATGCTTGTGGTTGTAATTTTTTGTCCTAACTTAACGTAAGGTTTTCATACTGGCTTAGAAGACTCTGAAGATTCTATATACAACTAGTTTCATTTACATTACCTCGCTCTAAACCTATGCGCATCCCTTTAACGCTCTTTTTTGTATCTATTCCAGCATATTTTTATATCCTCTACAATAAATACTAATGTTTATATCCCTTCTATGATAAGGACTCCACACCTGTACACATTACTCCAATCTAGGTCTAACTAATGCTTTATACAGTTTGACTATCACTTCCGTGTATGTGTTGATGTGTTTATATGTATTTGTATTTGAAGGTGTTTGTGTGTGTTTGAGAGTGTTTGTATTTGTGTATGAGTTTGAACTTGTATGTATGTGTGTTTGTTTCTTTTTGTATTTGTGTATTTTTGGAATCTATTTGTTTTTGTGTGTATTGGTGTCTGTGTATGTTTGTGTGTTGTGTGTGTGTGTATGTGTGTGTGTGTGTGTGTGTGTGTGTGTGTGTGTGTGTGTGTGTGTGTGGCAGACCTCTCGTCTACCATGGTTACACATTGCGTCGTAGAGAGATTTAATTTCCTTTCAAACAATTTCTCATTTTCACACGAATACATAAGAAAATTATAATTTCTGTCTATATAAAACACCTGACTGTATTGTATTGCATAATCCAGTATTTACTCCAATTATCTACTAAGCAAACTTGTAATGATCAACTTTGACTAATATCCCTAAGCAAAGGTTGTCAGCATATGGTAGATGAAACCTGTGGATCTAACTCCCGATTATATTGTCTATTAATATGCATCCTAACAATCTGCAACTAACTTCTGTATGAGTTATCCATTAAGAGCTGTAACTCTCCGCACACAATCATGTATTGGTTATTTATTTAGAGTTGTAACTCTCCACATAATCCAGTTTTGGACAACCAGTTAGAGCTAAGTCAACGTGAAACCAGTACCGAAAGTTGTGAATACAAAGATGTTACACTAAAGTTCTAGTAGTAAAATAAAGCTGTAGTGCAACACATTCCCAGATCTTCTCATTTTCTTTTCTCCTGATTATTTAAACTTGAATCGATATTTCTAATTATCAAAGGGGTTTTCAACGTTTATTAACATTAATTTTCTTTTTCTTTATTAAGCTACTAAAAAACCAGCAGCAAGTAAGATGATTATGTTATGAATATTTTATGATTATTTGTGGATCTTCTTCAAACTGCAACATTTAATCTTGCTACATTTCTTTAGAATTTACATGTCTCAATTACATAGGCCCTGGATGATAATATGTGGTTGTTTGTGTGTGTATGTGTGTGTGTGTGTGTGTTTGTGTGTTCCTACGTGTATATGCTTGTGGTCGTAATTTTTTGTCCTAACTTAACTTAAGGTTTTCATACTGGCTTAGAAGACTCTGACGAGTTTATATACAACGAGTTTCATTTACATTACCTCGCTCTAAACCTATGCGCATCCCTTTAACGCTCTTTTTTTGTATCTATTCCAGCATATTTTTATATCCTCTACAATAAATACTCATGTTTAAATCCAATCTATGATAAGGACTTCACACCTGTACACATTACTCCAATCTAGGTCTAACTAATGTTTTATACAGTTTGACTATCACTTCCTTGTATGTGTTGATGTGTTTATCTGTATTTGTCTTTGAAGGTGTTTGTGTGTGTTTGAGAGTGTTTGTGTTTGTGTATGAGTTTGAACTTGTATGTATTTGTGTTTGTTTCTTTTTTGTATTTGTGTATTTTTGGAATCTATTTGTTTTTATTGGTATTTGTATCTGTGTATGTTTGTGTGTTGTGTTTGTATGTGTGTGTTTGTGTGTGTGTATGTGTGTGATAGTGTGTGGCAGACCTCTCGTCTGCCATGGTTACACATTACGTCGTAGAGAGATTTAATTTCCTTTCAAACAATTTCTCATTTTCACACGAATACATAAGAAAATTATAATTTCTGTCTATATAAAACACATGACTGTATTGTATTGCATAATCCAGTATTTACACCAATTATCTACTAAGCAAACTTGTAATGATCAACTTTGACTAATATCTCTAAGCAAAGGTTGTCAGCATATGGCAGATGAAACCTCTGGATCTAACCCCCGTTTCTATTGTCTATTCATATGAATCCTAACAATCTGCAACAAATTCCTATATTGGTTAGCCATTTAGATTTTTAACTCTCCACACAATCCTGTATTGGACATCCACTTAGAGCTGTAACTCTCCACACACAATCTTGTATGGGTTAGCCATTTAGAGCTTCAACTCTGCACAAAATCGTTTATTGGACAACCATTTCGAGACGTAACTCTGCACATAATATTGTTTTGGACAACCAATTAGAGCTAAGTCAACGTGAAACCAGTACCAAAAGTAATGAATACAAAGATGTTACTCTAAAGTTCTAGTAGTAAAATAAATCTGTAGTGCAACACCTTCCCAGATCTTGTCAAAGGGGTTGTCAACGTTTATTAACATACATTTTCATTTTCTTTATTCAGCTACTAAAAAACCAGCAGCAAGTAAGATGATTATGTTATGATTATGTTATTATAATGTTATGATTATTTCTTTGTCTTCTGTAAACGGCAACATTTAATCTTGTTACATTTCTTTAGAATTTATTTGTCTCAATTACATATGCACCTGCCAGCTAATATGTGGCTGTTTGTGACTGTGTGTGTGTGTGTGTGTGTTCCTAAGTGTACATATATGTGTGTCTATGTTTTTACTGTGTGTGTGTTGATATGTGTTTTGGTATGTTTTTCTTTGTGTGTGGTTTCGCTTGTTTGAGAGTGTTTGTGTGTTTCTATAAGTTTAGATGCTTTTGGGTTTGTGTGTATTTTATGTCTGCGTGTGTGTACATGAGTTTGTATTTGTGTGTATTTGTCTTTGTTTTTGTATTTGTGTGTGATTAACATTTGTTTTTTTTTCTGTGCATGCGTGTGTGTGTACATTTGTGTACGTGTGTATGCGTTTGTGTGTGCTTGTATGTGTGTATTCGTGTTTGTGTTTGAAGAATATTTATTACAGTGTGTGTGCTTAAAAATTGTATGTGTAATTATGTGTGTATCGTGTTTGTATGTGTGTATAACTGTTGTTTTTGGCTTTGTGTATGTATTTGTGCGTACGTGGTATTTAAAGTAAGTCATTACCGATCACTGTTTCACAATGTCTTTTTTTTGACCTGACTTGGTTTTGTTCCTGTAAATTATAAAACATTATAAAATTAGCTCTATAACTCTTAACGCAATCCTGTGTTGGTTAGTGATTTAGATCTTTAAGTCTTAACGTAATCATGTATTGGAAAGTAATTTAGTTCTATCACTCTCCACACAATCTTACATTGGTTAGCCATTTAGATATATACGTCTCCACAAAATCCAGTACGGGTTAGCCATTTAGAGCTGTAATTCTCTACACACAATCATGTATTGGTTAGTTATTTAGAGCTGTAACTCTCAGCACAATCATGTATTGGTTAGTTATTTAGAGCTGTAACTCTCAGCACAATCCTGTATTCGACAACCATTTCGAAACTTAACTCTGCATATAATCCAGTTTTGGACAACCAGTTAGAGCTAAGTCAACGTGAAACCAGTACCAAATGTAATGAATACAAAGATGTTACACTAAAGTTCTAGTAGTAAAATAAAGCTGTAGTGCACTACATTCCCAGATCTTCCCATTTTCTTTTTTTCTGATTATGTAAACTTGAATCGATATTTGTAATTGTCAAAGGGGTTGTCAACGTTTATTAACATAAATTTTCTTTTTCTTTATTCAGCTACTAAAAAACCAGCAGCAAGTAAGATGATTATGTTATGATTTTGTTATGATTATGTTATGATTATGTTTTGATTGTAAAACTCCTGGCTCAGCAAAAGAGCTGACGAAATTAAGATGTTCGCCGAGCGTCATGACACCAAACGGTTTTACGAGGCACTGAAAGCTCTCTACGGCCCGCAGCCCTCTAGTAATACTCCAGTTCGCAATGCAAAATACTAAACCACCCATCGTCTATAAATGAAGAGGCCATCCGGCGTATGCCGCAGGTGGAACTGAACCTGGCGTTGGATGAAGTCATTACTGAGGAGGAAGTCGACAGGGCAATCAGTTCACTATCTATAGGAAAAGCTCCAGGAGCTGATGCAATACCAGCAGAGGTATATAAGACAGCTGGCCTATCCCTCACCAGAAGGATCACTGAACTCTTCTGTCACATGTGGGCTGAAGGAAAAATTCCGCAGGAGCTAAAGGACGCCTCAATTGTTCACCTGTAAAAAAGAAAAGGCAACCGTCAGGAATGCGACAATCATCGTGGAATATCGCTACTCTCCGTAGCAGGCAAGATCCTAGCTCGCTTACTGCTAAACAGGCTCAACAAACACCTTAAACAAAGCCACCACCTCCCAGAAAGCCAATGTGGATTCAGAGCCGGAAGAGGAACAGTGGACATGATTTTTGCCGCTCGTCAAGTACAAGAGAAGTGTCGAGAACAAAATCAGGCCTTGTACACCACATTTATTGATTTGACAAAGGCATTTGATACAGTTAATAGAGGAGGGCTGTGGATGATAATGTCTAAGTTTGGCTGCCCCAACAAGTTCATAACAATGGTAAAACAGCAACACGAAGGCATGTGTGCTCGTGTACTGGACAGCGGTGCAATCTCTAAAACGTTTCTAGTATCAACCGGAGTAAAACAAGGATGTTTACTCGCCCCGACTTTGTTCAGCATGATGTTCGCTGCCACGATGACAGACGCCTTCAGATCATTTGAGCTTGGAATATCCATAAAGTACCGCACAGATGGCAAATTACTCAATTCCAGAAGAATGAAGGCCAAAACCAAAGTGGCTGGCGACATAATCAGGGAACTTGTATTTGCTGACGACTGCGCTCTAATGAGAAACTCAGCACTGAACATGCAGGTTGGAATGGACCAGTTCTCTGCCGCATGCAACAATTTTGGCCTGACAATAAATGCAAAAAAAACAGAGGTCATGTACCAACCAGCACCAGGCATGCCGTACACAAAACCAGAGACTTCAGTCAGCGGGCAGACGTTGAATGCCGTAGACAATGTCACATATATGGGCAGCACGCTGTCGAGATCTGTCAGCCTAGACGATGAGGTGGCAAGCAGAATAGCAAAGGCCAGCACAGTCTTTGGTAGAATGCGCTCGATGGTCTGGGCACGTCGTGGCATCAGCGTCAAGACCAAACTCAAAGTCTACCGTGCAACCATCATTCCAACCCTACTATACGCTTGCGAAAGCTGGACTGTAAACTCTGGACATACAAGGAGGTTAAACCACTTCCACACAGGTTGCCTTAGGCGAATATTCCACATCCCATGGCAAGATCGTGTCACTGACATCGAGGTTCTCTCGAGGGCTAACATGCCCAGCATCTATGCACTGCTAGAAAAAGCACGACTAAGGTGGGCCGGACACCTCGTCCGTATGTCAGACGAGCGGCTCCCAAAGAAGCTTCTCTACGGCGAGCTGAGAGAGGGATGGCGCGAGAGAGGGCGCCAAAAGAAACGTTTTAAAGACGGTCTGAAGGACTCACTAAAAAGTTGCCAGATAGACATCGACACCTGCGAATGTCTTGCGCAAAACAGATCTGACTGGAGAAGAGCAGTCAAATCGGGTGTAGCGGCCGGTGAAAACGACCGTGTTGTGAAACCCCAGACCAGACGCGAGACGCTGAAATCCCGAGCAGCGGGAACACCATCCCCTTCTACAAATCTCGTGTGCCCGATATGTAGCAGATGTTTTCGTGCTCGCATTGGCCTGTTCAGCCACATGAGCACCCACACCCAACAGGGAAATCTTTGACAAGGATGATGTCGGCGGTCCTCATTGACAACGACGGACAGCTATTATTATGTTTTGAATATGTTTTGATTATGTTATGATTATGTTATGATTATATTATGATTATATTTTGATTATGTTATGATTATGTTATGATTATTTGTGTATCTTCTTCAAACTGCAACATTTAATCTTGCTACATTTCTTTAGAATTTACATGTCTCAATTACATAGGCCCTGGATGGTAATATGTAGTTGATTGTGTGTGTGTGTGTGTGTTTGTGTGTTCCTACGTGTATATGCTTGTGGTTGTAATTTTTGGTCCTAACTTAACTTAAGGTTTTCATACTGGCTTAGAAGACTCTGACGAGTGTATATACAACGAGTTTCATTTACATTACCTCGCTCTAAACCTATGCGCATCCCTTTAACGCTCTTTTTTGTATCTATTCCAGCATATTTTTATATCCTCTACAATAAATACTCATGTTTATATCCCCTCTATGATAAGGACTTCACACCTGTACACATTACTCCAATCTAGTTCTAACTAATGCTTTATACAGTTTGACTATCACTTCCTTGAATATGTTGATGTGTTTATATGTATTTGTCTTTGTAGGTGTTTGTGTGTGTTTGAGAGTGTTTGTGTTGGTGTATGAGTTTGAACTTGTATGTATGTGTTTATTTCTTTTTGTTTTTGTGTATTTTTGCAATTAATTTGTATTTGTTTGTATTTGTATTTGTGAATGTTTGTGTTTGTGTGTGTGTGTGTGTGTGTGTGTGTGTGTGTGTGTGTGTGTGTGTGTGTGGCAGACCTCTCGTCTACCATGGTTACACATTGCGTCGCAGAGAGATTTAATTTCCTTTCAAACAATTTCTCATTTTCACACGAATACATAAGAAAACAATAATTTCTGTCAATATCAAACAAAAGACTGTATTGTATTGCATAATCCAGTATTTACACCAATTATCTACTAAGCAAACTTGAAATGATCAACTTTGACTAATATCCCTAAGCAAAGGTTGTCAGCATATGGCAGATGAAACCTCTGGATCTAATCCTCGTTTCTATCGTCTATTCATTTGAATCCTAACAATCTGCAACTAATTTCTATTTTGGTTAGCCATTTAGATTTTTAACTCTCCACACAATCCTGTATTGGACATCCACGTAAAGCTGTAACTCTCCACACAATAATGTATGGGTTAGCAATTTAGATCTTTAACTCTCCACACTATCATGTATTAGTTAGTAATTTAGTTATATCACTCTCCACACAATCCTACATCGGTTAGCCATTTAGATATATACGGCTCCACAAAACTAGTATAGGTTAGCCATTTAGAGCTGTAACTCTCCACACAAATTCATGTATTAGTTAGTTATTTCGAGATGTAACTCTGCACATAATCCTGTTTTGGACAACCAATTAGAGCTATGTCTACGTGAAACCAGTACCGAAAGTTGTGAATACAAAGATGTTACAATAAAGTTCTAGTAGTAAAATAAAGCTGTAGTGCAACACCTTCCCAGATCTTCTCATTTTCTTTTCTCCTGATTATGTTAACTTGCATCGATATTTCTAATTGTCAAAGGGGATGTCAATGTCTATTAACATTAATTTTCTTTTTCTTTATTCAGCTACTAAAAAACCAGCAGCAAGTAAGATGATTATGTTGTGATTTTGTTATGATTATGTTATGATTATGTTTTAATTATGTTAAGATTAAGTTTTGATTATTTGTGTATCTTCTTCAAACTGCAAAATTTAATCTTGCTACATTTCTTTAGAATTTACATGTCTCAATTACATACGCCCTGGATGCTAATATGTGGTTGTGTGTGTTTGTGTGTGTGTGTGTTTGTGTGTTCCTACGTGTATATGCTTGTGGTCGTAATTTTTTGTCCTAACTTAACTTAAGGTTTTCAGACTGGCTTAGAAGACTATAAAGATTCTATATACGAGTTTCATTTACATTACCTCGCTCTAAACCTATGCGCATCCCTTTAACGCTCTTTTTTGAATCTATTCCAGCATGTTTTTATATCCTCAACAATAAATACTCATGTTTATATCCCCTCTATGATAAGGACTTCACACCTGTACATATTACTCCAATCTAGGTCTAACTAATGCTTTATACAGTTTGACTATCACTTCCGTTTATGTGTTGATGTGTGTATCTGTATTTGTCTTCGAAGGTGTTTGTGTGTGTTTGAGAGTGTTTGTATTTGTGTATGAGTTTGAACTTGTATGTATTTGTGTTTGTTTCTTTTTGTATTTGTGTATTTTTGGAATCTATTTGTTTTTGTGTGTATTTGAATCTGTGTATGTTTGTGTGTTGTGTGTGTGTGTATGTGTGTGTTTGTGTGTGTGTTTTTGTGTGTGTGTGTGTGTGTGTGGCAGACCTCTCGTCTACCATGGTTACACATTGCGTCGTAGAGAGATTTAATTTCCTTTCAAACAATTTCTCATTTTCACACGAATACATAAGAAAATTATAATTTCTGTCTATATAAAACACATGACTGTATTGTATTGCATAATCCAGTATTTACATCAATTATCTACTAAGCAAACTTGTAATGATCAACTATGACTAATATCCCTAAGCAAAGGTTGTCAGCATATGGTAGATGAAACCTCTGGATCTAACCCCCGATTCTATTGTCTATTAATATGCATCCTAACAATCTGCAACTAACTTCTGTATGGGTTATCCATTTAGATCTTTATATCTCCACATAATCCTCTATGGGTTATCCATTTAGAGCTGTAACTCTCCACACACAATCATGTATTGGTTAGTTATTTAGAGTTGTAACTCTCCACATAATCCAGTTTTGGACAACCAGTTAGAGCTAAGTCAACGTGAAACCAGTACCGAAAGTTGTGAATACAAAGATGTTACTCTAAAGTTCTAGTAGTAAAATAAAGCTGTAGTGCAACACATTCCCAGATCTTCTCATTTTCTTTTCCCCTGATTATTTAAACTTGAATCGATATTTCTAATTATCAAAGGGCTTGTCAACGTTTATTAACATTAATTTTCTTTTTCTTTATTCAGCTACTAAAAAACCAGCAGCAAGTAAGATGATTATGTTATGATTATGTTATGATTTTGTTATAATTATGTTATGATTATGTTATGATTATGTTATGATTATTTTATGATTATTTGTGGATCTTCTTCAAACTGCAACATTTAATATTGCTACATTTCTTTAGAATTTACATGTCTGAATTACATAGGCCCTGGATGATAATTTGTGGTTGTTTGTGTGTGTATGTGTGTGTGTGTTTGTGTGTTCCTACGTGTATATGCTTGTGGTCGTAATTTTTTGTCCTAACTTAACTTAAGGTTTTCATACTGGCTTAGAAGACTCTGACGAGTCTATATACAACGAGTTTCATTTACATTACCTCGCTCTAAACCTATGCGCATCCCTTTAACGCTCTTTTTTGTATCTATTCCAGCATATTTTTATATCCTCTACAATAAATACTCATGTTTAAATCCAATCTATGATAAGGACTTTACACGTGTACACATTACTCCAATCTAGGTCTAACTAATGCTTTATACAGTTTGACTATCACTTCCTTGTATGTGTTGATGTGTTTATCTGTATTTGTCTTTGAAGGTGTTTGTGTGTGTTTGAGAGTGTTTGTGTTTGTGTATGAGTTTGAACTTGTATGTATTTGTGTTTGTTTCTTTTTTGTATTTGTGTATTTTTGGAATCTATTTGTTTTTGTGTGTATTTGTATCTGTGTATGTTTGTGTGTTGTGTGTGTGTGTATGTGTGTGTTTGTGTGTGTGTGTGATAGTGTGTGGCAGACCTCTCGTCTGCCATGGTTACACATTGCGTCGTAGAGAGATTTAATTTCCTTTCAAACAATTTCTCATTTTCACACGAATACATAAGAAAATTATAATTTCTGTCTATATAAAACACATGACTGTATTGTATTGCATAATCCAGTATTTACTCCAATTATCTACTAAGCAAACTTGTAATGATCAACTTTGACTAATATCCCTAAGCAAAGGTTGTCAGCATATGGTAGATGAAACCTCTGGATCTAACCCTCGTTTCTATTGTCTATTCATTTGAATCCTAACAATCTGCAACAAATTCCCATATTGGTTAGCTATTTAAAATTTTAACTCTCCACACAATCCTGTATTGGACATACACTTAGAGCTGTAACTCCCCACACACAATCTTGTATGGGTTAGCCATTTAGAGCTTCAACTCTGCACAAAATCGTTTATTGGACAACCATTTCGAGACGCAACTCTGCACATAATATTGTTTTGGACAACCAATTAGAGCTATGTCTACGTGAAACCAGTACCAAAAGTATTGAATACAAAGATGTTACTCTAAAGTTCTAGTAGTAAAATAAATCTGTAGTGCAACACCTTCCCAGATCTTGTCAAAGGGGTTGTCAACGTTTATTAACATACATTTTCATTTTCTTTATTCAGCTACTAAAAAACCAGCAGCAAGTAAGATGATTATGTTATGATTATGTTATTATAACATTATGATTATTTCTTTGTCTTCTGTAAACTGCAACATTTAATCTTGTTACATTTCTTTAGAATTTACTTGTCTCAATTGCATATGCACCTGCCAGCTAATATGTGGCTGTTTGTGACTCTGTGTGTGTGTGTGTGTGTGTGTGTCCCTAAGTGTACATATATGTGTGTCTTTGTTTTTACTGTGTGTGTGTTGATCTGTGTTTTGGTATGTTTGTCTTTGTGTGTGGTTTTGCTTGTTTGAGAGTGTTTGTGTGTTTCTATAAGTTTAGATGCTTTTGGGTTTGTGTGTATTTTATGTCTGCGTGTGTGTACATGAGTTTGTATTTGTGTGTATTTGTCTTTGTTTTCGTATTTGTGTGTGTTTAAAATTTGTTTGTTTTTCTGTGCATGCGTTTATGTGTACATTTGTGTACGTGTGTATGCGTTTGTGTGGGCTTGTGTGTGTTTTCGTGTTTGTGTTTGAAGAATATTTATTAGAGTGTGTGTGTTTACAATTGTATTTGTAATTGTGTGTGCATTGTGTTTGTATGTGTGTATAACTGTTGTTTTTGGCTTTGTGTATGTATTTGTGCGTACGTGGTATTTAAAGTAAGTCATTACCGATCACTGTTTAACAATGTCTTTTTTTTGACCTGAATTGGTTTTGTTCATGTAAATTATAAAACATTATAAAATTAGCTCTAGAACTCTTAATGCAATCCTGTGTTGGTTAGTGATTTAGATCTTTAAGTCTTAACGTAATCATGTATTGGAAAGTAATTTAGTTCTATCACTCTCCACACAATCTTACATTGGTTAGCCATTTAGATATATACGTCTCCACACAATCCAGTACGGGTTATCCATTAAGAGCTGTAATTCTCTACACACAATCATGTATTGGTTAGTTATTTAGAGCTGTAACTCTCAGCACAATCCTGTATTGGACAACCATTTCGATATGTAACTGCATATAATCCAGTTTTGGACAACCAGTTAGAGCTAAGTCAACGTGAAACCAGTACCAAATGTAATGAATACAAAGATGTTACACTAAAGTCTAGTAGTAAAATAAAGCTGTAGTGCAACACATTCCCAGATCTTCCCATTTTCTTTTTTTCTGATTATGTAAACTTGAATCGATATTTGTAATTGTCAAAGGGGTTGTCAACGTTTATTAACATAAATTTTCTTTTTCTTTATTCAGCTACTAAAAAACCTGCAGCAAGTAAGATGATTATGTTATGATTTTGTTATGATTATGTTATGATTATGTTATGATTATGTTATGATTAAGTTATGATTTTTTGTGTATCTTCTTCAAACTGCAACATTTAATCTTGCTACATTTCTTTAGAATTTACATGTCTCAATTACATAGGCCCTGGATGATAATATGTGGTTGTTTGTGTGTGTATGTGTGTATGTGTGTGTGTGTGTGTTTGTGTGTTCCTACGTGTATATGCTTGTGGTTGTAATTTTTTGTCCTAACTTAACGTAAGGTTTTCATACTGGCTTAGAAGACTCTGAAGATTCTATATACAACTAGTTTCATTTACATTACCTCGCTCTAAACCTATGCGCATCCCTTTAACGCTCTTTTTTGTATCTATTCCAGCATATTTTTATATCCTCTACAATAAATACTAATGTTTATATCCCTTCTATGATAAGGACTCCACACCTGTACACATTACTCCAATCTAGGTCTAACTAATGCTTTATACAGTTTGACTATCACTTCCTTGTATATGTTGATGTGGGTTTATCTGTGTTTGTCTTTGTAGGTGTTTGTGTGTTTGAGAGTTTTTGTGTTTTTGTAAGAGTTTGGAATTTTTTTTTAGTTTGCGTGTATTTGTATGTCTTTGTGTGTTTGTATGCGTTTGAAATTGTATGTATTTGTGTTTGTTTCTTTTTGTATTTGTGTATGTTTGTAATTTGTTTGTTTTTGTGTGCATTTGTATTTGTGTTTGTTTGTATGTTGTGTATGTGTGTGTGTGTGTGTGTGGCAGACATCTCTTCTATCATGGTTACATATTGCGTTGTAAGGAGATTTAATTTCCTTTCAATCAATGTCTCCTGTTCGCACGAATACATAAGAAAACAATATTCTCTGTCAATATAAAACACATGACTGTATTGAATTGCATAATCTAGTATTTACACCAATTATCTACTAAGCAAATTTGTAATGATCAACTATGATCAATATCCATAAACAAAGGTTGTCAGCAAATGGTAGATGAAACCTCTTGATCTAATCCCCGTTTCTATCGTCTATTCATATGAAACATAACAATCTGCCAGTAGTTTTTAATTGACTATTTATGTATCTTGTGGTCTTCTCTCTGGTGATGTAATTGGCCGATGTCAGTCTAGAAAATCCGTCCATCTGGTCCTCGCTGTGGAACCACATGATTCTCAACAGCCAGCTGGTGTCCGTGGTACACCCGTTTTTAAGATGACTTCCATCTTAGGTTTCAGGTTGCACCTTAGAGCCTGTGACTTCGTTCTTTATGTACCAGTTCTCTCAGTGCCGAGTTATCGTCTCAGATTACTATTCTTTCCAGCAGGCTATAAATTTGAACTCGTGAATCTACAAAACGTTTTCTACCAACACTCTCATGTTCACTTGTGTCAGTTCCCCGTGTCTTCCATTAGGCAATAACGTGCAAAACCTACAAAACACACACAGTGGGAAAACCTCCCGTCCAGTTCTTCCTAATATCTCTCTTATTCTTGGTTTTATCCCATTCCTGTTTTTCCTAAATCCCACGTTTTACTTCTTCCGTTAAAATTTGGCCACCTGTCACAAAGTACATATGTCTTAACCTTGCTGCCCAGATAGTAGCTCCTGTTACCGGTTGCCTAGTCCTGCCTGTCAGTATATAAATTTCCCCGTCTTTGGGAACTCCGAAAACTCGTTGCGACATTAATTCTCTCTGCTAATCATATTGTGACAACTTGTGACAAAATCATAGGCAACTCAAAACCTCCATCCGGTATATCTTTCTAGTTTAACCTCTACGACAATGAGTCGACTCACACCCCTACCAACTAGATAACACAATAATGGCGATAAACTAAACTCTTCGCAATCTCGCAACACGACATGCCGGCACCATTTTGAACAACCGTCTTACTCGTGTTAAATCTTAATCATCATCAACCTGAACTGTGATAATACTTTCAATAATTCGTCAGTTTCTACAGTCCTGATTATTGAACAATGACAAATGACAGCTGACTTTGTTAGAATTGGCAGATGTTCGAAACTCTGCATGAACCTTTTCACACATTCGCCCGAACATGCTAACATTGTTTCACCGATGTTAGCTTTTCAGTGGCCAAGCTGTAAGTTATCTATGCATACATTTTCTCATTTACCTGACAAAATCATATAATATCTGCCACAGCATTTCACACATACATGAGAGTAACGTTGTCACATATGAGTATGAGTGTTATTTGATATAACTCATTTCCAATGATTGTCTCACAAATTATTGTTAACTTAACTGAGTTTTTCTAGTGTACATTAACAAATACTTCATGGTTGCAGCTGTAGCTCTCCACAACATTTTGTATTGGACAATGATTTATAGCTGTAACTCTCCACTAAATCCTGTATTGGACAACCATTTAGAGCTATAACTCTCCACACAATCCTGAATTAATTAGATATTTAATTATCCACAAAAGCTTGCATTGGTCAGCCATTTTGATCTATGTCAACGTCAATTTATTTTCCAATTTGTGAATAAAAAATGTCTTTCCAAGGGGAAGCCGGTTGCTAAAGTTGTAGTAGCCCATTGAAGATGTAGTGTCAAACATTCCTAGATCTTCTCATGTTCTCTTCTCCAGCTTATGTAAACTTATATCGATGTTTCTTATTGTTAAACGATTTGTCAAGGTTCATTAACATGAATTTCGTTTCTGTTTTTTTTAACAACTAAAAAACCAGCAGCAAGTAAGATAATGATTATTTGTATGTCTTCTTCAAACTTCAAAACTTAATCTTGCAATTTTCTCTAGGAGTTTATATGTTGCAATTACATAGACATGCACGCTAATGTGTTTGTTTGTGTGTTTCTGTGTGTGTGTGTGTGTGTGTGTTCCTCCGTGTACATGTTTGTGTGTCTATATTTTTACTGTGTGTTTGTTGATGTGTGTGTGTGTCTTTGTGTGTGGTTGCTTGTGTTTGAGAGTGTTTGCGTGTTTATATAAGTTTATATGTTTTTGGGCTCGTGTGTATGTGTATGTCTGCGTGTGTTTATATGAGTTTGCATTTTTGTGTATTTGTGTTTGTTTTTGTATTTGTGTGCGTTTGTAATGTGTGTGGTTTTATGCTCATGTGTTTTTTGAGTACGTTTGTGTGCGTGTGTATGCGTTTGTGTGGGCTTGTATGTGTGTGTGCGTGTTTGTGTGTGAAGAATATTTATTAGAGTGTGTTTGTTTAAAATTGTATGTGTAATTGTGTGTATCGTGTTTGTATGTGTGTGTAGCTGTTGTGTTTGTCTTTGTGTACGTGTTTGTGTTTACGTGGTATTTAAAGTAAGTCATTACCGAACGCTGTTACACAATTTCTTCTTTTTGACCTAACTTGGTTTTAATCATGTAAATTATTAAAACATTATATGATTAGCTCTATAACTCTCCACATCAGCATGTATTGGTTGGTCATTTAGATCTTTAACTCTCCACACAATAATATCATGGTTAGTCATTTAGAGCTTTAACTCTCCACATAATCCTGCATTGGTTAGTAATTTAGATCTTAAACTCTTCACACAATCCTGTATTGGTAAGTGATTTATATCTATTACTTTCCACATAATCCTGTATTGGTTAGCCATTTCGATCTTTAACTCTTCACAAACATCTTTTATGGGTTAGCTATTTAGAGTTGTAACTCTCCACACAATCCTGAATTGGAAAACCATTTAAAGATGTAACTCTGCACATAATCCTGTTTTGGATAACCAATTAGAGCTATGTCTACGTGAAACCAGTACCGAAAGTAATGAATACAAAGATGTTACAATAAAGTTCTAGTAGTAAAATAAAGCTGTAGTGCAACACCTTCCCAGATCTTCCCATTTTCTTTTCTCCTGATTATGTTAACTTGCATCGATATTTCTAATTGTCAAAGGGGTTGTCAACGTTTATTAACATACATTTTCTTTTTCTTTATTCAGCTACTAGAAAACCAGCAGCAAGTAAGATGATTATGTTATGATTATTTTATGATTATGTTATGATTATGTTTTTATTATGTTATGATTATGTTATGATTATGTTATGATTATGTTATGATTATGTTATGATTTTGTTATGATTATGTTATGATTATGTTATGATTATTTGTGTGTCTTCTTCAAACTGCAACATTTAATCTTGCAACATTTCTTTAGAATTTACATATCTCAATTACATAGGCCCTGGATGCTAATATGTGCTTGTTTGTGTGTGTGTGTTTGTGTGTTCCTATGTGTATATGCTTGTGGTTGTAATTTTTTGTCCTAAATTAACTTAAGGTTTTCATACTGGCTTAGAAGACTCTGACGAGTCTATATACAAAGAGTTTCATTTACATTACCTCGCTCTAAACCTATGCGCATCCCTTTAACGCTCTTTTTTGTATCTATTCCAGCATATTTTTATATCCTCTACAATAAATACTCATGTTTATATCCCCTCTTTGATAAGGACATCACACCTGTACACATTACTCCAATGTAGGTCTAACTAATGCTTTATACAGTTTGACTATCACTTCCTTGTATGTGTTGATATGTGTGTATCTGTGTTTATCTTTGTAGGTGTTTGTGTGTGTTTGAGAGTGTGCGTGTTTTTGTATGTGTGTGGAGTTTTTGGAGTTTGTGGGCATTTGTATGTCTGTGTTGTTTGTATTAGTTTGCACTTGTTCTCATGTCAACCAGTCGTGACATGTATGTTTTTGTTCTCTTGTCAGCCAGTCGTGACATGTATTTTCTTGTTCTCATGTCAACCAGTCGTGACATGTATGTTCTTGTTCTCATGTCGACCAGTCGTGCTATGTAAGTTCTTGTTCTCATGTCAACCAGTCGTGACATGTATGTTCTTGTTCTCATGTCAACCAGTCGTGACATGTATGTTCTTGTTCTCATGTCAACCAGTCGTGACATGTATGTGGATTTTCTCATGTCAACCAGGCGTGGGATGTCTATTCTTGTTCTCATGTCAACCAGTCGTGACATGTATGTTCTTGTTCTCATGTAAACCAGTCGTGACATGTATGTTCTTGTTCTCATGTCAACCAGTCGTGACATGTATGTTCTTGTTCTCATGTCAACCAGTCGTGACATGTATGTTCTTGTTCTCATGTGAACCAGTCGTGACATGTATGTTCTTGTTCTGATGTCAACCAGTCGTGACATGTATGTTCTTGTTCTCATGTCAACCAGTCGTGACATGTATGTTCTTGTTCTCATGTCAACCAGTCGTGACATGTATGTTCCTATTCTTAACTGATATTTCTTGTGTCAGTCATCTCAACGGATTACATTGACTTATTAATTATTAACAGTTCTTTTCTTACTGTTTATCTTCAGCTACAAGAAGGCCAATAAGTGGTAAGATATTTATGTTGAATTGTATCAATTAACAAGAAACATAGTCGTCTGCTTGTGTACAAACAATGTATCAGCACAGTCACCTGTGAGTCCATCTATGTAATAGGTTTGATCAACACCACTATCTTACTCCTTCTAATCCCCTCCCCCCCCCATTTAACCCACTGTACACATACACACACACACACACACGCACACATACATACACCCACATTCACACACACACACGCACACACATACATACACACACATCCACACACACACACGCACACACACACATACACACACACACACACACACGCGCACGCACATACACACAGACATACCTCAGACGATATGAAATCCAATTCATTTGGATCTGTATAATCCGTTATCTGGAATACTGGTTATGATCAGAAGATTGCTGTAATGTTTAGAGGTTTCACTTGATAGAATAAGGCTCGAATACTGTGAATTGCTGCAGAAACTAAAGATGATGTACTGAATGAGTCTATCAAAGACTAAAGATAATGTACTGAATGAGTCCATCAAAGCCTAAAGATAATGTACTGAATGAGTCCATCAAAGACTAAATATGATGTACTGAATGAGTCAATCAAAGACTAAAGATAATGTACTGAATGAGTCCATCAAAGCCTAAAGATAATGTACTGAATGAGTCCATCAAAGACTAAATATGATGTACTGAATAAGTCCATCAACGACTAAATATGATGTACTGAATGAGTCCATCAAAGACTAAAGATAATGTACTGAATGAGTCCATCAAAGCCTAAAGATAATGTACTGAATGAGTCCATCAAAGACTAAAGATGAAGTACTAAATGAGTCCATTACAGCCTAAAGATAATGTACTGAATGAGTCCATCAAAGACTAAAGATGATGTACTGAATGAGTCCATCAAAGCCTAAAGATAATGTACTGAATGAGTCTATCAAAGCCTAAAGATGATGTACTGAATGAGTCCACCAAAGCCTAAATATGATGTACTGAATGAGTCCATCAAAGACTAAAGATGATGTACTGAATGAGTCCATCAAAGTCTAAAGATGATGTACTGAATGAGTCCATCAAAGACTAAAGATGATGTACTGAATGAGTCCATCAAAGCCTAAAGATGATGTACTGAATGAGTCCATCAAAGACTAAAGATGATGTACTGAATGAGTCCATCAAAGCCTAAAGATGATGTACTGAATGAGTCCATCAAAGCCTAAAGATGATGTACTGAATGAGTCCATCAAAGACTAAAGATGATGTACTGAATGAGTCCATCAATGCCTAAAGATGATGTACTGAATGAGTCCATCAAAGACTAAAGATGATGTACTGAATGAGTCCATCAAAGACTAAAGAGGATGTACTGAATGAGTCCATCAATTCCTAAAGATGATGTACTGAATGAGTCCATCAAAGACTAAATATGATGTACTGAATGAGTCCATCAAAGCCTAAAGATGATATACTGAATGAGTCCATCAAAGACTAAAGATGTTGTACTGAATGAGTCCATCAAAGACTAAAGATGATGTACTGAATGAGTCCATCAAAGACTAAATTTGATGTACTGAATGAGTCCATCAAAGACTAAAGATGATGTACTGAATGAGTCCATCAAAGGCTAAAGATGATGTACTGAATGAGTCCATCAAAGACTAAAGATGATGTACTGAATGAGTCCATCAAAGACTAAAGATGATGTACTGAATGAGTCCATCAAAGACTAAATATGATGTACTGAATGAGTCCATCAAAGACTAAAGATGATGTACTGAATGAGTCCATCAAAGACTAAAGATGATGTACTGAATGAGTCCATCAAAGTCCATTTTGTGTTCTTACTTTCGCTTTTGCTTGATGATCTGCCGTCTCGTTTCAAGGATCCCAAAGTGGACCGCAATCCAATGTAGGACTAGATCAGTTTTTTCGGACATTAACCATATATTATATGTCATTTCGGGTAAGAGTCTTTCTTGTTTGAAATGTTGATGACTTAGAGTACATTCCGTTAGTCTGTGAATGACCGTTTACATTGTCGATTATGGCAAACAGCCGTGAGATTAAGTTGGTGTTTTCATGTCAAACGTCGTGACATTTTTGTTCTGGTTTTCACATGACAGTCGTGACATTTTTGTTCTGGTTTCATCTCAAACATTCGTCACGTTTCTGATCTGGTTTCATCTCAAACATTCGTCACGTTTTTGTTCTGGTTTCATCTCAAACATTCGTCACGTTTCTGTTCTGGTTTCATCTCAAACATTCGTCACGTTTCTGTTCTGGTTTTCATACTAAGCAATCGTGACATTTTTGTTCTTGTTTTCACGCCAAACAATCGTGACATTTTTGTTCTAGTTTTCACACCAAACAATCGTGGCATTTTTATTCTGGTTTTCACGTCAAACTGTCGTCACGTTTCTGTTCTGGTTTCATCTCAAATATTCGTCACTTTTCTGTTCTGGTTTCATCTCAAACATTCGTCACATTTCTGTTTTGGTTTCATCTCAAACATTCGTCACATTTCTGTTCTGGTTTCATCTCAAACATTCGTCACGTTTCTGTTCTGGTTTCCTCTCCAACATTCGTCACATTTCTGTTCTGGTTTCATCTCAAACATTCGTCACATTTCTGCTACTGTTCTCGTCAAACTACGTCTTAAATACATGTATCTTCTTTCTTTCCTTTCTGTTCTTGAACTTGACTGTAGCTGCTAATGTATTCCTTCTTATCTTATAACAATATTCCTGTTTAACTTGAACTCAACTATAACATATATTATAGCAGTCTCTGTTTAACCTGATCTCTTATATGACATATCTTAGTTCAGTATTCTGTTTTCTATTTCATATAAGATTCCTAGTTGTTAATTTGCCTTTTTCTTACTCCTTTTTTGAGCTGCTCCAAAACCAGCACTAAGTAAGATGCTGCTGATTTTGTGTGTGTCTTCAAACTACAACCCTTAATCATGCTGCATGTCCTCAAAGCTTACATATCTGTCATAAAAATATAAACGCATGTGTATGTGTGTGTGTGTTTGTTAACTACATGTGGGCGTGTTTGCGTGTTATTTAGAGTCACTCATTACCAATCCTTGTTTACTAATATGCTTTTCACCCAGCTTTCTTTTCTTTATGTAAATATAGGATTCAGGCTCTAACTTACCGCATAATTCTATATGTGTCAACCATATAGTGTTGTTACTCTGCACATAATCATGTATTGGACAACCAGCTAGAACTCTAACTTACCACATAATCTTGTATTGGTCAGCTATCTAGACCTGCAACTCTACACAAAAACCTGTATTGTCAAGCCATCTTTAGCTGTATCTCTGCACAAAATCATGTATGGGTTTTACACCTTGTACCCAATCAATGAGATGCTTTACTCAAATGTCGACTTATTCTTTACGTTTTCTATTGCATTTGTTGTTTGGTTTCCAGCACCTTCGTTTACCAGCTTCTTGTTGAGCACATACTTACCATTATTCTGACAGAAAACTTTAGATACGTTTGTGTTTTTTAATGTTATATCTGTTTTTGATAACACATGACACAATCTCAAATAAAATATTCCCCGAAACATGTGTTCATGGTGGTCTCCAGTCTGGATACTACGTGACAAAGACAACTTTATGATGGTCTCCAGTCAGATATTATGTGACAAAGACAGCTTTATGACGGTCTCCAGTCTGATATTATGTAACAAAGACAGCTTTATGACGGTCTCCAGTCTGATACTATGTGACAAAGACAACTTTATGATGGTCTCCAGTCAGATATTATGTGACAAAGACAGCTTTATGACGGTCTCCAGTCTGATATTATGTAACAAAGACAGCTTTATGACGGTCTCCAGTCTGATACTATGTGACAGAGACAGCTTTATGACGGTCTCCAGTATGGATACTATGTGACAAAAACAGTTTAATTACGTAATCCACTGTCGCTCATTTGAAACTGCCTTTTAAAAGAAGAGCTTATATTTCAGTCATTTTTGATGATTATCTGTGATTTATACTGTTCTATTCCAGCAGCTGCCATATTTACGTTGATCTCTGCTAAATTACATTTTAGTTGAGTATTTTACAATCCTTGCTCACACAAAAATCAATATATCATTTTAATTAATATGACTTTTCTTACTGCTACTTTCAGCTACATGATTTATTTACACATATATGTGTGTCTTTTGTGTGTCTATTAGTGTGTGTGTCGTGCGTGTGTGAATCGCAAATCTTCTTACAATCCTGTATTGGTCAACATCTTGAGCTGTAACTCTGCAGATAATTCTGTATTGGTCAACATCTTGAGCTGTAACTTTAAACACAATCCTGTATTGGTCAACATCTGGGGCTAAAGCTCCGTGTTTGCCATGACCTATCATTTCAGCTTCGTTTCTTTGTTTTCTGTTCTTATTAGCTATTTGTAAAGTTGTTGATATGTGTGGCTGTTCTTGTCTAGATTCCTTCTTTGACTGACTGTCTGCCTTGTCAATGCCTTGTCATGCCTTGTCTGCCTTATCATTGTTAGGTGTGTTTGAGTGTCTAGGGATTCACTGCAAAACTATTTGAACGACATGGGAGTCAATGAACGAAATGTAGTCAATGTCTAGTGATATTTGTATAAGTTCAGGTCTAGAGTTTTAAGCGTCATTCAATGCTTGACGGAGGGGCATCAAATCTGTGAAAAAAATGTTTTGAGCCTTTGAAGAAAAGATATCAAAAACTATCCTCAGATGGTACACAGCCGATTCAAGCGCAGTGATTTCACCTTCATAGCCTGAGCAAGCCTCCCCTCAGACAGTTCATCAGATGATCCGACTGAATGTTCTTTATAATCGCCATAACCTACTTTGATGGTGGCCTTAAATGCAGATAAATCAATATTTACATGTATCCATTCATCAAGATAGGCATCAATAGTTCCTTGAGCTGCTCACATGAGAGTATTTGGATCTGAACTCTTGGTTGAATCATCTATTAAAATTGTCAGTATTTCTGATGTTTTATTGTATGTGTATCTTTTACAACTTTCTGTTACGCTTGTCTTTATTCTGGAAGGCGGTATCTATTATCGAATTGATCATCATGGTGATGGATAAACCTTTGTTTAATTCTGCTTTTTGGCTGCCAGTTATCAACGACATGCTATCACCTCACTAGGCACTCACCTCGACCATAGATCAACCAACGACATGCTATCACATCACTAGACACTCACCTCGGCCATAGATCAACCAACGACATGCTATCACATCACTAGACACTCACCTCGGCCATAGATCAACCAACGACATGCTATCACATCACTAGACACTCACCTCGGCCATAGATCAACAAACGACATGCTATCACATCACTAGACACTCACCTCGGCCATAGATCAACCAACGACATGCTATCACATCACTAGACACTCACCTCGGCCATAGATCAACCAACGACATGCTATCACATCACTAGACACTCACCTCGGCCATAGATCAACCAACGACATGCTATCACCTCACTAGACACTCACATCGACTATATATCAACAAATGACATGTTATGTCCACACTAGACTCTCACCTCTACCAGAGATAAACCAACGGCACGTTTTTCGCCAAACCAGACACACATCTTGCAACATTTCAAACAAACAATTACTATATTTTGTAGTTTATAATTTATATAACAAAATGTGTTTCTAAGTAGTTCTTTCCCGTGGTTCGTATCTTTATCAGTTATGTTCTGTTTTCTCTTCAGTGAGTTCACTGCCAGCACCATGTAAGTTGTGTCCTGATGTTGATGTACTTGGTACTGATTTGATTGTTACTGATGTACTTGGTGATGATGTAGTTGGTACACATGTACTTTGTACTGATGTTCTTGATACTGATGTACTAGGCATTAAAGTACTTGGTGTTGATGTACTAGGCATTAAAGTACTTGGTGTTGATGTACTAGACATTAAAGTACTTGGTGTTGATGTACTTAATACACTTGTGCTTGCAACTGATGTTTTTGTTACTGATGTTCTTGATACAAATGAACCTGGTATTGATGGAGTTTGTAATGATGTAGTTTGTACTAATTTAGTTGGTACTGACATTCTTGGTACTGCTAGGACTGTTAAGGATATACTTGGTGAATATATATACAATGTGACGTTAAAAATATCCTTAGACAAGCTTGCATGAAATGTCCTTCAATCAATAACGAGTGTTGAACCCTGTCCACTTTATCTTTCTTCCAGCTGAGCCATGCGTCAGTGACGTCCCTATACATATCTGTTTTGCTGTTGACGGTTCATCGAGTATTGGATTAGAGAATTTCGGAACAGTTGGCCCCTTCATCATAGTATTCATTTCATCGTTTGATATTAGCGACGCGAATACACATGTAAGTGTGTACATCTATGGGACTCACTCTTACCAGGTGTTCAGAAACTCCTACAACCGAACAGAAATTCTAGAGGCAAGCGATATGTTTTTGTTGGTGTTCAACATATTGTTGGATGTGCTTTTGGTGTTATCATAGAATTATCATTACGTGATTATAGATCAATTGTGCATTACCTTGAGCCAGTAAGCTTATACTTGGGATTAAATCTGCTTTCTTTTGATCACAGCAAGCAGAGAACATTACATACCGTAACAGCTCTACTCACACTGACTTAGCGATAGATGATTGTCGTAACGCTACGCTTAGCGACCGCAGGAAAGATGTCAAACGTATTATTGTCGTAATCACCGACGGCAAATCAACGGAGCCCGACGCAAGTAAGTTTAGACACAGTGTAGGTGTTGGTAGTATGGGTGTGTCTGTGTTCACGAGTAAGTGAAGGTGTTGGTAATATGGGCGTGTCTGTGTTCGCGTGTGTGTGTGTATTGGTATGTATGCTTATGTGTGTGTGTGTATATTGGTGTGTTTTTGTGGGTGCGTATATGTGTTTTTGTTGAAGTATCTATGTTTGTGTTTGTATATTGGTCTGTGTGCATGTATGCGAGCACTCGTAAATTTATGTGTGTGTTGTTGTGTGTCTGTTTGAGTTTATGTGTGCTTGTGTGTCTGCGTTCGTGTATGTGCGTGTGTGTATGTGTGAAGTCGTGTTTATATATGTGCACGTGTGCCTGTCGGTGTTTATGTTGGTGTGTGCATGTGTACATATTGGTGTGTGTATTTGTATGTTTGTGGACATGTGTGTGTGTGTGTTTGTTTGTGTGTGCATGTATGTGTATATGTATGTGTGCGTGTTCGCGTGTTTGTGTTTTGTATGTGTGTGTTCGTGTGTATGTATGTAAATATGTTAATTTTTTTGTTTGTGTATGTATGTGTGTGTATGCATGATTGTGTAGGTATGTTTTTGCGTGTGAGTATGTGTGTATTTGTGTTTTCTTGGTGTGTGTTTGGGCGTTTGTGTATGTTTGTGCCTGTATGTGTGTTCGTGTATATGTTTGTATGTGTGTGTGTTTGTGAGTGTTTGTATTGGTGTGTGTATGTGAGAGATATGTAGGATGCATGTATGTGGCTTATATGGTTTTATACATAATGATATAAAGTGACGACATTTGATAAATGTCCGCACCCTTTCGCTCTGTAATGTCAAAGTCAGTTTGCCACCTTTCTTTCAGTTATTTCTTACCAACTACACACTCTAGATAATATCACATTTCCTTTCCGAACTTATTAGTTGCTTAGCATTTGTTTTATTCTCTCTATAGTTCTAGACACAGAAAGATATCGCAGCCAATCTGTAAACCACGACACAACGCATTCCGTTCTCTGGACTACATTCTGCTACTTAAGCCCTTTCAGGGTTTGGTAGTGGGAGATTGAGAATGAACGAAGAAGAAGAAGAAGAAGACACAGAAAGTTTATGTCCTGGATTTTATCCTGTCTATAGTTACTACACATAAAGTTTATGTCCTCGATTTTTTTATTTTTTTAACTTAATTTAACGTCTTTATACTGGTTTAGAAGACAGAGTCTGCACAGTCTGTGTACAACCAGTTTAATTTACATTACCTTGCTCTAAAAGCTATGCGCATCCAATTTATTCTTAAATGCATTAACTATTCCTGCCTCCACTACCTTCCGTGGCAATGCATTCTAAGCATTTACAACTCTCTGACTAAAATTTGTTTTCCTACTATCTAATCTGGACCTCTCTTTAGTTAATTTGCAGCTATGCCCTCTTGTTCTTGTGGGTGACTGTATTATAAAAAAACTTTTTATTTTCTAATTTATCCATTCCTCTGATCATCTTATAAACCTGTATTAAGTCACCTCGAATTCTTCTCTCTTTTAGACACTGTAGGCTGGTTTTTCTGAGTCTTTCCTTGTAACTGAATTTCAGGAATCCCACTTTCAGCTTTGTCGTTATTTTTTGTATTCTTTCCAGCATGTTTATATCCCTTCTATGATAAGGACTCCACACCTTTACACAGTACTCCAATCTAGGTCTAACTAATGCTTTATACAGTTTGACTATCACTTCATTGCTCCTATGTTTAATATTTCGTTAAAATCTAGATAAATAACATCCACTGGCTTCCATTTATCTATTATTTTAGTAACCTCTTCCATGAATTCTAATATATTTGTTAAGCACGATCTCACTCTAGTAAACCCATGCTGACTATTTCTAATTAGATTAAATTTATCTAAATGCCTTACAATATTTTCTTTGATTATTCACTCTAACAATTTACAGACTATGCTCGTTAAACTCACCAGTCTATAATTTTTACGTTATTTAATAAGGGGATCACTCCTGCATCTTTCCAATTCCGTGGAACAATCCCCTTTTCAAGTGATTGAGAACATAATATAGCCAATGGTTTTGCTAGTTGTTCTCTAATCTCAAACAGCAATTTTGGGTAAATACCATCTTGACTTGGACATTTATCCACTTTCAACCTATCCATTATTTTGAAAACAATTGCCTCTGTAATACAGATTGATCTTAATCCCGCTGTATCCATGTTACTTTGAAAAATATTTATAGGCTCTCTACATAGAACATATTCCTCTTTTAGCTTTTCTTGAACTGTTTTAAAACTCTCCCACTCCTGTTCAACTTCTGTTCCTCCGACAATATCTTTCCAGATTATGTGGCTCGATGCCTATAGGTACTACACAGAAAGTTTATGTTCTGGATTTTATCCTGTTTATAGTTACTACAAAGAAAGTTTATGTCCTTGATTTTATCCTGTTTATAGTTACTACACAGAAAGTTTTTATCCTTGATTGTATTCTGTTTATAGTTACTACACATAAAGTTTCTGTCCTTGATTTTATCCTGTCTATAGTCACTACACAGAAAGTTTATGTCCTGGATTTTATCCGGTCTATAGTTACTACACAGAATGTTCACGTCCTCGATTTTATTAATTTATAAAAATGTGATTAATTCTTGTTGAAATTATTTTTCCTCTATATCTAATTCACATTTCTGTTTTATTTACCTGTCCATTCAATTAACAATTTTACAATATTACCTCTATATGCAATTCACTATTGACACTTTTATTATGTTATTTTTAATATTTTATTTTTACTGATCACATTTTCTCATAGATTATCTGTTTATACATATTTTGTCTCTGGTCCACTGGGACTACATAGTTCTCTCTACTTGGGACTACATAGTTTTCTCTACTGGGACTACATAGTTTTCTCTACTGGGACTACATTGTTTTCTCTACGGGGACAACCTAGTTTTCTCTACTGGGACTACATAGTTTTCTCTACTTGGACTTCATAGTTTTCTCTACTTCAAAAATAGATTGCAAATAATTGTTAAACTTTCTATTTCTTGCCTCGGATGTCCACTTTTTGAATCACTCTTGTTTCTCCTGCTCTGGTGTAACATCATCCTCTTTAATCCATATATTTTTTGATCAGTATCCTATCAACATTTCACACCAATAATTTCTTCACAAGAAGGCCAGACCGGACGAACAGTGAAACACTGCTCATTCATGGAAATTTATTTTGGTATTTGCAAATTACAACCACATACAAATATATATATAGATCGTAGATAGAGAGAGGGAGAGAGAGAGAGAGAGAGAGAGATAGAGAGAGAGAGAGAGATGGAGAGAGAGAGAGAGAGAAAGAGGCTGATGGAGAGAAAAATAGAGAGTTATGTCTCTGAAGCATACCGCAGATTCCCGAGTGTTAATTTTATCTGTACTTGTCTTCTTTCACTATTTCAAATGAAATCGAGTACTTTAATCTGATGAACAAATCTATATCCTAAAATATTCACTAGAAACTTCTACTTGGATCTAATCCACACGTCTTTAATGAAGATATTGAGACTGCTTGCGTTGATTTCTAGATGATGAAAACTTTTGGCTAGAGCTTGCATTTCAATGTAGACTTAAAAATGGGCGAGATGGTTACATATAGAGATAACGTTTTCTTCTCACTCGCTGATTCATTGAGGTTTATGTTCGTATCTTTATTATAGGCATTTATTCTGCTCCATTGGATTTCTAGTTGATACATAATCTGGGCTAGAGCTTGCGTTTGAACGTCAACTTGAATAGATAGAGGAGTTAGCTCTACATTGATTTCTGTTTCTGAGCCCTGATACGTTCGTCTGTCTATTTATTGTTTGGTCTAGAACTTCCCAATCCTCTTTCCTTTCTTAACCGGCTCTTCTGAATCACAACTGGATTATGTGTATCTTTGTTCTGGTCATACGTTAACGATGATTGAGAATTCAACCTAGATTGTATAATTTGTAAGGGCGGAATGCCTTCCGTAGAAATGTATTTTTCCTTCAGCTTGGTTAGCGGGCGGGTCTAAAACTATTATTTGGAAAAACCCTCTTTCCTTCACTCTAGCGGCTCTATATTGTTCCTCGCTTTGCACTTTGGTGATTCCATTGCATGGATCTGTCACATTATGACATATATTAACAGTTGTGATACTATATTGTCGCTTTAGAATTAAAAAAAATAAAACAAACTATTTGTGAGAAGAATTAGTGCCAATAAAGACATCCGACATCCTGAAAGCTGATTATCTCCCTACCTATCTTCTTGACATCCCCTCTCGTTACCTGTGACGTCATGATCTGTTTGAATCTCTCCCCAGCTAAAGACTCAGCCAACAGAGCCAAGAATGACGATATTACACTTTTTGCTGTCGGAGTTGGAAATGATACAGATGCAACAGAGCTCAGTGATATAGCATCTAGTCCCGCAAACATAATCCCGGTCAGGGATTACTCAAGTCTGAAAACGATCGCCAGGTCTTTATCCAAGGCTGTCTGTAACGGTACGTACATCTCATCTTTGACTTCTTCATCATCGTATCTCTCAAATAATCACATCCTTTTATCTTGAGATACATGACGGACTACCTCATGATTCTCTTGTTACTACTTTCTGTATCTGTTAAATGTGTGACGTGATGCGATGCTGTCATTCTGTTCCTCTCTTGAAGCAGAGACACTTGACAGAGAACTTGTAATGGTTTCTGGTCTTCCATAAACTGCCATATTTCTAATTGGACTTCGTCCCCTGTCTGTTGGGAAGGTGTCTATGTCTGTCTGCGTCCATTCGATCTGATTTATTGACTGTGTCTGTTATGTCATAGAGGCGTGAATTCGCTCTATTTGTTTGAACGGTGTCCCATCTGTCTGATGAGACTGCCGGAATAATGTCAGTGACTGAAATTAGGCATTCCTCCTGAGAACACTTTACGTCCGTCAAATAAAAGAAGAGTTGTTCTAATCACCATGTGTTCTACGGTATGAAAATCGTTATGTTTATTTCTTCTTTTGCCCCACTATGAGTTTGTGTTTTCTTTTTCATATCTTTGACTTGTACACCTGGACAGGAATCCAGGTTATTTTAACTAAAATCTACAGGTGGTGAATTAGACTGCATGTGAAAGGAAGTGACGTTCATGAGAGCTTAAAGAAATGTGTTACTTTATTTAAAACGATGGCTTTTTGTGGAGTATATGTTAGTTTATAGTTGTTGTTGAGTTACACAATTTTAGTTGTGAGTATTGAGTACATGTAAGCTAATTACGATAAAGTAAATATATGTTAAATGAGGCTGTTTGTTTCTTAAAAAATGTTTTAGTTGTGACTATTTTTATATAAATATATTAGTTAAAACTGTATTTGGGGTAAATTAGTTAATTGAAACTTTTTCATGTAAAAGTATGTAAATGGTCGTTATTTGTTAAGTATGTTATTTGAAACTGTTACCATTTGTTGTGTAAATATATGTGAGTTGAAATATTATGTGGGGTAAATATATTATGTGATAATGTGTTTTTATGTAACTATTTAATTGATAGTATTTTGTGTGTAAATATATGCTATGTTTGACTTTATTGTGAACAGGAATGATAGTTAATAGTTTTTAATCAATACATGTTAATTGTGACTGTTTGTTTTGTAAATATATGCTAAACTGGAAGAGTTATTTACATAAACGAATGTTAGTTAAGAGTGTTTTCTGAATAGATTTAGAGAACTGAGTGAATATATGTTATTTCAGAGAGTATACCAGATATATATATGTTAGTTGTATTGAGTAAATATATGATTTGGGAGTGTTGAGCAAATATATATCAGTTGTGAGTGTTATGCTAACTCCATTGAGATTCATCGCGATTGTGAGGCAATTTTAAGATCACAAGTCTGCTCGCTTACTGCGCAAGAGATAATTGAATGTAGCCTTCCCAGACAATGCCGGAGTCAAACATGGATATGTGCTGGCCACATCACTCTTTATCACAGACTTTGGAGCAATGTTCACTGGTGCTGTCCATGGTGCTGCTACTAGCCTGCATATCATAAACAAGACGAAGAATCAGCTGTTCATTGTGCTGCTACTAGCCTGCATTTCATATACAAGACGAAGAGTCAGCTCTTCATGGTGCTGGTACTAGCCTGCATTTCATATACAAGACGAAGAGTCAGCTCTTCATGGTGCTGTTACTAGCCTGCATATCATATACAAGACGAAGAGTCAGCTCTTCATGGTGCTGCTACTAGCATGCATATCATATACAAGACGCTATGAGAACACTAAAGAAAAGGAAATCTCCCGGAAAAGACGGGATAACAAACGAAATGCTGATGGGGCTGGGCCAAACAGCGAAGAAAAAACTACTATCAGTCCTGAACCAAAGCTGGAAAAGGGGTATTGTACCCCAGGCATGGAAAGATGCAATACTGGTACCAGTACCAAAAACAGGAAAGGACAAAACAGATCCAAATGGATACAGGCCCATAAGCCTACTGAGCTGTGTCGGCAAGCTGATGGAACGGATGATAAACACCAGACTGATGTGGCATCTGGAAGAAAAACGAATACTAATTCCACAGCAAGCCGGCTTTAGACAGCACAGATCCACTGAGGACCAGGTCATCCTCATAGCCCAGGAGATAGAAGATGCCTACCAGGCACAGAAACACACAGTAGCTGTTTGGGTGGATCTGGAAAAGGCATTTGACAAAGTCTGGAAGGATGGACTTAGAGTCAAGCTAAGAAGAAGTGATGTCTGTGGGAAGATGTACAAGTGGATCAACCACTACCTCAAACAAAGAACGGCCAGAGTCCACGTACAAGGGCAGTTGAGCAGAAAGGTGACACTCGAGCAGGGAGTACCCCAAGGGGGAGTATTGTCACCCACACTCTTCCTGGTATATATAAACGATATTACAGAGAATATACCAAGAAGAGTCCATAGCTCAATGTTTGCAGACGATCTGGCTATGTGGACCTCTGAAAAGAATCTCACCATAGCAAGAAATCGGATGCAGACGGCCCTAACATCGCTGGAAGAGTGGGCGAACTCATGGCTGGTCAAAATAAACGAGGAGAAAACCACGTGCACAATATTCTCGCTCTCCTTAAAACCCCAAAGTACCAAATTAAGCATAAATGGCAAAATCCTGCAGCCAAACGACAACCCAACCTATCTGGGAGTCACATTTGATCGGCGCATGACATGGAAAAGTCAGTTCGAGAGAAACCGAATGAAAGCCAGAGAAAGAATGGCGATCATGAGGAAACTTGCTGGCACAAGCTGGGGAGCAGACGAAGGCATACTAAAGAAACTGTACACTGGAAGAGTGAGACCAGTTCTCGAGTATGGCATTGCGGCATGGACAACAGCAGCGAAGGCGAACTTCGATAAAGTTAACAAACTTCAAAACCAAGCCATGAGAATTATAACAGGTGGCATGAAGTCAACGCCAATTGTAGAACTTGAAAAGATTACCAAACTGCAATCCAAGACCGATAGAAGAGACTGCAGAGCCCAGCTGCAGTCAGAGAAACTCCGAAGACTGACGGACCACCCAATGTACCAGAGACTAAACAATTTGGGAACTGGGAAACTAAAGCGGAGAAACTTTGCAGAAATAGCTAAATAAAGATGCACGAAGATCCCATAAACGCACTAACAACGCCAAAACCCATCACTACTGTACGAAAACCTACTTGGAGGCAGGATATATTTCCAGAGGTGGTAGAAAATATACCAGGTATTGCAAACAAAAACTGCCAGACTGAAAAAGAAAGGAGAGACACTACCCTAAGCTTCATAACGAAAAGCTACCCAAGCATGGACTGGACCCATGCATACACCGACGGTTCTGTAACAAACACTACACAGAACGGAGGGGCAGGAGCATTCCTGAACCTACCAAATGGCAGACAAATAACACTGTCATTCGCTACTGGTAAGTACACAAGCAATTTCAGAGCGGAGGCAGAGGCACTGATGGCGGCAGTGGAAGAAATGGTAACACACAGTGAAAATGAGAGCCATATAGTCCTGCTGACAGATGCTCTCGCCGTAGTCACAGCGCTAAAAAGCCAGAAAAACACTGAGCTTAATGACTTAAGAGCAGCACTCTGCAAACTGTGCCAGCAGGCCGCACCAAAAAGGGTAGTGGTACAGTGGGTTCCGTCACACTGCAACATCCAAGGCAACGAGGAGGCAGACAGACTGGCAAAAGAAGGTGCAAGGCTACCACAAACAGATACCAGTATGACGTACGAAGAGTCAAAACGGCTTATCAAAGCCAGATACATGACCAAATGGGAAACCGAACATATTGGTTACACCAAAAACGATGCCTATTACCAGTTGAACCGAAGAGAGCAGGTCGTTGTCTTCAGACTCCGCACTGGCCACAACAGACTGAGGTACCACCTATTCAACAAATTGAAGATAGGGTGTACCGACGAATGCCCGTGCGGTACTGGTAAAATGACCACTGAACATCTGCTGCAGAACTGCCCGACATACGAGGATCAGAGAGAGCAGATGTGGCCATTGCCAGTGGAACTGCAAGACAAGCTCTATGGTAGTGGCGAGAGTCTCAGGATGACCGCCGCTTTTTTCGAGAAAATAATGGTTACTGTCTGACTGTGTACGCAGAAGAAGAAGAAGAAGAAGATATACAAGACGCAGGTTCACCTGTTCATCTCGAGGAGCCATCAATCCTACGCCAAGGTGCGTAAGGCTGTGATCCTAGATCTCCTATTGGTGGATGATTGCTTCCTCAACAATAGCTCAGAAAACTATATGCAGTCCTACTTGACGCAGTTGTCACTTTCATGCAGTAACCCAGGTCTCAACACCATGAACAAAAAGGTACTCTTCCAGTATACACATGAGAACGACGTACATAAATCCAAACATTTGTGCACAGAAGCAAGGACTTTGTGCAGTGGTTAACTTGACCTACCTAAGCAGTGCCCTCACGTAAGAAGCGAAAATCCACAGTGAGGCCAATGACATATTTGCTAACTCGAGCTCTACATTTGGGAGGCCCCAGGCAAACGTTCAGAACCAACAAGGCATCAGTGTCGCCGACAAGATAAAAGTGTACCTTGCTTTGCCTTATCCACTCACTCTGCTGTTGCTCGTGTAACATAGTAAGTATATAGGAGACATGTTAGACGTGAGTGATGTGTAAATATGTTTGACGTAAGTGATGTGTAAATATGTTTAACGTAAGTGAAGTGTAAATATGTTAGACGGGAGTGATGTGTAAATATGTTTGATGTAAGTGATGTGTAAATATGTTTGATGTAAGTGATGTGTAAATATGTTTGACGTAAGTGATGTGCAAATATTCTAGACCTTAGTGATACTTTGGTCTTCAGTGTTCCCTTTCAACAACAAAATAGTCAAAGCACATATGAAGATGCCCAGCTTAAATGAAGCAAGATCTATGTGCCACGGTATACAGCTGGCACGACCTTTCTGTTAGTTATCCATAATGTACTGTCCTATCTTTTTCATTATTGTTTTCTTCCGTTGCCTGTATTATGCATGTGAATATAATTTCTGCTCTGTCCTCAAGTGGTTTCTATTTTTTGAGATTAGGTTAGTTAGGAGTGATTCTGAAACGTTATATAGCGTAAATATACGTTATATAGCTTAAATATACGTTCTATAACGTAAATATACGTTATATAGCGTAAATATACGTTATATAGGAGAAATATATGTTTGTGGATAGTGTTTGTTGATTGGCTTTACGTTAGTTGAGATTATTGATTGCATATAAATATATATATATATATATATATATATATATATATATAAACACACACAAACACAAACACACACAAACACAAACACACACGAATACATATACATACACACATACGTACATGCATATATCAATAAACACATTCAAACACACACATATTCACATTACGACACAGAGATAAACAAATAAATATATATATATATGTATATATATGTATGTATATATATATATATATATATATACATATATTATTTGAGAGTGCTGAGTAGACATATAGTAATTGAAATTGTGAAAAAATATATGTTAGCTGCATGTATTTCTCAATCATTTACTGTCAATTAGTATGTAACTCTCAGTTTGGAAATGATTCAAACTGATCCGATGAAATAACTAACACGGCATCGCCAACTGCGACATTATTAATCACGGGACTCCACTTTCAATTCAAGTACCACAAAAGATAAATATTCATATTATCACTAAACTAGACTCTAACTACAACCACAGATTAGTCACGGGTATGTTATCACCAAACTTGACTCTAAATACAACCAAAAATTAGCCACGGGTATGTTATCACCAAACTAGACTCTAACTACAACCAAAGATTAGTCACGGGTATTTTATCACCAAACTAGACTCTAACTACAACCAAAGATTAGTCACGGGTATGTTATCACTAACCTAGACTCTAACTACAACCAAAGATTACTCACGGGTATGTTATCACCAAACTAGACTCTAACTACAACCAAAGATTAGTCACGGGTATGTTATCACCAAACTAGACTCTAACTACAACCAAAGATTAGTCACGGGTATGTTATCACCAAACTAGACTCTAATTACAACCAAAGATTAGTCACGGGTATGTTATCACCAAACTAGACTCTAACTACAACCAAAGATTAGTAACGGGTATGTTATCACTAAACTAAACTCTAACTACAACCAAAGATTAGTCACGGGTATGTTATCACTAAACTAGACTCTAACTACAACCAAAGATTAGTCACGGGTATGTTTTCACTAAACTAGACTAACTACAACCAAAGATTAGTCACGGGTATGTTATCACTAAACTAGACTCTAACTACAACCAAAGATCAGTCACCGGTATGTTATCCCCAAACTAGACTCTAACTACAACCAAAGATCAGTCACGGATATGTTATCACCAAACTAGACTCTAACTACAACCAAAGATTAGTCACGGGTATGTTATCACCAAACTAGACTCTAACTACAACCAAACATTAGTCACGGGTATGTTATCACCAAACTAGACTCTAACTACAACCAAAGATTAGTCACGGGTATGTTATCACCAAACTAGTCTCTAACTACAACCACAGATTAGTCACGGGTATGTTATCACCAATTTAGAAACTCTCACCCAAAGATGAGCCAAGGGCACGCTATCATCAAATTAGACACTCACTAGAACAATAGATCTACCAGATTTGCATGGCCATGCTTGACTACTTCCATCAGCGTGCCCCTTCAACTGCCGCTCTATTGCCGCGCTATGGACCACAGCTGAACCCCCTTAGTGACTATTGTTGCTGATTGAGCTGAGATATTTTTTACTTCTCATAATGAGAAAGATGACTCATCATTTTGCAATAACTGCACGGCATGTTCATCTGCGCCAGCCAATCCAATTCTACATCGTGAGTAGTTGGTTTCCTCCTCATTAAACGTATGGTCCCTCTTATTCGACAGGTGACATTCGTAAATCACTGTTTGAATTTATTGCACATTACCATCTCTAAATGCAATACAGCGGCCATTATTAGAGTGTAGGCACCAACAATTGACACAGATGAACACGATCATCCTGACAACCTCTATGAACTCATCTGGCGACGGCACATCTACAACATGAACATTCTCGGTGACTTCAGTGCCCGAAAAGGATTGTGTTCATTGGGAAAATTATGTGGGACTGCAATCTGGAGAAATAAGGATTCGACAACTACAAATGGATAATGTCTTCAAATTGCTAACCACAAATATTTATTGTTTGAAAATTGATAACCACAAATGTTAATTTTCTAATAGATGACAATAATAAGTGTTTTACTGTCTAAACTGACTCAAACAAAAAATTATAATTTTTTATAAAATATGATTACCCATTTTTTAGCAAAGCTGACAAATACAACTGTTTATTTTTTTATTTTTTATTTTTTATGTCTAAAGGTTGACAACCACATATGTTTATTGTCCACAAGTTTAAAACCTTAATTGTTTATTGTCGAACAGTTTACAAACCTGAAATCTTTAATGTCTAACTTATGAGGACGCCAAAGATTTATTATCTAAAAGATGATGGTCATGAATGCTTAGTGTTGAGAAGCCGACAACTATAATTTTTAAAAAAGACGTCTGTTACAAGAAACGCTTGTTTAATATGAAATTATTTTTATTAGAGATTAAACAGTGTTAGTACTTATTAAAATTTTCTTTATAGAAAACCGCATGACACGAAATAATATGACATCTGATTTCCATGTTTTCCAGATCCGCCAAAGACAACGCGTAAGTTATTTAATTTATAAAATACACTAAGACCAGATAGATTAATCACATGATACTGTGAAATGGATGTCAATGCCTAGTCCAGTTAACAAAACGCATCATGGAAATAATAGTGAGCATATTTCCATTTTGTTTATTATGATCTAAATAAAAATAGTTGATCGATACCAAGATCATAATTTTGGAATCTAAGTTGTGATTCAGTTAAAACTTAAACAATATGTATGTGTAAACAATTCTCTATCATAACCAACTACATTTCTATAAATTGAATGTAGTGTTTTCTGAGATGTTGTCACTCTTTGTATGTGGGATATGTGTGTTCTATCTGCTTTGATTTCCCTCTATGTGTGTGAGAGATGTAGTATTTGCTTTGATATCACTCTATATATCTGAGATATGTGTTGTATATGCTTTGATGTCACTCTATGTAAGTGTGACATGTGTTGTATATGTTTTGATATCACTCTCTGTATGTGAGAATGAGAGAGTTGCGTTGCTTCTGCTTTTATAGCACTGTTTGATTGTGAAAGATGTATCGTGTCTGCTATGATTCCACTCTATGTATGTAAGAGATATGTTGCACCTGCCTTGTTCTCATCCTATTTATGTTAGAGATGTGAAGTATATGTTGTACTTTCATTCTGTTGATTTGAAAAATCAAGTTTGTCTCGACCGTCGCCAACAGAGGACTTGCTCGCTGATAGCTGATGCCATATGGGTCTAGACTCAGTGAATATGTTAATCTATGAATTTTACAGGAATTTGTTTGTAGAAATGGTGTTTTCCCCCTAGAGGTGGTTGTTCAGTACGTTTGATATTATAATCCACTAATGCTATATGAAAACGAATGTATGTGTGCATGGTATTTGTTCTAAACGAATGTTTAGTTTTCTAATCCTTACATAACGCCTGATCTTACCATTTGGGAGCGTGTCCACAATCTAGTGACGGACGTACGACTGAAACCAATGATCGCTGCGATTACCTGCTGTGGTGTTGTTCACTTGATGGAACGGCTACGCGGGTTTGAGGAACGGACATGGTTAGAACTCAACAGACCAAATAAGCGCACAGTCTTTTGGGTTAGAATTGTAATGCTCAAGGATACAGAAGAAGACATAAATAGAACAATAATCCAGAGGAACATCAAGGTAGCTTAGGTGCATCCACTCTATGTCAGCTGAAAACCACGCGGCTTGACTGGGAACGCATAGGCTCTGTCTAAGCAGGGCTGACCTGAGAGGGAGCAAAACGTACAAAACCCATTAAAAAAACAGCAGAAGAATGGATAGTTAAACACACTTTAGGCCTGCAATCTGGGATGTTAGGACCACGTGTTCTGCTTTTATCAACAAAGATCTGTACAACAAAGACAGGAACTAAGAAACGCAAACATGATGTAGGTAGTACTTATGTATTTGTTAATGAATTACTTCGTGCTGATGTTCTTGGTACTGATGTAGTTGTTGCTGATGTTTTTGGTACTGATGTTCTTCGCACTGATGTAGTTGTTGCTGATGTTCTTGGTACTATGTTATTGGTACTGATGTACTTTATGCTCATGTACTTGCTGCTGATGCACTTCGCAATGATCTACTTGGTACTGATGTATTTATGCTGATGTAATTGGACCTGTCGTACTTGGCACTGCTATGATTGATACTGATATATGAGTACTTGGTACTAATGTAGTTTGTATCGATGTACTTTAGGTAGCAATGGTTCAGATATAAGGTACTCTCCTATCAAAGCGATACATAGAAATGGTGGACGGTCGAGTTCCGCAGGTTTTAAGCGACAGTTGATGTCAAGAAAAGTGGATCCAGACCTTCTGCTTCTTGAATTACCTCTAGTCGCTTCGATTTATGTTTTATTACTGGTTCATTATAGCTTGGGACCAGAGAGGGAGGTTCATGACCAGCGCAGTATCTTCCTCACAATAATCCAAATACAGAGCAAGTTACATGGTCACGACCAAACCGTCTGATTAAGGATGTCGCTTACATGGCTTGTGAAGGACAACTTACTATTTATCACGCATGTGGAAGTGCTTGGTACTGATGGAGTTTGTAACGATCTACTTGGTGCTGATATGGCTGGTACTGGTGTACTTGGTACATCTGTGATTCGTACTGAAGCACATAGTATTGCTACTGATGTAATTGGTCCTGATGTACTTGCTACTGGTGTACTAAGTACTGATGTACTTGCTGCTATTATACTTGGTACGGATGTACTTGGTGAATTTATATACAATGTGGTGTTAAAAATATCATTAGACGAGCTTGCATGAAATGTCTTTCAATCAATAACGAGTGTTGAACGCTGTCCACTTTATCTTTCTTCCAGCTGAGCCATGCGTCAGTGACGTCCCTATACATATCTGTTTTGCTGTTGACGGTTCATCGAGTATTGGATTAGAGAATTTCAGAACAGTTGGCCCCTTCATCATAGTATTCATTTCATCGTTTGATATTAGCGACGCGAATACACATGTAAGTGTGTACATCTATGGGACTCACTCTTACCAGGTGTTCAGAAACTCTTACAACCGAACAGAAATTATAGAGGTAAGCGATATGTTTTTGTTGGTGTTCAATATATTGTTGGATGTGCTTTTGGTGTTATCATAGAATTATCATTACGTGATTATAGAACAATTGTCCATTACCTTGAGCCAGTAAGCTTATACTTGAGATTAAATCTGCTTTCATTTGATCACAGCAATCAGAGAACATTGCATACCGTAACAGCTCTACTCACACTGACTTGGCGATAGATGATTGTCGTAACGCTACGCTTAGCGACCGCAGGAAAGATGTCAAACGTATTATTGTCGTAATCACCGACGGCAAATCAACGGAGCCCGACGCAAGTAAGTGTAGACACAGTGTAGGTGTTGGTAGTATGGGTGTGTCTGTGTTCGCGAGTAAGTGTAGACACAGTGTATGTGTTGGTAATTTTGGTGTGTCTGTGTTCGCGAGTAAGTGAAGATGTTGGTAGTATGTGTCTGTGTTCACGAGTAAATGTAGAAACAATACACTTTTTGAAATTAAGAGTGTGTCTGCTTTCGCGAGTGAGTGTAGACACAATGTAGGTGTTGGTAGTATGATTGTGTCTGTGTTCGCGAGTAAGTATAGACACAATACACATGTTGAAAGTAAGAGTGTGTCTGTGTTAGCGCGTGTGTGTATTTTGGGATGTGCATGCGTATGTATGTGTTTGTGTATATTGGTGTGTATTCATGGATGTGTATATATGTTTTTGTTGTCGTGTGTATGTTTGTGTATATGTATATTTGTGTGTGTGTGTGCATGTATGTGAGTATTCGTTAATTTGTGTGAGTTGTTATGTGTCTGTTTGAGTTTGTATGGAAATGCATGTTTTGATGTGTGCGTGTTTGAGTGTGTCTGTGTGTCTGTCTATATTTATTACACATAAAGTTTATGTCCTCGATTTTATTAATTTATAAAAAAATGATTTCTGATCTATAAACAGTGCTTGCTTAAATTATTTATCCTCTACATCTAATTCACATCTATGTTTTGTTTACCAGTACATTTAATTCACACTTTTATAATGTTTTTTTAAAAATATTTAGTTTTCACTGATCTCATTTTCCCATACATTATCTGCTGACAAATATTTTGTCTCTACTCTATTGGGACTACACAGTTTTTTCTACTGGGACTACATAATGTTCTCTACTGGACTACATAGTTTTCTTTACTGGACTACATAGTTTTCTGTATTGGACTACATAGTTTTTTCTATTGAGACTACATCGTTTTCTATATTGGGACTACATATATTTCTCTACTGGGACTACATAGTTGTCTCTACTGGACTACATAGTTTTCTCTACTGGACTACATAGTTTTCTCTACTAGGACTGCATATTTTTATCTATTGGACTACATAGTTTTCTCTAATGGGACTACATAGTTTTCTCTACTAGACTACATAGTTTTCTCTACTGGACTACATAGTTTTCTCTACTGGGACTACATAGTTTTCGCTACTGAGACTACATAGTTTCCGCAAACGGGCTGCATAGTTTTCTTTTCCGGGACAACATAGTTTTCTCTACTGGGACTACATAGTTTTCTCTACTGGACTACATAGTTGTCTTTACTGGGACTACATAGTTTTCTCTACTGGGACGACACAGTTTTCTCTGTTGGGCTACATAATTTTCGCTAACGGGCTGCATAGTTTTCTCTCCTGGGACTACATAGTTTTCTCTACTGTCCCTACATAGTTTTCTTTACTGTGACTAAATAGTTTTCTCTACTGGGACTAGATATTTTTCTCTTCATTAAGAATTGTTTCTATTTCTTAACTCAGATATCCACCATTTGAATCACTCTTTTTTCTCTGCCTATGGAGTAACACCAGTCTTCTTTAAATCGATGTTTTATGGATCATTATCCTGTCATTATTTCACACAAAAATACTAGTCTGGAAGAACAGTTAAAGTACAGCACTAATCATACGCAGCTAATTTATGGCATGTACGTGGACAGGATTTTCAGAAATGGTTGACGACTGTTCCGAAATAATATCTGCAGCCGGTGAAATATACGAAAAAGAAATATTTAACTTTACATAACAAAGACAAAACCAACTACAAAAAAAAAGCAACATCATGAAACAGAGTTTCAGAAAATGAGAAACATGGAAAAGTACGCAATTATAAAAGATAAGAAAGTCACATATCAAGGGCCACTTGATCATTTTCAATTTATTTTATTGATGAGGCGGAGATGATGAAAACACTGGAATAATGGAAACATATTTCTTCATAAATTTTATACAAATGTAAGTACAGACAACAAGATGAGAACACGATATATTTTTCAAATAAAAATCACTCCAGCTGACTCAAATATCTTGTGTTTAATAGAAAAATAGCATAAGCAGACAAACAGACACACGCACGTACACATGCCTGTAATCATGCACACACACACAAACACATAAACACATGTACTAGAAAATTGAAAACAAAGAGTCCTTATGTAAGGGTATGTAACGGTCCGACACGTATATTGTCGCCACAAATCGAATGAAGTAGCCAATGAATGAAATGAATAAGGCCATGAGAACCTGAAAGAAAAAGAAATCGCCCGGAAAAGATGGGGTAACAAATGAAATGCTGATGGGGTTGGGCCAAGCAGCAAAGTGCTGAACCAAAGCTAGAAAAGGGGAATTGTAACGCAGACGTGGAAAGAAGCTGTACATATACCAGTACAAAAGAAAGAAAAAGATAGAACAGATCCAAATGGATACAGGCCCATCAGTCTACTGAGCTGTGTAGGTAAACTGATGGAGCGTATGATCAACACCAGACTGATGTGGCACCTGGAAGCAAAACACATACTAATTCCACATAAAGCAGGATTTAGGCAATACAGATCCAATGAGGACCAGATCACTCTCATAGCCCAGGAAAGAGAGGATGCTTACCAAGAGAAAAAACACACAGTAGCGGTTTGGGTGGATTTAGAGAAGGCATTTGACAAGGTGTGGAAAGAGGGGCTTAAAGTTAAGTTACGAAGAACTGAAGTTTGTGGGAAAATGTACAGATGGATCAGCCACTACCTCGAAAACAGAACAGCCAGAGTTCAAGTACAAGGGCAGATGAGCAAAAAGGTGAAACTAGAGCAAGGAGTACCCCAAGGGGGATTACTGTCACCCCCACATTTTCTGGTGTATATAAACAACATCATAGAGAATATACCAAGAAGAGTCCACAGCTCCATGTTTGCAGACGATCTGGCTATGTGGACCTCTGAAAAAAATCTCACTATAGCAAACAATCGGATGCAGCAGACCCTAACATCGTTAGAGGAGTGGGCGAAATCATGGCTGATCAAAATAAATGAAGAAAAAAGAACATGTACGATATTCTCGCTTTCAAATAAACCACAGAAAACCAAAATAAGTTTCAACGGCAAATACTTGCGGCCAAACGACAACCAAAACTACTTAGGCGTCATCTTTGATCGGCGCATGACATGGAAAAGTCGGATCGAGAGAAACCGAATGAGATCCAGACAAAGAATGGCAATTATGAGGAAATTTGCTGGCACAAGCTTGGGAGCAGACGAAAGAATACTAAAGAAAATGTACACTGGAAGACTGAGATCAGTTCTCGAGTATGGCATTGCGGCATGGGCAACAGCAGCAAATGCGAACTTTGATAAATTTAGTAAACTTCAAAACCAAGCCATGAGAGTTATAACAGGAGGCATGAAGTGAACGTCAATTGTAGAACTTGAAAAGATTACAAATCTGCAATCCATGACCGAAAGAAGAGACTGCAGAGCTCAGCAGCAAGTAGAGAAACTCAGAAGACTGACAGGCCATCCAATGCATCAGAGACTAAATAGATTTGGAAAAGGGAAACTGAAGCAGAGACACTTTGCAGAAATAGCCAAAGCAAAGATGAGCGAAGACCCTATGAACACATTAACAACACCAAAGCCGTCCATACTCTACGCAAACTCACATGGAAGCAGCATATCATTCCGGAGGTGGTAGAAAATATACCAGGTATTGGAAAAAAGAACAGACGGACTGAAAAAGAAAGAAGAGACATAACGCTGAGGTACATAACGAAAAACTACCCAAGCATAGACTGGACCCATGCATACACCGACAGTTCTGTAACAAACACAACACATAATGGAGGGGGAGGAGTATTCCTGAGCCTACCAAATGGTAGAAAAATAATACTGTCAGTGGCAACTGGAAAATTCTCAAGCAATTTCAGAGCGGAGGGAGAGGCACTGAAGGCTGCAGTAAAAGGAATGCTGACAGGCAAAAGAAATGAAAGTCAGATAGTGCTGTTTACAGATGCCCTGGCCGTGGTTACAGCACGAAAAAGACATACATATACTGAACTTAATGATTTAAGAGCAGTACTCTGTCAACTATGCCAGCAGTCCGCACCAAAAAGAGTAGTGGTACAGTGGGTTCCATCCCACTGTAACATCCAAGGCAACGAGGAGGCAGACAGACTGGCAAAAGGTGCAAGACTACCACAACCAGATTCTTGTGTGCCCTACGAAGAGTCCAAAAGGCTTATTAGGGCCAGATACATGGCCAAATGGGAAACAACATACTGGCTACACAAAAAAATGATGCCTATTACCAGTTGAACAGAAGAGAGCAGGTCGTGGTCTTCAGACACCACGCAGGCCACAACAGACTGAGGTACCACCTATTCAACAAACTGAAGATAGGTGGCACTGACGAATGCACCTGTGGTACAGGGAAAATGACCGCTCAACATCTGCCGCAAAATTGCCCGACATACGAGGACCAGAGAAAGCACATGTGGCCATCATCAGTCCCAACACTAGACAAGCTCAATGGCAGTGTCGACATCCTCAGGACGACAGCTGCTTACTTCAAACAAATTGAAGTTGACGTCTGACAGCGTACGAAGAAGAATAATAATAAGGAGAAGAATGAAGTAGCAGCATGACCTTTTTTAAAACATTAGACTGACAAATTGGATTCCGTCGATAAATGTCTTGAACAGAACGTCAGTTTATTAGGATAAATTGATGGGGGTATCTGGAAACTACAACCACAACCACATACACATACACATACATTTATATCATAGAGAGAGGGAGAAAGAGAGAGAGAGGGGAGAGAGAAAGAGACCGATGGAGTGAACAGATATAAGTCATGTCTCTGAAGCGTACTGTAGTTTCTCGAGTGTTAATCTAATTTGTATATGTCTACTTTCACTATATCCAGTCTCATCAAGTACTTTAATCTGATACAATAATCTAAATTGTAAAATATTCACTAGAAACCTCTACTTGGATCTAATCCACACGTCTTTAATGAAGATATTGAGACTGCTTCCGTTGATTTCTAAATGATGAATACTTTGGGCTAGAGCTTGCATTTCAATTTAGACTTAAAAATGAGTGAGATGGTTGCAGATAGAGATAACGTATTCTTCTCACTCGCTGATTCATTGAGGTTTATGTTCGTATCTTTATTAAAGGCATTTAGTCTGCTCCATTGTATTTCTAGTTGATAAATACTCTGGGCTAGAGCTTGCGTTTGAACGTCAACTTGAATAGATAGAGGAGTAAGATCTACATTTATTTATGTTTCTGAGCCCTGATACGTTTATCTAATGTCTATTTGTTGTTTGGTCTAGAACTTCCCAATCCTCTTTGTTTTCTTAACCGGCTCTTCTGGATCACAACATGATTATGTGTATCTTAGTTCTGGTCATACGTTCCTGACGATTGGGAATTCAACCTAGATTGTATAATTTGTAAGGGCGGAATGTCTTTCATAGAAATGTATTGGTACTTCAGCTTGGTTAGCGGGCGGGTCTAAAACCTTTCAATGGAAAATAAAACCCGCTTTCCTTCACTCTCACGGCTCTATATTGTTCCTCGCTTTGCATTTTGATGGTTCCATTGTCTGGATGTGTCACAATATAACATATATTAACAGTTGTGAGATACTGTCTTGTGCATATGAGTTCTAATTTTTAAATAAATCATTATTTTGTGAAAATAATTCCTAATTGGCACTTGAATTCATCTCCTTACAGTAAAGTTATTTAAGTTCATCAGTTCACAGGACACATTTATTTCATCTCTCTAATATATTATACGGGCAACGTGTTTTTTTTCCTTTTTTAAATGATCAATGTTAATATTAAGTATAATATTATATCATATATTACCTCTCCATCTCTTCTTTCAGTAACAACTCTATCCGACATCCTGAAAGCTGATTATCTCCCTACCTTTCTTCTTGAAACATCCCTTCGTTACCTGTGACGCCATGATCTGTTTGAATCTCTCCCCAGCTAAAGACTCAGCCAACAGAGCCAAGAATGACGATATTACACTTTTTGCTGTTGGAGTTGGAAATGATACGGATCCAACAGAGCTCAGTGACATAGCATCTAGTCCTGCAAACATCATCCCGGTCAGTGATTACTCAAGTCTGAAAACCATCGCCAGATCTCTATCCAAGGCTGTCTGTAACGGTAAGTCACATCTCGTATGTCTTAAATAAAAACATCCATCTATCTTAAAATACAAGCCGGACTGCCTGATGTTTCTGTTGTCACTATGTCATGTATGACGGAATACTATGCTGTCACTCTTCTCCTCTCTTGAAGCCGTTAAACGTGAAGGATAACTTTAATTGGTTTCTAGTCTTTCCCAAATAGCCATATTTATTGTTGGACTGGGTCCTCTCTGTCTGATTGGACTGGGTCCTCTCTGTCTGATGTGACTGGGTCCTTTCTGTCTGATTGGACTGGGTCCTCTCTGTCTGATAGGACTGGGTCCTCTCTGTCTGATTGGACTGGGTCCTCTCTGTCTGATTGGACTGGGTCCTCTCTGTCTTATTGGACTGGGTCCTCTCTGTCTGATTGGACTGGGTCCTCTCTGTCTGATTGGACTGGGTCCTCTCTGTCTGATTGGACTGGGTCCTCTCTGTCTGATTGGAATTCGCCCCATGTCTGTTGGGACTGTGTTCCTGTTTATCTGCGCCCCTTCCGTATGATTTATTGTCTGTGTCTCCTCCGTTAAATGAGGCTGTATTTGCTCTATCTGATTGAACGATGTCTCATCTGTCTGATGACAGTGCCGCAGTAATGTCACTGACTGAAATGCACATTCCTCCTCAGGACACTCTAAGTTCGTCAAATAAAAGAACGGTTGTTCTAATCACCATGTGTTCTACGGTATGAAAATCATTATGTTTATTTCTTCCTTTTGCCTTACTATTAGTTTTTGTTTCCTTCTTCATACCTTTGGCTTGTACACCTGAGTAGGTTTCCAGGTTATCATAACTAAAATCTACAGGTGAATGAGATTACACCTGAATAGGAATCCAGGTTATTCTAACTAAAATCTACACGAGATCTCTGAGACTGCATCTGAAATCAAGTGACGTTCATGAGAGCTTGAAGAAATTTTGTTACTTTTTTTTGTAGAAAAAATTTTGGTTTACATATGTTGTTGAAATAACATATTTTAGTTATGAATATTGAGTACATGTAAGCTAGTTATGATACAGTAAATATACGTTAGAAGAGGCTCTTTGTTATGTAAATAATGTTTTAGTTGAGACTATTTGTGATATAAATATGTTAGTTGAAACTGAAAAGGTAATTATTTGTTAAGTATATGTTATTTGAGACTGTTCCATTTGTTATATAAATATATGTTAGTTGAAATGTTATGTGTGGTAAATATGTTTTCTGACTAATAATTTGTTATGTAAATATATATTGATAGTCTTTAATGTGTAAATATATGCTATGTTTGACTTTGTTGTGTAAATGAATGATAGTCAAGAGTTTTTAATCATTTCATGTTATTTGTGACTGTTGGTTTTGTAAAATATATGCTAAGCTTGAAGATTGTATTGTGTAAATAAATGTTAGTTAAGAGTGTTTTCTGAATAGATTTAGACAACTGAGTGAATATATGATAGCTCAGAGAGTATACTAGATATTGGGAGTATTGTGTATATATATGATCTGGGAGTGTTAAGTAAATATATATATCAGTTGTGAGTGTTAAGTAAATATATATCAGTTGTGAGTGTTAAGTAAATATATGTCAGTTGTGAGTGTTATGCTAACTCCATTGAGATTCATCGTGATTGTGAAGTAATTTCAAAATGGCAAGTCTGCTCACTTACTGCGCAAAAGAGAATCGAATGTAGCCTTCCCGGACAATATCGGAGTCAAACATGGATATGTCCTCACCACAACACTCTTTAGCACGGACTTTGCAGCAATGTCCACTGGTGCTGTCCATACTAAAATAATAAAAATAAATGAAATTTTCATATGAGAAATTAATAAAAGATTGTTTTTTTTTTTAGTGATCAAACAGTACTAGTACTTGTAGACATTTTCCTTTTAGAAAACCGAATGACACGAAATAATAATATGACATCTGATTTCTGTTTTCCAGATCCGCCAAAGACAACACGTAAGTTCTTAAAGTTATAAAATACACTAAGAAGATAGATAGATAAATCCCATGATACTTCGACATGGATGTCAATGCCTAGTCCAATTAACAAAACGCATGATGGAAATAATAGTGAGCATACTCCTTTTATGTTTATTATGATCTAAAGAAAAATATCCTTAGACGAGCTTGCATGAAATGTCTTTCAATCAATAACGAGTGTTGAACGCTGTCCACTTTATCTTTCTTCCAGCTGAGCCATGCGTCAGTGACGTCCCTATACATATCTGTTTTGCTGTTGACGGTTCATCGAGTATTGGATTAGAGAATTTCAGAACAGTTGGCCCCTTTATCATAGTATTCATTTCATCGTTTGATATTAGCGACGCGAATACACATGTAAGTGTGTACATCTATGGGACTCACTCTTACCAGGTGTTTAGAAACTCCTACAACCGAACAGAAATTTTAGAGGTAAGCGATATCTTTTTGTTGGGGTTCAATATATTGTTGGATGTGCTTTTGGTGTTATCATAGAATTATCATTACGTGATTATAGAACAATTGTCCATTACCTTGAGCCAGTAAGCTTATACTTGGGATTAAATCTGCTTTCATTTGATCACAGCAATCAGAGAACATTGCATACCGTAACAGCTCTACTCACACTGACTTGGCGATAGATGATTGTCGTAACGCTACGCTTAGCGATCGCAGGAAAGATGTCAAACGTATTATTGTCGTAATCACCGACGGCAAATCAACGGAGCCTGACGCAAGTAAGTGTAGACACAGTGTAGGTGTTGGTAGTATGGGCGTGTCTGTGTTCGCGAGTAAGTGTAGACACAATACACTGGTTGAAAGTAAGAGTGTGTCTCTGTTCGCGCGTGTGTGTGTATATTGGTGTGTGTATGTGTGTGTGTGTGTGTGTGTGTGTGTGTGTGTTTGTGTATTGGTGTGTGTTTGCTGGTGTGTATACATGTTTTTTTCTGTCGTGTGTATTTTTGAGTATGTATATTGGTGTGTGTGCATGAATGTGAGCACTCTTGAATTTGTGTGTATTGTTATGTGTCTGTTTGAGTTTGTGTGTACATGTATGTTTTGATGTGCGTTTTTGAGTGTGTCTGTGTGTATGTCTATAGTTATTACACAGAAAGTATATGTCCTCGATTTTATTAATTAAAAAAAAATAATTCCTAATCTATAATCGGTGCTTATTTAAATTATTTTTGCTCTACATCTAATTCACATCTGTGTTTTGTTTACCTGTACATTTAATTCACACTTTTATCGTGTTACCTCTATACACAATTGGCACTTTTATTATGTTTTTTTAAAAATATTTAGTCTTCACTGATCTCATTTCCCATACAGTATCTGTTTACACATATTTTGTCTCTACTCTACTGGGACTACACAGTTTTTTCTGCTGGGCTGCATAGTTTTCTCTACTGGGACTACACAGTTTTCTCTACTGGGCTGCATAGTTTTCTCTACTGGGACTACATAGTTTTCTCTACTGGGACTACATAGTTTTCTCTTCTGTGACTACATAGTTTTGTCTTCTGTGACTACATAGTTTTCTCTTCTGTGACTACATAGTTTTCTCTTCTGTGACTACATAGTTCTCTCTTCTGTGACTACATAGTTTTCGCTACTGTGACTTCATAGCTTTTGCTACTGTGACTACATAGTTTTCTCTATTGGGACTACATAGTTTTCGCTACATCAAAAATAGTGTTCAAATGATTGTTAGACTTATTTTTTATTAACTCTGATGCCCACCTTTTGAACAGCTTCTGGTGTAACACCATCCTCTCTTAAAACTACATTTTACTGATCAGTATCCTGTCATTCTTTCACACCAAAAATGTCTTCACAATAATGTAAGTCTGGACGATCAGTTAAAGGAACACCACTAATCACATGAAGCTAATTTATGGCATGTACGAGGACATTATTTTCAGAACTGATTGACAACTGTTCAGAAATAATATCTGCAGCCTGTGACATATATACGGAGAAGAAATAAATAACTTTACATAACAAAGACATAACCAACTACAGAATAAGTCATTTCATGAAACAGAGTTTCAGAATATGAAAGGAATGGACATGTACACAATTATAAAAGGGATAAGAAAGTCACATATCAGTGGCCACTTGATCATTTTCAATATATTTATTGATGAGGCGGAGACAAAGATAACAATGGAATAATGATCGTAGAAAACAATGAAAATGTCCGGTAAAAATATTTCCTCATCAATTTTATACAAATATTAGTACAGACAATAAGATGAGAACAAAGGATATTTTCCAAACAAAAAATCACTGCAGCTCACTCAAATATCATGTGTTTAAATAAAAATAGCATAAGCAGACAGACAGACACACGCACGTACACATGCACAAATACACAAACACGTAAATACATGTACTAGAAAGAGGAAAACAAACTCGTGTAAGGGTCCGACACGCTCCACAAATCGAATGAATTAGCAGCATTACCTTTTTTTAAAACATTTGATTGACAAATTGGATTCGTCGATAGAGGTCTTGAACAGAACTTCAGTTTATTAGGAGAAATTGATGTGGGTATTTGGAAACTACAACCACATAAACACACACACACACACACATATATATATATATATATATATATATATATATATATATATATATATATATATATATATATATATATATATGTATACATATATAACATAGAAAGAGTGAGAAAGAGAGATAGAGAGGGAGAGAGGGAGAAGAGAGAGAGAGAAAGAGACCGATGGAGAGAAAAGATATTGAGTCATGTCTCTGAAGCATACTGCAGCTTCCATAGTGTTAATCTTCTTCTTCTTCTTCTTCTTCTTCGTACGCAGTCAGACAGTAACCATTATTTTTTCGAAAAAAGCGGCGGTCATCCTGAGGCTGTCGCCACTGCCATAGAGCTTGTCTTGCAGTTCCACTGGTGATGGCCACATCTGCTCTCTCTGATCCTCGTATGTCGGGCAGTTCTGCAGCAGATGTTCAGCGGTCATTTTACCAGTACCGCACGGGCATTCGTCGGTACCACCTATCTTCAATTTGTTGAATAGGTGGTACCTCAGTCTATTGTGGCCAGTGCGAAGTCTGAAGACAACGACCTGCTCTCTTCGGTTCAACTGGTAATAGGCATCGTTTTTGGTGTAACCAGTATGTTCGGTTTCCCATTTGGTCATGTATCTGGCTTTGATAAGCCGTTTTGACTCTTCGTGCGTCATACTAGTATCTGTTTTTGGTAGTCTTGCACCTTTTATTGCCAGTCTGTCTGCCTCCTCATTGCCTTGGATGTTGCAGTGTGATGGGACCCACTGTACCACTACCCTTTTTGGTGCGGACTGCTGGCACACAGAGTGCTGCTCTTAAGTCATTAATCTCAGTGTTTTTCTGGCTTTTTAGCGCTGTGACTACGGCGAGAGCATCTGTAAGCAGGACTATATGGCTTTCATTTTCATTGTGTGTCACCATTTCTTCCACTGCCGCCCTCAGTGCCTTTGCCTCTGCTCTGAAATTGCTTGTGCACTTACCAGTAGCGAATTACAGTGTTATTTGTTTGCCATTTGGTAGGTTCAGGAATGCTCCTGCCCCTCCGTTCTGTGTATTGTTTTTACAGAACCGTCGGTGTATGCATGGGTCCAGTCCATGCTTGGGTAGCTTTTCGATATGAAGCTTAGGGTAGTATCTCTCATTTCTTTTTCAGTCTGGCAGTTTTTGTTTCCAATACCTGGTATATTTTCTACCACCTCTGGAAATATATCCTGCCTCCAGGTAGGTTTTCGTACAGTAGTGATGGGCGTTGGTGTTGTTAGTGCGTTTATGGGATCTTCGTGCATCTTTGCTTTGGCTATTTCTGCAAAGTTTCTCCGCTTTAGTTTCCCATTTCGATTGGGAATTCAACATAGATTGTATAATTTGTAAAGGGCGGAATGTCTTTCATAGAAATGTATTGGTTCTTCAGCTTGGTTAGCGGGCGGGTCTAAAATCCTTCAATAGAAAATAAACCCTTTTTTCTTCACTCTCACGGCTCTATAATGTTCCTCGCCTTGCACTTTGGTAGTTCCATTGTCTGGATGTGTCACCCTATAACATATATTAACAGTTGTGAGATACTGTCTTGTGCATATGATTTCTAAATTTTAAATACATTTTTTTGTGAAAAGAATTCCTTATTGGCACTTGAATTCATCTCCTTACAGTAAAGTTATTTAAGTTATCAGTTCACAAGACACATTTATTTCATCTCTCTAATATATTATACTTGCAAGAATATACTTTATTTTTTTCCCTTATTAAAATTATCCATGTTAAAATTAAGTATAATATTCTATCATATATTACCTCTCCATCTCTTCTTTCAGTAACAACTGTATCTGACATCCTGAAAGCTGATTATCTCCCTACCTATCTTCTTGAAACGTTCCCTCGTTACCTGTGACGTCATGATCTGTTTGAATCTCTCCACAGCTAAAGACTCAGCCAACAGAGCCAAGAATGACGATATTACACTTTTTGCTGTCGGAGTTGGAAATGATACGGATCCAACAGAGCTCAGTGATATAGCATCTAGTCCTGCAAACATAATCCCGGTCAGTGATTACTCAAGTCTGAAAACCATCGCCAGATCTCTATCCAAGGCTGTCTGTAACGGTAAGTCACATCTCGTATGTCTCAAATAAAAACATCCTTCTATCTTAAAATACAAACCGGACTGCCTCATGTTTCTGTTGTCACTGTGTCATGTATGACGGAATACTATGCTGTCACTCTTCTCCTCTCTTGAAGCCGTTAAACGTGAAGGATAACTTTAATTGGTTTCTAGTCTTTCCCAAATAGCCATATTTATTGTTGGACTGGGTCCTCTCTGTCTGATAGGACTGGGTCCTCTCTGTCTGATTGGACTGGGTCCTCTCTGTCTGATTGGACTGGGTCCTCTCTGTCTGATTGGACTGGGTCCTCTCTGTCTGATAGGACTGGGTCCTCTCTGTCTGATAGGACTGGGTCCTCTCTGTCTGATTGGACTGGGTCCTCTCTGTCTGATTGGACTGGGTCCTCTCTGTCTTATTGGACTGGGTCCTCTCTGTCTGATTGGACTGGGTCCTCTCTGTCTGATTGGACTGGGTCCTCTCTGTCTGATTGGACTGGGTCCTCTCTGTCTGATTGGAATTCGCCCCATGTCTGTTGGGACTGTGTTCCTGTTTATCTGCGCCCCTTCCGTATGATTTATTGTCTGTGTCTCCTCCGTTAAATGAGGCTGTATTTGCTCTATCTGATTGAACGATGTCTCATCTGTCTGATGACAGTGCCGCAGTAATGTCACTGACTGAAATGCACATTCCTCCTCAGGACACTCTAAGTTCGTCAAATAAAAGAACGGTTGTTCTAATCACCATGTGTTCTACGGTATGAAAATCATTATGTTTATTTCTTCCTTTTGCCTTACTATTAGTTTTTGTTTCCTTCTTCATACCTTTGGCTTGTACACCTGAGTAGGTTTCCAGGTTATCATAACTAAAATCTACAGGTGAATGAGATTACACCTGGATAGGAATCCAGGTTATTCTAACTAAAATCTACACGAGATCTCTGAGACTGCATCTGAAATCAAGTGACGTTCATGAGAGCTTGAAGAAATTTTGTTACTTTTTTTTGTAGAAAAAATTTTGGTTTACATATGTTGTTGAAATAACATATTTTAGTTATGAATATTGAGTACATGTAAGCTAGTTATGATACAGTAAATATACGTTAGAAGAGGCTGTTTGTTATGTAAATAATGTTTTAGTTGAGACTATTTGTGATATAAATATGTTAGTTGAAACTGAAAAGGTAATTATTTGTTAAGTATATGTTATTTGAGACTGTTCCATTTGTTATATAAATATATGTTAGTTGAAATGTTATGTGTGGTAAATATGTTTTCTGACTAATAATTTGTTATGTAAATATATATTGATAGTCTTTAATGTGTAAATATATGCTATGTTTGACTTTGTTGAATGATAGTCAAGAGTTTTTAATCATTTCATGTTATTTGTGACTGTTGGTTTTGTAAAATATATGCTAAGCTTGAAGATTGTATTGTGTAAATGAATGTTAGTTAAGAGTGTTTTCTGAATAGATTTAGACAACTGAGTGAATATATGATAGCTCAGAGAGTATACTAGATGTTGTGAGTGTTGTGTAAATATATGATCTGGGAGTGTTAAGTAAATATATATCAGTTGTGAGTGTTGTGTAAATATATGATCTGGGAGTGTTAAGTAAATATATTTCAGTTGTGAGTGTTGTGTAAATATATGATCTGGGAGTGTTAAGTAAATATATATCAGTTGTGAGTGTTGTGTAAATATATGATCTGGGAGTGTTAAGTAAATATATATCAGTTGTGAGTGTTGTGTAAATATATGATCTGGGAGTGTTAAGTAAATATATATCAGTTGTGAGTGTTGTGTAAATATATGATCTGGGAGTGTTAAGTAAATATACATCAGTTGTGAGTGTTGTGTAAATATATGATCTGGGAGTGTTAAGTAAATATATATCAGTTGTGAGTGTTGTGTAAATATATGATCTGGGAGTGTTAAGTAAATATATATCAGTTGTGAGTGTTGTGTAAATATATGATCTGGGAGTGTTAAGTAAATATATGTCAGTTGTGAGTGTTGTGTAAATATATGATCTGGGAGTGTTAAGTAAATATATATCAGTTGTGAGTGTTGTGTAAATAAATGTCAGTTGTGAGTGTTGTGTAAATAAATGTCAGTTGTGAGTGTTATGCTAACTCCATTGAGATTCATCGTGATTGTGAAGTAATTTCAAAATGGCAAGTCTGCTCACTTACTGCGCAAAAGAGAATCGAATGTAGCCTTCCCGGACAATATCGGAGTCAAACATGGATATGTCCTCACCACAACACTCTTTAGCACGGACTTTGCAGCAATGTCCACTGGTGCTGTCCATACTAAAATAATAAAAATAAATGAAATTTTCATATGAGAAATTAATAAAAGATTGTTTTTTTTTTTAGTGATCAAACAGTACTAGTACTTGTAGACATTTTCCTTTTAGAAAACCGAATGACACGAAATAATAATATGACATCTGATTTCTGTTTTCCAGATCCGCCAAAGACAACACGTAAGTTCTTAAAGTTATAAAATACACTAAGAAGATAGATAGATAAATCCCATGATACTTCGACATGGATGTCAATGCCTAGTCCAATTAACAAAACGCATGATGGAAATAATAGTGAGCATACTCCTTTTATGTTTATTATGATCTAAAGAAAAATATCCTTAGACGAGCTTGCATGAAATGTCTTTCAATCAATAACGAGTGTTGAACGCTGTCCACTTTATCTTTCTTCCAGCTGAGCCATGCGTCAGTGACGTCCCTATACATATCTGTTTTGCTGTTGACGGTTCATCGAGTATTGGATTAGAGAATTTCAGAACAGTTGGCCCCTTTATCATAGTATTCATTTCATCGTTTGATATTAGCGACGCGAATACACATGTAAGTGTGTACATCTATGGGACTCACTCTTACCAGGTGTTTAGAAACTCCTACAACCGAACAGAAATTTTAGAGGTAAGCGATATCTTTTTGTTGGGGTTCAATATATTGTTGGATGTGCTTTTGGTGTTATCATAGAATTATCATTACGTGATTATAGAACAATTGTCCATTACCTTGAGCCAGTAAGCTTATACTTGGGATTAAATCTGCTTTCATTTGATCACAGCAATCAGAGAACATTGCATACCGTAACAGCTCTACTCACACTGACTTGGCGATAGATGATTGTCGTAACGCTACGCTTAGCGATCGCAGGAAAGATGTCAAACGTATTATTGTCGTAATCACCGACGGCAAATCAACGGAGCCTGACGCAAGTAAGTGTAGACACAGTGTAGGTGTTGGTAGTATGGGCGTGTCTGTGTTCGCGAGTAAGTGTAGACACAATACACTGGTTGAAAGTAAGAGTGTGTCTCTGTTCGCGCGTGTGTGTGTATATTGGTGTGTGTATGTGTGTGTGTGTGTGTGTGTGTGTGTGTGTGTTTGTGTATTGGTGTGTGTTTGCTGGTGTGTATACATGTTTTTTTCTGTCGTGTGTATTTTTGAGTATGTATATTGGTGTGTGTGCATGAATGTGAGCACTCTTGAATTTGTGTGTATTGTTATGTGTCTGTTTGAGTTTGTGTGTACATGTATGTTTTGATGTGCGTTTTGAGTGTGTCTGTGTGTATGTCTATAGTTATTACACAGAAAGTATATGTCCTCGATTTTATTAATTAAAAAAAAATAATTCCTGATCTATAATCGGTGCTTGTTTAAATTATTTTTGCTCTAAATCTAATTCACATCTGTGTTTTGTTTACCTGTACATTTAATTCACACTTTTATCGTGTTACCTCTATACACAATTGGCCCTTTTATTATGTTTTTAAAAAAATATTTAGTCTTCACTGATCTCATTTCCCATACAGTATCTGTTTACACATATTTTGTCTCTACTCTACTGGGACTACACAGTTTTTTCTGCTGGGCTGCATAGTTTTCTCTACTGGGACTACACAGTTTTCTCTACTGGGCTGCATAGTTTTCTCTACTGGGACTACATAGTTTTCTCTACTGGGACTACATAATTTTCTCTTCTGTGACTACATAGTTTTGTCTTCTGTGACTACATAGTTTTCTCTTCTGTGACTACATAGTTTTCTCTTCTGTGACTACATAGTTCTCTCTTCTGTGACTACATAGTTTTCGCTACTGTGACTTCATAGCTTTTGCTACTGTGACTACATAGTTTTCTCTATTGGGACTACATAGTTTTCTCTACATCAAAAATAGTGTTCAAATGATTGTTAGACTTATTTTTTATTAACTCTGATGCCCACCTTTTGAACAGCTTCTGGTGTAACACCATCCTCTCTTAAAACTACATTTTACTGATCAGTATCCTGTCATTCTTTCACACCAAAAATGTCTTCACAATAATGTAAGTCTGGACGATCAGTTAAAGGAACACCACTAATCACATGAAGCTAATTTATGGCATGTACGAGGACATTATTTTCAGAACTGATTGACAACTGTTCAGAAATAATATCTGCAGCCTGTGACATATATACGGAGAAGAAATAAATAACTTTACATAACAAAGACATAACCAACTACAGAATAAGTCATTTCATGAAACAGAGTTTCAGAATAGGAAAGGAATGGACATGTACACAATTATAAAAGGGATAAGAAAGTCACATATCAGTGGCCACTTGATCATTTTCAATATATTTATTGATGAGGCGGAGACAAAGATAACAATGGAATAATGATCGTAGAAAACAATGAAAATGTCCGGTAAAAATATTTCCTCATCAATTTTATACAAATATTAGTACAGACAATAAGATGAGAACAAAGGATATTTTCCAAACAAAAATCACTGCAGCTCACTCAAATATCATGTGTTTAAATAAAAATAGCATAAGCAGACAGACAGACACACGCACGTACACATGCACCAATACACAAACACGTAAATACATGTACTAGAAAGTGGAAAACTAACTCGTGTAAGGGTCCGACACGCTCCACAAATCGAATGAATTAGCAGCATGACCTTTTTTTAAAACATTTGATTGACAAATTGGATTCGTCGATAGATGTCTTGAACAGAACTTCAGTTTATTAGGAGAAATTGATGTGGGTATTTGGAAACTACAACCACATAAACACACACACACACACACATATATATATATATATATATATATATATATATATATATATATATACATATGTATACATATATAACATAGAAAGAGTGAGAAAGAGAGATAGAGAGGGAGATAGGGAGAAGAGAGAGAGAGAAAGAGACCGATGGAGAGAAAAGATATTGAGTCATGTCTCTGAAGCATACTGCAGCTTCCATAGTGTTAATCTTCTTCTTCTTCTTCTTCTTCGTACGCAGTCAGACAGTAACCATTATTTTTTCGAAAAAAGCGGCGGTCATCCTGAGGCTGTCGCCACTGCCATAGAGCTTGTCTTGCAGTTCCACTGGTGATGGCCACATCTGCTCTCTCTGATCCTCGTATGTCGGGCAGTTCTGCAGCAAATGTTCAGCGGTCATTTTACCAGTACCGCACGGGCATTCGTCGGTACCACCTATCTTCAATTTGTTGAATAGGTGGTACCTCACTCTATTGTGGCCAGTGCGAAGTCTGAAGACAACGACCTGCTCTCTTCGGTTCAACTGGTAATAGGCATCGTTTTTGGTGTAACCAGTATGATCGGTTTCCCATTTGGTCATGTATCTGGCTTTGATAAGCCGTTTTGACTCTTCGTGCGTCATACTAGTATCTGTTTTTGGTAGTCTTGCACCTTTTATTGCCAGTCTGTCTGCCTCCTCATTGCCTTGGATGTTGCAGTGTGATGGGACCCACTGTACCACTACCCTTTTTGGTGCGGACTGCTGGCACACAGAGTGCTGCTCTTAAGTCATTAAGCTCAGTGTTTTTCTGGCTTTTTAGCGCTGTGACTACGGCGAGAGCATCTGTAAGCAGGACTATATGGCTTTCATTTTCATTGTGTGTCACCATTTCTTCCACTGCCGCCCTCAGTGCCTTTGCCTCTGCTCTGAAATTGCTTGTGCACTTACCAGTAGCGAATTACAGTGTTATTTGTTTGCCATTTGGTAGGTTCAGGAATGCTCCTGCCCCTCCGTTCTGTGTATTGTTTTTACAGAACCGTCGGTGTATGCATGGGTCCAGTCCATGCTTGGGTAGCTTTTCGATATGAAGCTTAGGGTAGTATCTCTCCTTTCTTTGTCAGTCTGGCAGTTTTTGTTTCCAATACCTGGTATATTTTCTACCACCTCTGGAAATATATCCAGCCTCCAGGTAGGTTTTCGTACAGTAGTGATGGGCGTTGGTGTTGTTAGTGCGTTTATGGGATCTTCGTGCATCTTTGCTTTGGCTATTTCTGCAAAGTTTCTCCGCTTTAGTTTCCCATTTCGATTGGGAATTCAACATAGATTGTATAATTTGTAAGGGCGGAATGTCTTTCATAGAAATGTATTGGTTCTTCAGCTTGGTTAGCGGGCGGGTCTAAAATCCTTCAATAGAAAATAAATCCTCTTTTCTTCACTCTCACGGCTCTATAATGTTCCTCGCTTTGCACTTTGGTAGTTCCATTGTCTGGATGTGTCACCCTATAACATATATTAACAGTTGTGAGATACTGTCTTGTGCATATGATTTCTAAATTTTAAATACATTTTTTTGTGAAAAGAATTCCTTATTGGCACTTGAATTCATCTCCTTACAGTAAAGTTATTTAAGTTATCAGTTCACAAGACACATTTATTTCATCTCTCTAATATATTATACGGGCAACAATACACTTTATTTTTTTCCCTTATTAAAATTATCCATGTTAAAATTAAGTATAATATTCTATCATATATTACCTCTCCATCTCTTCTTTCTGTAACAACTGTATCTGACATCCTGAAAGCTGATTATCTCCTTACCTATCTTCTTGAAACGTTCCCTCGTTACCTGTGACGTCATGATCTGTTTGAATCTCTCCACAGCTAAAGACTCAGCCAACAGAGCCAAGAATGACGATATTACACTTTTTGCTGTCGGAGTTGGAAATGATACGGATCCAACAGAGCTCAGTGATATAGCATCTAGTCCTGCAAACATCATCCCGGTCAGTGATTACTCAAGTCTGAAAACCATCGCCAGATCTCTATCCAAGGCTGTCTGTAACGGTAAGTCACATCTCGTATGTCTCAAATAAAAACATCCTTCTAACTTAAAATACAAGCCGGACTGCCTCATGTTTCTGTTATCACTGTGTCATGTATGACGGAATACTATGCTGTCACTCTTCTCCTTTCTTGAAGCCGTTAAACGTGAAGGATAACTTTAATTGGTTTCTAGTCTTTCCCAAATAGCCATATTTATTGTTGGACTGGGTCCTCTCTGTCTGATTGGACTGGGTCCTCTCTGATTGGACTGGGTCCTCTCTGTCTGATTGGACTGGGTCCTCTCTGTCTTATTGGACTGGGTCTTCTCTGTCTGATTGGACTGGGTCCTCTCTGTCTGATTGGATTGGGTCCTCTGTCTTTTGGGACTGTGTTCCTATTTATCTGCGTCCCTTCCGTATGATTTATTGTCTGTGTCTGCTCCGTAAAATTGTATTCGCTCTATCTGATTGAACGATGTCCCATCTGTCTGATGAGAGTGCCGGAATAATGTCACTGACTGAAATGCACATTCCTCTTTAGAACACTCTACGTTCGTCAAATAAAAGAACGGTTGTTCTAATCACCATGTGTTCTACGGTATGAAAATCATTATGTCTATTTCTTCCTGTTTCCTTACTATGAGTTTGTGTTTTCTACTTCAAATCTTTGACTTGTACACCTGGGCAGGTATCCAAGTTATTATAACTAAAATCTACAGGTGTATGAGAGTACACCTGGAAAGGAATTCAGGTTATTCTAACTAAAATCTACACGAGATCTCTGAGACTGCATCTGCAATCAAGTGACGTTCATGAGAGCTTGAAGAAATTTATTATTTTCTTTAAAACGACGGCTTTTTCTAGAGTAAGTAACAGTTTACAGATGTTGTTGAGATAACATGTTTTAGTTGTGAGTATTGAGTACATATAAGCTAATTATGGTAAAGTAAATATACGTTAGAAGAGACTGTTTGTTACGTAAATGTTTTAGTTTAGACTATTTGTGATATAAAAATATTAGTTGAAACTGAAAAGGTCATCCGTTGTTAAATATATGTTATTTGAGACTATTACCATTTCTTATATGAATATTTGTTAGTTGAAATGTTCTGTGGGGTAAATATGTTATCTAATAATTTTTTTATGTAAATATATATATTGATAGTGTTTAATGTGTAAATATTTGCTTTGTTTGACTTTTTTCTGTACTTGAATGATAGTTACGAGTTTTTAATCAATTCCAATTACTTTGTGACTGTTTGTATGACAAAATATATGCTAGTTGGAAGAGTTTATTGTGTAAATGAATGTTAGTTAAGAGTGTTTTCTGAATAGATTTAGACAACTGAGTGAATATATGATAGCTCAGAGAGTATACTAGATGTTTGGAGTGTTGTGTAAATATATGATCTGGGAGTGTTAAGTAAATATATATATCAGTTGTGAGTGTTGTGTAAATAAATGTCAGTTGTGAGTGTTATGCTAACTCCATTGAGATTCATCGTGATTGTGAAGTAATTTCAAAATGGCAAGTCTGCTCACTTACTGCGCAAAAGAGAATCGAATGTAGCCTTCCAGGACAATATCGGAGTCAAACATGGATATGTCCTGACCACAACACTCTTTAGCCCGGACTTTGCAACAATGTTTACTGGTGCTGTCCATGGGGCTGCTACTAGCGTGCATATCATATACAAGACGTAGAGTCAGCTGTTCATGGTGCTGCTATTAGCATGCATATCATTAACAAGACGTAGAGTCAGCTGTTCATGGTGCTGCTACTAGCGTGCATATCAAAAACAAGACGCAAGCAGAAATTGTAGGAGTCGACATAATGACACAGGAAACGAAAACCCGTATATTCAACCAGCATGCCCCCCCCCCCCCCCCCAACAAAGACCGTTCGCTCTCGAGTATGGAAATCAAGGACTACAGCTGCCTAGTTGTTGGAGACTTCAACAGTCACTCGGAGAGATGGAGATATTGAGATACAGGCAGCCGAGAGGATGAAGTGGAAGACTGGGAGATAGACATAAATGTTTATCTCATCAATAGACTGGACGACAGCCCTAGCTTCTACTCTAGATCATGGCATACCACTTCCACTTCAGACTCGGCCTTCTCCACGGGAGATATTCACCACAAAATAGATCGCCAGGTGCTCGACCAATTGCCAGGTAGCGACCACAGGCCAATTAGGCTAGAAATTGATATGGCAGTAGGCCCCCAGGAAATAAAACCCTGCCACGTTGGAAGTATAGACGAGCCGACTGGTACAGATTTGCAATGCTGACAGATGGACTGTATGAAACTATCAACACACGAAATAAAAATATGAGACCCATGCTGGAAAGCCTAAGCAAAGCAATATTGCAAGCAGCCACCGAAACCATCTCATGAGGGGCAAGGAAAAACTACAAGCCATATTGAAATCATGAATTGCAGAAAGCAGAGGATGAAGTCTCAAATGCTAGGGACATCGCAGAGATAGAGCGATCTATGGAAGCCAATATCGCCTTCAAGGCCATCATTGCGAAATACAAAAGAACACTGAACCAAATAACAAGAGACAGTTGGAAAAACAAAATAGAAATCCTCAATATAGATAAAGAAGGGAACAAACTATGGAATTTAGTCAGAGCCATGAACGACGAAACACCATCAAACAAACAAATTACCATCAAACAGGGCGACAACATGCTTACCGAAAAAATGCAGGAAACGCCTTTATAGAACATTATGCCAGAGCAAACCACATCGATGTCCCTACAGATAGGCATACATCTATAAGTGAAGAACAAAAGAGCCACGACAACATCAATATGGCACCAGAGGAGCACATGATGGCAAAACTAACAATGAAAGAAATGAATGAGGCCATGAGAACTCTAAAGAAAAAGAAATCGCCAGGAAAAGATGGGATAACAAAAGAAATGCTGATGGGTTGGGTCAAACAGCAAAGAGGAAGTTACTATCAGTTCCCAACCAAATCTGGAAAAGGGGAATTGTACCGCAGGTATGGAAAGACGCCGTACTTATATCAGTACCAAAGAAAGAAAAAGATAGAACAGATCCAAATGGATACAGGCCTATCAGTCTATTGAGCTGTGTAGAAAAACTGATAAAGCGTATGATAAACACCAGACTGATGTGGCACCAGCAAGCAAAACACATACTAATTCCACAGCAAGCAGGTTTTAGACAGCACAGATCCACTGAGGACCAGATCAGTGTCATAGCCCAGGAAATAGATTATGCTTACCAGGAGAAAAAACACACAGTAGCGGTTTGGGTGGATTTAGAAAAGGCATTTGACAAGGTGTGGAAAGAGGCACTTAAAGTCAAACTACATAGAAGTGAAGTTTGTGGAAAATGTACAGATGGATCAGCCACTACCTCGAAAACAGAACAGCCAGAGTTCAAGTACAAGGGCAGATGAGCAAAAAGGTGACACTTGAGCAGGGAGTACCCCAAGGGGGAGTACTGTCACGCACACTTTTCCTAGCGTATATAAACAACATCACAGAGAATATACCAAGAAGAGTCCACAGCTCCATGTTTGCAGATGATCTGGCTATGTGGACCTTTGAAAAGAATCTCACTATAGCAAGTAATCGGATGCAGCATGACCTAACATCGTTGGAGGAGTGGGCGAACTCATGGCTGGTCAAAATCAATGAGGAAAAAAGAACATGTACGATATTCTCGCGTTCAAACAAATTCAAAAACACTAAAATAAGTCATAACGACAAATACCTGCGGCCAAACGAGAACCCAAACTACATGGGAGTCACATTTGATCGGCGAATGACATGGAAACGTCAGATCGAGGGAAACCGAATGAGAGCCAGAGAAAGAATGGCAATCATGAGGGTACTTGCTGGCACAAGCTTGGGAGCAGACGAAAGTATACTAAAGAAACTGTACACGGGAAGAGTGAGACCAGTTCTCGAGTATGGCATTGCGACATTGACAACAGCAGCAAAGGCGAACTTTGACACAATTAGCAAACTTCAAAACCAAGCCATGAGAGTAATAACAGGAGGCATGAAGTCAACGCCATTTGTAGAACTTGAAAAGATTATATATCTGCAATCCATGACCGACAGAAAAGACTGCAGAGCCCAGCAGCAAGCAGAGAAACTCAGAAGACTGATATACCACCAAATGCATCAGAGACTAAATAATTTTGGAAATGGGAAACTAAAGCGGAGAAATATTGCAGAAATAGCCAACGCAAAGATGAGCGAAGACCCTATGAACGCATTAACAACACCAAAGCCCATCTCTACTGTACGCAAACTTACCTGTATGCAGCATATATTTCCAGAGGTGGTAGAAAATATACAAGGTATTGGAAACAAGAACAGCCAGACTGAAAAAGAAAGAAGAGACATAACCCTGAGGTACATAACGAAAAACTACCCAAGCATGGATTGGACCCATGCATACACCGACGGTTCTGTAACAAACACAACACAGAACGGAGGGGCAGGCGTATTCCTGAGCCTAACAAATGGTAGAAAAATAACACTGTCAGTGGCAACTGGAGAATACTCAAGCAATTTCAGAGCGGAGGCAGAGGCACTGAAGGCTGCAGTAGAAGAAATGGTGACAGGCAAAAGAAACGAAAGCCATATAGTACTGATTACAGATGCCCTGGCCGTAGCCACATCACTAAAAAGCCAGAAAAATACTGAAGCTAATGATTTAAGAGCAGTACTCTGTCAACTATGCCAGCAGTCCCACTGTAACATCCAAGGCAACGAGGAGGCAGACAGACTGCCAAAAGAAGGTGCAAGACTACCACAACCAGATTCTAGTGTGACCTACCAAGAGTCCAAAAGGCTTATTAGGGCCAGATACATTGCCAAATGGGAAACAGAACATACTGGCTAAACAAAAAATGATGCCTATTACCAGTTGAACAGAAGAGAGCAGATCGTGGTCGTCAGATTCCGTACAGGCCACAACAGACCGCTGAACATGTATTGCAAAACTGCCCGACGTACGAGGACCAGAGAAAGCACATGTGGCCATCACCAGTGGCAAAACCAGATAAGCTCTATGGCAGTGTCGACAGCCTCAGGATGACCGCTGCTTGCTTTCTTCGAACAAATACAGGTTGACGTTTGACAGCGTACGAAGAAGAAAAAGAAGAAGAAAAAAAACAAGACAAAGGTTCAGCTGTTCATCCCGAAGAGCCATCAATCCTACGCCAAGGTGCATGAGGCTGTGATCCTAGATCTCCTATTGTTAGACGATTGCTTCCTGAAAACTATTTGCAGTCCACCTTGACGCAGTTGTCACTTGCATGGAGTAACCCAGGTCTCAACACCATGAACACGAAGCTACTCGTCCAGTATACACACGAGAATGACGTACATACATCCAAACATTTGTGCACAGAAGCAAGGACTTTGTGCAGTGGTTAACTTGACCTACCTAAGCAGTACCCTCACTTAAGAAGCGAAAATCGACAGTAAGGTCAATAAAATAGTTGCTAACTCGAGCTCTACATTTGGGAAGCCCCAAGCAAACGTTTAGAACCAACAAGGCATCAGTGTCGCCGACAAGATAAAATTGCACCGTGCTTTGCCATAATGCACTTTGCTGCTTTCCCGTGAGGCATAGCAAGTATAAAGCAGACATGCCAGACTGCATGTTCAAACTGATTCAATGACATCACTAACACGTCATCGCCGACGGCGACATTATCTGCCACGGGACTACACTTTTACTCCAAGGGCCACAAAAGATCAATATTCACGTTATCACTAAACTACAATCTGACTGCAGCCAAATATCAGTCAAGGGCAAGTTATAACCAAACTAGACACTCCCACCCAAAGATCATCCAAGGGCACGCTATCACCAAACTAGACACTCCCACCCAAAGATCATCCAAGAGCAAGTTATAAGCAAACTAGACACTCCCACCCAAAGATCACCCAAGGGCAAGTTATAACCAAACTAGACACTCCCACCCAAAGATCATCCAAGGGCACGCTATCACCAAACTAGACACTCACTAGAACAACAGATCTGCCAGATTTGCATGGCCATGCTTAACTACTTCCAACAGTGCGCCCCTTCAACTGCCGCTCTATTCGCTATGGACCACAGCTGAGCCACGTTAGTAACTAATTTTGCTCATTGAGCTGAGATATCATTTTCAACTCATATGGAGAAAGATGGCTCATCGGTTTGCAATAACTGCACGGGATATACATCTGCGCCAGCAAATACAATTCTACATCTAGAAGAGTTGGTTTCCTCGTCATCCGACGTATTGTCCTTGTCATTAGACAGGTGACATTTGTAAACCGCTGCTTTGATTTGTTGCACATTACCATCTCTAAACGCCATACTACTACCATCATTCGAGTGTAGGCACCAACAACAGATATAGGTGAACAAGATCCCCCTGACAACCGCCATGAAGTCATCCGGCGACGCCACAGCTACAACATGAACATCCTCGGCGACTTCAATGCCAGAATAGGATTGTGTGCATTGGGAAACCTTTGTGAGACCGCACTCTGGAGAAACAAGTGTTTGATAACTACAAATGGATAATTTCTACAAATTGCGAACCACAACTATTTTTTGTATGCAAATTGATAACCACAAATGTTTATTGTAAGTAAATTGATAACCAAACATGTGTATTCTAAATACATTGATAACCACAAATGTTTATTGTATGGAAATTGGTAACCACCAATGTTTATTGTGTGCAAATTGATAACCACAACAGTTTATTGTATTTAAATTGAAAACCACTAATGTTTATTTTCTATTACATGACGTTCAAGTGTTTAATGTCTAAAATAACTCAACCAAAAATGTTAATTTCATTTTTATAAAAGTGGACCACCGAATTGAATTTTTTGGGAAAGCTGACAACCACATATGTTTATTGTCCACAAGTTTAAAACCTCAATTGTTTATTGTCTAACAGTTTATGAATTTCAAGTGTTTAATGTCTTCAATATAACGATGCCAATGATATAGTCTAAAAGATGATGGTCATGAATGTTTATTCTTCAAATGCCGACAACCACGATTAAAAAAAAAAAATTATGAACTTTTCTTGTTTAATATGAAATTGTGTTTTTTAGAGATCAAACAGTATTAGTACTTGTAGACATTTTTCTTTAGTAAACTGCATGACACAAAATAATATGACATCTGATTTCTATGTTTTCCAGATCCCCCAAAGACAACACGTAAGTGATTTAAGTTATAAAATACGCTAAGACCAGATAGATTAATCCCATGATACTGTGAAATTGATATCAATGCCTAGTCCAATTAACAAAACGCATGATGGAGATAATAGTGAGCATACTCCCATTTTGTTTATTATGATCTAGATAAAAATAGTTGATCAATACCAATACCAATATAATGGCATCCAAATTATGATTCAGTTGTAGCGTAAACATTATGTATGTGTAAACAATTATGTATCATATCCAAATACATTTCTACAAATTGATTGTAGTGTTTTCTGAGATGTTGTCACTCTCTGTATCTGATATATGTGTTGGATATGCTTTGATATCACTCTCTGTATCTGATATATGTGTTGCATATGCTTTGATATCACTCTCTGTATCTGATATATGTGTTGCATATGCTTTGATATCACTCTCTGTATCTGATATATGTGTTGCATATGCTTTGATATCACTCTCTGTATCTGATATATGTCTTGGATATGCTTTGATATCACTCTCTGTATCTGATATATGTGTTGGATATGCTTTGATATCACTCTCTGTATCTGATATATGTGTTGGATATGCTTTGATATCACTCTCTGTATCTGATATATGTGTTGCATATGCTTTGATATCACTCTCTGTATCTGATATATGTGTTGCATATGCTTTGATATCACTCTCTGTATCTGATATATGTGTTGCATATGCTTTGATATCACTCTCTGTATCTGATATATGTGTTGCATATGCTTTGATATCACTCTCTGTATCTGATATATGTGTTGCATATGCTTTGATATCACTCTCTGTATCTGATATATGTGTTGCATATGCTTTGATATCACTCTCTGTATGTGAGAATGAGATAGTTACATTGCTTCCGCTTTGATAGCACTTTGTTTTTGTGACAGATGTTTCGTATCTGCTATGATTCCACTCTATGTATGTAAGAGATATGTTGCACCTGCCTTGTTCTCATCCTATTTATGTTAGAGATGTGAAGTATATGTTGTACTTTCATTCTGTTGATTTGAAAGATCAAGTTTGTCTCTACCATCGCCAACAGAGGACTTGCTCGCTGATAGCTGATGCCATATGGGTTTAGACTCAGTGAATATGTTAATCTATGAATTTTACAGGAATTTGTTTGTAGAAATGGTTTTTTTCTGACTAAAAGTGGTTGTTCAGTACGTTTGATATTACAATCCACCAATGCTATATGAAAACGAATTTATGTGTGCATGGTATTCGTTCTAAACGAATGTTTAGTTTTCTAATCTTTACATAACGCCTGATCTTACCATTTGGGAGCGTGTGCAAAATCTAGTGACGGACGTACGACTGAAACCAATAATCGCTGTGATTACCTGCTGTGGTGTTGTTCAATTGATGGAACGGCTGCGCGGGATTGAGGAACGGACATGGTTAGAACTCAACAGACCAAATAAGCGTACTTTATATTCTGTTAGAATTATAATGCACAAAGATACAGAAGAAGACATACATAGAACAATAATCCAGAGGAACATCAAGGTAGGTTAGGTGTATCCACTCTATGTCATCTCAAAACCACGCGGCTTGACTGGGATCCCACAGGGTCTGTCTCAACAGGGCTGACCTGAGAGGGAGCAAAACGTGCAACACCCATTCACACAACAGCAGAAGAATGGATAGTTAAACCCATTCACACAACAGCAGAAAAATGGATAGTTAAACCCATTCACACAACATCAGAACAATGGATAGTTAAAACCATTCACACAACAGCAGAAGAATGGATAGTTAAATCCTTTCACACAACAGCAGAAAAATTGATAGTTAAACCCATTCCCACAACAGCAGAAGAATGGATAGTTAAACCCATTCACACAACATCAGAAGAATGGATAGTTAAACCCATTCACACAACAGCAGAAGAATGGATAGTTAAACCCATTCACACAACAACAGAAAAATGGATGGTCAAACCCATTCATACAACAGCAGAAGAATGGATAGTTAAACCCATTCACACAACAGCAGAATAATGGATAGTTAAACCCATTCACACAACAGCAGAAGAATGGATAGTTAAACCCATTCACACAACAGAAAAATGGATAGTTAAACCCATTCACACAACAGCAGAAGAATGGAAAGTTAAACACATTCACACAACAGCAGAAGAATGTATAGTTAAACCCATTCACACAACAGCAGAATAATGGATAGTTAAACCCATTCACACATCAGCAGAAGAATGGATAGTTAAACCCATTCCCACAACAGTAGAAGAATGGATAGTTAAACCCATTTACACAACAGCAGAAGAATGGATAGTTAAACCCATTCACACAACAACAGAAAAATGGATGGTCAAACCCATTCATACAACAGCAGAAGAATGGATAGTTAAACCCATTCACACAACAGCAGAATAATGGATAGTTAAACCCATTCACACAACAGCAGAAGAATGGATAGTTAAACCCATTCACACAACAGAAAAATGGATAGTTAAACCCATTCACACAACAGCAGAAGAATGGATAGTTAAACACATTCACACAACAGCAGAAGAATGTATAGTTAAACCCATTCACACAACAGCAGAATAATGGATAGTTAAACCTATTCACACATCAGCAGAAGAATGGATAGTTAAACCCATTCCCACAACAGTAGAAGAATGGATAGTTAAACCCATTTACACAACAGCAGAAGAATGGATAGTTAAACCCATTCACACAACAGCAGAATAATGGATAGTTAAACCCATTCACACAACAGCAGAAGACTTGATAGTTAAACCCATTCACACAACAGCAGAAGAATGGATAGGTAAACCCATTCACACAACAGCAGAATAATGGATAGTTAAACACCCTTTAGGATTGCAACCTGGGACGTTAGGACATCTTGTTCTGCATTTATCAACAACGATCTGTTAAAGACAGGAAATAATAAAAGCAAACATGATGTAGATACTTCTGATGCACTTCTTAATGAATTATTTCGAGCTGATGTTCTTGGTACTGATGTAGTTGTGGCTGATGTAAATGTTGCTGATGTAGATGAAACTGCTATACCTGGTACTGATGTTTTTGGTACTGATGTTCTTGGTACTGATGTACTTTCTACTCATCTACTTACTGCTGATGTACTTCGTAATGATCTACTTGGTACTGATGTATTTCATGCCGATGTATTTGGAACTGTCATTCTTTGCGCTGCTGTGATTGATACTGAGATACGAGTACTTGGTACTGATGTAGTTTGTATCGATGTACTTTAAAAAACAATGGTTAAGAGATAAGGTACTCCTCTCAAATCGATGAGTAGAAATGGTGGACGATCTGATTCCGCAGGTTTTAAGCGACAGCTTCCTGAATTACCTTTAATGGACTCGATTTATGTTTTTCTACTGGTTTATCATAGCTTGGGGCCAGAGAGTGAGGTTTATGACCAGCGCAGTTTCTTCCTCACAATAACCCAAAATACAGATCAAATTACATGGTCACGACCAAACCGTCTGAGTGAGGATGTCGCTTTCATGGCTTGTGAAGGACAACTTGCTGTTTATCAGGCATGTGGAAGTGCTTGGTACTGATGTAGTTTGTAACGATGTACTTGGTGCTGCTATGGCTGGTACTGGTGTACTTGGTACATCTGTGATTCGTACTGAAGTACATAGTATTGCTACTGATGTACATGCTCCTGATGTACTTGCTACTGGTGTACTAAGTACTTATGTACTTGCTGCTATTGTACTTGGTACGGATGTACTTGGTGAATATATATATATATATAATGTGACGTTAAAAATATCCTTAGACAAGCTTGCATGAAATGTCTTTCAATCAATAACGAGTGTTGAACGCTGTCCACTTTATCTTTCTTCCAGCTGAGCCATGCGTCAGTGACGTCCCTATACATATCTGTTTTGCTGTTGACGGTTCATCGAGTATTGGATTAGAGAATTTCGGAACAGTTGGCCCCTTCATCATAGTATTCATTTCATCGTTTGATATTAGCGACGTGAATACCCATGTAAGTGTGTACATCTATGGGACTCACTCTTACCAAGTGTTCAGAAACTCCTACAACCAAACAGAAATTCTAGAGGTAAGCGATATCTTTTTGTTCGTGTTCAAGATAATGTTGGATGTGCTTTTGGTGTTATTATAGAATTATCATTTCGTGATTATAGAACAATTGTCCATTACCTTGAGCCAGTAAGCTTATACTTGGGATTAAATCTGCTTTCATTTGATCACAGCAAGCAGAGAACATTGCATACCGTAACAGCTCTACTCACACTGACTTGGCGATAGATGATTGTCGTAACGCTACGCTTAGCGATAGCAGGACAAATGTCAAACGGATTATTGTCGTAATCACCGACGGCAAATCAACGGAGCCCAACGCAAGTAAGTGTAGGCACAGTGTAGGTGTTGGTAGTATGTGTGTGTCTGTGTTCGCGAGTTAGTGTAGACACAGTGTAGGTGTTGGTAGTATGTGTGTGTCTGTGTTCGCGAGTTAGTGTAGACACAATGTAGGTGTTGTTAGAATGGGTGTGTCTGTGTTCGCGAGTTAGTGTATACACAGTGTAAGTGTTGGTAGTATGTGTGTGTCTGTGTTCGCGAGTAAGTGAAGGTGTTGGTAGTATGTGTGTGTCTGTGTTCGCGAGTAAGTGAAGGTGTTGGTAGTATGTGTGTGTCTGTGTTCGCGAGTAAGTGAAGATGTTGGTAGTATGTGTGTGTCTGTGTTCGCGAGTAAGTGAAGGTGTTGGTAGTATGTGTGTGTCTGTGTTTGCGAGTAAGTGTAGGTGTGGGAAGTATGGGTGTGTCTGAGTGAGTGTGTTTATATTGGTATATGTGTGTGTATATGTATTAGTGATTGTGTATACACATTTGAAAAATAAATACAGAAGATAACGCAACCAGCAGATTGGATTTGCACAAGGACATGTCCTGGCCCATACGATATACAATGTGTGCACGAATGATCATTCACTTAGCCCAGGAACAAGACAGTTGATATATGCAGATGACACTGCTATAGCTGCACAAGGACAGTTTTGTGAGGAAGTGGAGCTTGGACTTACACAAGCTATAGACATAATTGCCGAATACAAAACCACATCAAAGTCAACCCAAATAAATCACAGGTATGTGCTTTCCACTTGAAGAACAGAGAAGCAAGACGAAAACTTCATATTAATTTGCGCGGACAGGTACTTGAACATAGCGATACACCCACGTATTTAGGCATTGAAATGGACTGGACGTTATCGGACAAGGCCCATTATTGCGCAAAACAAAAAGTCAGTGCAAGAAATAACATACTTCGCAAGTTGACTAACACTGCACGGGCAGCAGCCCCAGCGATGTACAGCACATCAACCTTGGACTATGTCTCTCAGTGGCAGAGTATGCGGCACCAGTTTGAAATGCAACTACACATACGAAACAGCTCGGTGTGACAGTAAATGGGGGATGTCAAATTGTTACAGGATGCCATAAACCGACGTAATGAACAAAGTCCGTGCTATCGCTGGTATCGCACCTCCGGATATTATAAGACATGCCGAATCAGAGGTTGAGAGACAAAAGCTGTCCCATGACCAGAGACACCCTCTTTTTAGACATACACCAGAACGAATACGACTGAAATCAAGGACAATTTTTCCTCGGGCTGTACAACTGTCAGACCAGAGCCAAAAGAGAAATCGCACAGAAAAGAGGTGCCAACTGACATAATGGTGAAGGTAGGATCGAGATCAAAGTAGAACTTACACCAGGACATAATTTGTCAAATACTACGTGAAGATCTCTGAACAGGCTATGAACATGTGTGTTCAGATGTCTCTAACCTGAATAAAGTAGAAATTTGCAGACAATTAATATTTCGAATGTGGGGCCGTCCATTATCTCGGAACAGCTGATTATATGTCATTGGATGCAAACATCCTGTGCAGTTGAGGTCCTGATGGTGGTTAAAGAAAGAGATATGACAATGGCTGGCTTGTGGGTGAAGACTATGTGAGGTTGCTGGACACGGAAAGTAAGTAAGGTCTGTGTATATGTGTATGTTAGTGTCTATATTGATGTTTGCGTGTATGTATGTATGTATATATGTGTGTGTTGATGTGTGTTTGTGTGTGTGTGTCTGTGTGTGCATTTATGTGTTCGCGTGTGTTTGAGTTGGTGTGTGTGTGGATGTGTGTTTTTGTTTTGGTGGGTGTGCGTGGACTTGCGTAAGAGAGATTGCGGATGTATGTATGTGGCTTATATTGTTTCAGAACGACATACGGTAATGTTATTGAAAAGGGGGGGGGGGGGGAGTGTTCGCACTCCTTCGACTTGTCAAGTCAATGTCCGTGTGGACATCGTTCCTTCTCACCAACTACGCACCCTGGAAAATTTTACCTTTAATTTTCCACTAATTTTTGTAATTTACCATTTCATTTATCCTGTCTGTAGTTAATGAACAAACAGAGTATGTCCTCGAAATTTTTCTTTTCATTTGAAATTTTCATACTGGGCTAGCCTCTTCCTAGTACGCGTACAACCAGTGTGTTTACATTTCCTTGATCTAAAATGTATGGGCATCCAACCTATTTTTGAATGCGTTAATTGATCCTGCCTCCACTATTTCCTGTGGCAATTCATTCCAAGCAATCACCACTCTCTGATTAAAAAAATATGTCCTAATATCTAATGTGGACCACTCTTTAATTAATTTGTAGCTGTCATCGCTTGTTCTTAACTTAACTTAACGTCTTCATACTGGTTTAGACGACCCTGCAGAGACTTTATATAATATGTTTGATTTACAATTCATAGCTCTAAAAGCTATGAGCCTCCATACTATTTTAAAATGCATTAATTGTTTTTTGTTTCAACTAGGTCATGCATTCCAAACATTCACCCCTCTCTGACACCCGTTTTTTGTTTCAACTAGGTCATCCAAACATTCACCCCTCTCTGACACCCGTTTTTTGTTTCAACTAGGTCATCCAAACATTCACCCCTCTCTGACACCCGTTTTTTGTTTCAACTAGGTCATCCAAACATTCACCCCTCTCTGACACCCGTTTTTTGTTTCAACTAGGTCATCCAAACATTCACCCCTCTCTGACACCCGTTTTTTGTTTCAACTAGGTCATCCAAACATTCACCCCTCTCTGACACCCGTTTTTTTGGTTCTAATATCTGATCTTGACCTATCTTTAGTTGTATCGATCCCCTCTTGCTCTTGTAGATGGTTGATTTTGAAAAAAACTTGTTATAGTCTAATTGATCAATTTCTTTGATTATCTTATAAACCTGTATTGTCACCTCGAATTCTTCTCTTTTCTAGACACTTTCATCATAACTGTAATTCTGGAATCCCACTATCAGCTTTTTTCGTATTAAATGTATGCTTTCCAGCATGTTTATATCACTTCTACAATAAAGACTCCACACCTGTACACAGTACTCCGATTTAGGTCTAATTAATTATTTATAAAGTTTGACAATCAATTCCTTGTTCATATGTTTAGTTTTTCTTTTTATGATACCAAACATTGTATTTGCCTTTGTAGCTGCTACCTGGACTTACTCACTTTACCTGTATGCTATATTATAACCCCTTAGTCCTTTCCTTTTCTATCATTCTAATATTATTCTCGCTCTTTCTATAATTATGTTTCACATTGGATCTACCCATGTGGGTGAATGCATATGCATCTACATTAAACTCCATTTACAAGCTCGCAGCCAGTCTTCGAATGTTATCTAAATCCGACCTCAATATATCCACTTCTGCTTTAGACGAAACACTCCTACATAGTTTTGTGTCATCCGCGAAATTTGATATCATGGATCTGATATGAATGTCCAAATCGTTTATAAATATTAGGAACAAAATTGTCCCAAAACCAAGCCCTGTGGCGCTCCACTTTTCACTTCACACCACTCAGAGTACTCCTTATTTATGCCAACTCTCTGCCTTTATCCTGTTAACCAATTTTCGATCCATTTTGCAACTTTCTCACCTATTCCATGTGATTTTATCTTTCTAAATAATCTTTGATGATGTACTCTATCAAAGACAATTGCAAAATCTAGATAAATAACATCCACTGGCTCCCCTTTATCTATCAATTTAGTAACCTCCTCCATGAATTCTAACAATTTGGTAAGCACGATCTCCCTTTAGTAAACCCATGCTGATTATTTCTGATTCGATTAAACTTGTCTAAATGCCTTGTGATGTTTTCTTTGATTATTGACTCTAACGATTGACATACTCAGCTAGTTAAACTGACCGGTCTACAATTTTCTGGATTTGTTTTTGCCCCCTTTTGAATAAACGGATCACTCCTGCATCTTTGCAAAACCCTGGACAAATCCATTTTGCAAGTGATTGAGAACATAATATAGCCAATGGTTTAGCTAATTGGTCTCTAATTTCAAACAGCAATTTTGGATGAATTCCATCTTGACCTGGATATTTATCCACTTTCAACCCTTCCAATTCTAAAACTTGTCAGACGATAGAGTTAATAGAGTATCTGATGTAGACAGTGGCCTCGACAACCTAATAGGAAAGATGCGGCTGGAGTTTAGAAATGTAAACATGCAAAATATATTTTAAAAATAAAACCTCTGACACGAGAAAACTACTGCACGATTAACAGTCGAAATCAGTCCCAGATTTCAAAGCCTAACAGAAATATTCGATGTACAATCAATACCCAACATCCAAGAGAAATGGAATTGGTTTACAGCTCTATATTGCATTGGAAACGATAACATTAAGAATTTAGATGAAGTCAAAATTTAGAATAAACAAAGAAACCATAGGCGAGCACAAGTTACATCAATTGCATCAATCAGAGAGACAAGAAAACACAATAATGAAAGACTAAAGTAACCGATAGCATTACTGCCACAGGTATGTGAGGTGTTAGCGATCAGACATTTCGAAGGTTCGCTTATATCAGACGGTAGACATCTCCTCGATGCTTTTACTTTCCGGACTGAACCGGTACCTATTTACGGCTGGGTCAACCTGGGCGTCGATGTGGACGGAAACAATATTTCCGCCCCAACTGGGGAATGAACCCAGGACCATTCAGATGAGAAGCCAGCTCGCTAACTACTGCGGTACGCTGCTAATATAGATACAAACATGACTGCTAGCACGTATAACCCTTGATCGTATGTATATATGAATATATATATGGGGGAGAGAAGAATTACCTGTGAACTGGAGGAGGGAGAAATGGTAAGATTTGTATGACTGTAACAACTTTATTGGAGAGGACATATACTACTCTCAATGTTTGGAAAATAATATTTATTAGAATTATCATCATGATAATTCAAGATGAAAGAGACCAAATCATTGGCATAGAGCCGGCAGGGTTTAGAAATGAAAGAGGAACTGGTAAACATTTATATTTACCCTCCGCAACATCCAAGAACAATGTAGTGAATGGCAGAGAGATTTATAAAGCAACTTTGTGGATTTTGAAAAGGTGTTCGACAATGCGCACAGAGACAGCTTATGGAAGATCCTATGATATTATGGTTTACCACAGAAAATAGTTAACATCATAGCTTTTTTCGCTAAAACATTTGTTTTGCAGCATTCAGAACTCTGACAGAACATTCTCAATGATTTGTGGCTTAAGAAAGGGAAGTGTCATGCATACATTGCTATTCAGTCATGCAAATGATTGGGTGCTAACGAAAATTTGATAAAGATTAGAGAGGTATAACATGGTCACCAGTCACCACGTTAGAAGACCCTGATTTTGTAGAGGGTATAGACCTCCTGCCTCGCAATGATGAGCATATCCAGGATAAGAGCACTGTGTTAGAATAAAGTGCGCAACGAGCAGGGTTGAAGATTAACATGAAGAAAACTCAAATGATAACCAAAAGTACAAGCCAACAGTGATTGGGACACCAGAGGTTGGAGAATGTAGAACAGTTGACTTATCTTGGATGTGTGGTATCACTCTAAGGAGGGACCGAAGAGAACTTCAAATTACTCTTAAACAGGCCAGGACTGCCTTTTTTGTGAAAACAATTTGAGAGTCCAGTACATATAGTCATCATCATCATCATGTAACATGTCCTTGGCAGAACTTCGCTCTCATTACATCCATTCGATAGGAATCTCCATCAGCAGTCAGTCTATTCGACTGCTCCTTTTTCCTTTTTAGGGTGTCCTTGATGTCTTGTTTCCATCTACGCTTCAGTCGGCCTCTGCCTCGTTTTCTTGAAAAAATGCCTACAGAACTGTTTTTTCCCAGTCCATAATGGCGCTTGATGTGCTCAAAAAACCTCAGTTTCCGAGACATAACGTGGTTTATAAGCCAGTTCTCTTCAACACTCAAATCTTGCAGGATGACGTATTTGTTATTTTCTTTATCCAAGGTGTTTTGATGATTCTTCTGTAGCAGTTAACATTTTGTCTCGAAAGCCGTGATCCTCTGTTTTAATATTTGTGTGATGGTCCATGTCTTGCAACTTCTGACGTAGAATGTCCACCGAGTGGTTGGCCTCTAACTGCCTTAGAATGAACACCGAGTGGTTGGCTTCTAAATGACGTAGAATGTCTACAGAGTGGCTGGCCTCTGGCGTAGAATGCCCACTGAGTAGTTCACCTTCAACTGACGTAGAATGCTCACCGAAAGGCTGGCCTCTGACGTAGAATGCCCACCGTGTTTTTGGCCTCTGACGTAGAATGTCCATCGAGTGGCTGGCTTCTGACGTAGAATGTCCACCGAGTGGCTGGTCTCTGACGTAGAATGTCCACCGAGTGGCTGGCTTCTGACGGAGAATGTTCACCGAGTGGCTGGCCTCTGACGTAGAATGTCCACCAAATGGCTGGCCTCCAACTGACGTAGAATACCCACCGAGTGACTGGCCTCTGACATAGAATGTCCACCGAGTGGCTGACCTCTGACGTAGAATGTCCACCAAGTGGCTGGGCTCTGATGTAGAATGTCCACCAAGTGGCTGGCCTCCAACTGACGTAGAATGCCCACTGAGTGGCTGGCCTCTGACGTAGAATGTGCACCGAGTGGCTGACCTCTGATGTAAAATGCCCATCGAGTGGCTGACCTCTGACGTAGAATGTCCACCAATTGGCTGGCCTCCAACTGACGTAGAATACCCACCGAGTGGCTGGCCTCTGACATATAATGTCCGCCGAGTGGCTGACCTCTGACGTAGAATGTCCACCAAGTGGCTGGGCTCCGACGTAGAATGTCCACCAAGTGGCTGGGCTCTGATGTAGAATGTCCACCAAGTGGCTGGCCTCCAACTGACGTAGAATGCCCACTGAGTGGCTGGCCTCTGACGTAGAATGTGCACCGAGTGGCTGACCTCTGATGTAAAATGCCCATCGAGTGGCTGACCTCTGACGTAGAATGTCCACCAATTGGCTGGCCTCCAACTGACGTAGAATGCCCACGGAGTGGCTGGCCTCTGACGTAGAATGTGCACCGAGTGGCTGACCTCTGACGTAGAATGTCCACCGAGTGGCTGGCCTCTGACGTAGAATGCCCAGCGAATGGCTGGCCTCTGATGTAGAATGCCCATCGAGTGGCTGACCTCTGACGTAAAATGTCCACCGAATGGCTGGCCTCTGACGTAGAATACCCACCGAGTGGCTGGCCTCTAACTGACGTAGAATGTCCACCGAGTGGCTGGCCTCTAAATGACGTAAAATACCCACTTAGTGGCTGGCCTCAGACGTAAAATGAATGCCCACCGAGGGGTTGGCCTCTGATGTTGAATGCCCACCGAGTGGCTGGCCTCTGACATAGAATGTCCACCGAGTGGCTAGCCTCTGACGTAGAATGTCCATCGAGTGGCTGGCCTCTGACGTAGAAGGCCCATCGAGTGGCTGGTCTCTGACGTAGAATGTCCACCGAGTGACTGGCCTCTGACGTAGAATGTCCACCGAGTGGGTGACCACTAACTGAAGTTTCCCACCTGTGCTAAAATATAATATTATTGTCTCAGCTAAATCCTATGCTTTATACACGTCATCTCACATAATGTATTATAAACATGACCCTGTCTTCCATATACTTCTGACGTACACGACAATGTCACTGACACATGACCCTGTTAGACCCTATAAGTAAACAGTTGTGAGAGAATTTCTGTACCCCACTTGCATGCTTCTCAGTAGATTAACGTTAACGAAATTAGCAGTTGATACCAAACAATCTGATCATTTATTTAATTTCCCTAATCTATTAAACGTTTAGCACTTTGTATTGTTTGTTTTTAAAATTCTTTATTTCCCCGTAAAACATTGGTCTTTTCATTGTTTTATTTAAATTATATCAAATTAAAAAAAAACCGCATCTCGCTCTCCCTCTTTCTCTCCCTCTCTCTCCCTCCCCCTCTCTCTCTCCGTATGTATAATATGATTTCATACGTTACCTGTCCATCTCCCCTTTCTGTTACAACTCTATCCGACATCTTGAAAGCTGATTATCTCTCTACCTATCTTCTTGACATCCCCTCTCGTTACCTGTGACGTCATGATCTGTTTGAATCTCTCCCCAGCTAAAGATTCAGCCAACAGAGCCAAGAATGACGATATTACACTTTTTGCTGTCGGAGTTGGAAATGATACAGATGCAACAGAGCTCAGTGACATATCATCTGGTCCGGCAAACGTAATCCCGGTCAGTGATTACTCAAGTCTGAAAACGATCGTCAGGTCTTTATCCAAGGCTGTCTGTAACGGTACGTCACATCTCATCTTTGTCTTCTAGATCATCGTATCTCTCAAATAATCACATCCACCTATCTTGAAATTCATGCCGGACTGCCTGATGATTCTCGTGTCACTATGTCCTATATCTGTTACATGTGTGACTGGACACTGTGTTGTCACCTGCTCCTCTCTTGAAACCGACACACTTTTTCTTCAAACTGCCACATGTATGATGGTACTGTGTCCCCTCTGACTGTTAGGACTGTGTCCCCTCTGGCTGATAAGACTGTGTACCCTCTGTCTGAAAGAACTGTATATCTTGTCTGATAGGGTTGTGTCCTCTATGGCTTGACGGTATTGTGTTCCCTCTGGCTGATAGGACTTTGTCCCCTCTGGGTGATAGGACTGTGTCCCCTCTTGCTGATACGACTGTGTCTCTTCTAGCTGATAGGACTGTGTTCCCTCTGTCCGTTGGTACTGTTTCCCCCCTGTGTCTGATGGGTCTGTGTTAACTCTACTTGAATACTTTCACTGAATGCAAACGTGTTTCTTAAGTAACAGAAAACGTTCACCCTATGATATCGTAGATGTTCCCAAAGCAATGTGATGTATGTTATTACCCACCAATGTGTTAACTCTTTCATTTTGTCCCATTATCAGTTTGTGTTTTTCTCCTCCTTCTTTGACTTGTAATCAGGACAGGAATCACCATTCTTCTAGCTGTGTGGAATCTACAGCAGATCAATGAGACTGCATCATAAAAGATGTCTAATTAGTTGTTTTTATAAGACTTTTAGGACGATTGTTACTTCATTTAAAGCGTTTTAGGAATTTGTTTACTACATTTAAAACGCTGAACATCTGTTGAGTATGTGTTGTTGTTGATGTTGTTGTTGTTGCTGTGTGCCCAAGATCAGGATGGCTACTTTTTTGTGCTGTCTCAAAGGGCCTTATGGAACGGGCTGCTGTAGATTTTCTAACACTCCGAGAGTGCTGTTGAAGATAGTTCAGTGTCCTCCAGGCGGCTGTGATATTAATGGCTTCATCGCCACCACGGTGGTCAGACTGAATCAGTCTGTTCCCAAGGAGAACTGGAATTGAGATGGAGGTCTTGACCAGTAAGTTTTGCCTGACCTTGATCTCCATTGTCCGGTAGATATATTTGGCCTGACAAGACGCTGGTCCTCTTGTCTGAGAGTATAGATAAGTTAAGTGTATTGTTGAGTAAATATATGTTAGTTGAGTTTTGAGTAAATATATGATAGATGGGAGTGTTGAGTGGATATATGTTAGTTAAGTGTTTTTGTTGAGTAGATATTAGTAAGATGGGCGTGTTGATTAGATATAATTTAGATGGGATTGTTGAGTAGATATGTTTGATGGAAGTGTTGAGTAGATATGTTAGAAGGGAGTGTTGATTAGATGTAAGTTAGAGGGGATTGTTGAGTAGATATAAGTTAGATGTGAGTGTTGAGTAGATATAAGTTAGATGGGAGTGTTGAGTAGATATAAGTTAGATGGGAGTGTTGAGTAGATATGTTAGATGGGAGTGTTGAGTAGATATGTTAGATGGCAATGTTGATTAGATGTAAGTTAGATGGGATTGTTGAGTAGATATCTTAGATGGGAGTGTTGAGTAGATATAAGTTAGAATGGAGTGTTGATTAGATGTAAGTTAGATGGGATTATTGAGTAGATATGTTAGATGGGAGTGTTGAGCAGATATAAGTTAGATGGGAGTGTTGAGTAGATATGTTAGATGGGAGTGTTGATTAGATGTAAGTTAGATCGGAGTGTTGAGTAGATATTTGTTAGATGTGGAGGACAGACGAAGACCTGTAACGTACAGTTCCCTCGCGGAAGTCATTGACCTTGAAGCACAGCATTAGTTGATCGTAGCAGAAAAAGAAGAAGAAGTTGATATATGAAGTTTTTATCCAGTATCCAACTCTGTCCAGTTTGTGAAAGAATGACTGCAGAACGTAAATGAATTTAATGACTAACATAACACGCCATCGACAACAACAACATTTTCTTCAAGGGAACTACGATTTAGACTCCACTTACCACACGAGACCAGACGTATGATCGTTATCACCAAACTGACCACACTTACTGTAAGAACATATCAGGCAACATTCACTAGACAGCCTGTTCGGACTACACATATGCAACCCTTCCTCACTATCCTGAAGAATTGAATTCAACAACACACGTGCGGTTGTGCAACAAACGATCAGGTCCATACATACTACTTATCACCACGACAAGGCCGCTGACACAATGCGTTATTTTGTTGTCAATGACTCGAAGCGAGCATACTGTTCAGCAGCTTTAACAGGGATGTCACCTCCTGTGCCATGCTTGCTTAGGACCGTTGCACTTGGGGCACGAACACCACACAAGGTTTTCAGACCCCAAAGCGAAATATAAATTGTAGAGGCTCAGAGAAAGCAAGTCGCCTGAAAGAGTATAAGACACAAACACCGCACATCCGACTCCTTAAATTCGTGTTTCAGGTGCGGCAGAGTCTGGGATTGAGTTGACAGTATAACTTGACTATATCTAACAGCACAAGACTAACGTTTACGCCATCTTTGCTTTATGTGGACAACTATTATTATTACTATAGTGCCCCGAAGGCTGTCTACGGCCCTTGGTCCAGAAACACATGTCTTGTCTTCAGTTCAAACGGCCCGGCACTTTTTACCAACATAGTCCAAATTTAGAGAGTTATATGGAATACTTTTGCGACATTCTCAAATGTCCGTCCAACATCAACGAACAAACCATAGATCGTGTGTGCCTCAGGCGTCAGCTAACCTGGGTCTTGATTGTGCGGCCAGGGAGTTTTGGGTGAGAAACTGAACGTGCTTGATGGTCAGGGGCATGGTTCCCTCGTCAGATTCTATTGCTGCTGAGATTGACTTAGCACAGACTACCGAGCTTCTCTAGAAGATGACTACATTATTTCCTAGGAAACTGAACAAGTTCCACAAGAGATTAACCAACATTGTAGATCTGTACAACCCACAGACCATCCACCACATCGACGTCCCTCTCTACTACCGATTGGAGTAAGACCAGCCACCACAACCACATCGACATCCCTCTCTACTACCGATTGGAGTAAGGCCAGCCACCACAACCACCGTGACATCCCTCTCTACTACCGATTGGAGTAAGACCAGCCACCTCAACCACATCGACATCCCTCTCTACTACCGATTGGAGCAAGACCATCTACCACAACCACATCGACATCCCTCTCTACTACCGATTGGAGTAAGGCCAGCCACCACAACCAGTGACATCCCTCTCTACTACCGATTGGAGCAAGACCATCTACCACAACCACATCGACATCCCTTTCTACTACCGATTGGAGTAAGGCCAGCCACCACAACCAGTGACATCCCTCTCTACTACCGATTGGAGTAAGACCAGCCACCACAACCAGTGACATCCCTCTCTACTACCGATTGGAGTAACGTTATGACCCTAATCCTATTCAATCACTGAAATCTGGAGCCAGATATACTATCAGAGATAGCCAGTGCCGATTCCGTGTGGGTCGTGGATCAATCAAAATAATTTAGCCATTGTCTGACGGGAAGCAATGCTCTCACATGTGATGTTTGCAGCCATGCTGTACGAAAAACTCCTACGGGCTTCCATATCAGCCACAAGCCCCAGGCTTTGTCGGGGAGGGAGGAGGAGCGGGCTTTTTAATCTGAGTCGCTAATGATCCATACTTGAGGAATCATTTGCTGCCATCTTGGACCTCCGACTTAGAGACGACTGCTCTCTGAGTACTAGTTCAGAGATGGATATGCAGTTAACCTTGGACGCGTTTTCTTTCAAATATGTGCTCTGGTTATTGTCTCACTATACATACAACTTTGACGGAGATCTTGTTCCAGCCAATTACCACGATACATACAACTTTGACTGAGATCTTGTTCCAGCCAATCACCCCCATACATACAACTTTGACGGAGATCTTGTTCCAGCCAGTCACCACCATACATACAACTTTGACTGAGATCTTGTTCCAGCCAATCACCACCTCTCTCAGGAAACCTTACCGCAAGTCGACCATCACTGCACATACAGAACGTATAACGCTGGCATATATCACTGCACATACAAAACGTATGACGCTGGGAGATGCATTTGAATGACTGGGCGGCATCCAGACCTGAAATGCTTGCATATACTTGCACATCAACACCAGCAGTGTAAGAGTCAGTGCTGCGTTTGACCGCTAAGGTGAAAGTGTTTGGAATCGACGCTGCATTAGTGCATACATCAGGGATCTAGTATATTATGCCATTGTTCTCACCATCCTCCCATACGATTACGATACCTGGACGGTGTGTACATCAGTAATGCCAGACGACTCAATCACCGTCATGTTTATTGTCTGTGACGGCTGGTATAAATCAACTTTCAGGATAGGGTACCCAAAGACGAAATTGTCAAAAGAACAAACTCCCCAGAATGTACACTATGTTGCAGAGTTCTCAGATTTGGTTGAGCGGGCATCCTATTCGCACGAGCAACCGCAGCTACCGAGTCAACTCGTTTAGGGAGCTCTCTATACAAGGATACTGTCATCGGTCGGACTGGAGAAGATACAACCATTCAAGACAGGCTTCCTAGAAACGTTTCTAAATTGATAATGTCGCTGGAACTCGCTTGAATCGTTGTGCTCTGTTTGTCGTTCTGGAATCATGCTAGGTTCTCGCTCGGCTGAGCAGTAAACATCAAAACATCAGATGAGCTGAAATCATGCTAAGTTTTCGCTCGGTTGAATAGTAAACCTCAGATGTAGCAAATGAGAAGCAGACTGCCAGAAAGGTGGCCACGCATGCCGGCCAGGAAAATAACGCCATTTGCGTGTGTCCCTTAGTGCAGTAATGGGCTGCACAATCACATGTACCATATGCGACCACGTCTGCCATACAAATCGGATGCTTCCGTCATTTTCGACTAGGAGGAGCCACTGCTGCTACATCACGGCTTCTGCTGCTACATCACGGCTTCTGCTGTTACATCACGGCTTCTGCTGCTACATCACGGCTTCTGCTGTTACATCACGGCTTCTGCTGCTACATCACGGCTTCTGCTGCTTCTATTACTACTGCAGCTCTCAAATAATCAATGTGTAAAATGGAATAACAACCAAACTAAGTAACCTAGTATGTGATTTTAGTTTACTTTGAATTCATGAATTGATTATCACAAGCACGTGGTATAGCCACGGTGTTTACCTTTATAATGTGTGGTTTTTTATTTCTTTCTAATCTTCAGCCCCCCCTCAGCCAACACCAGGTGAGATTCGCTAATGAGAATACACGAGACGATGTGCATGTTGTGTGTGTTAAGGAATATCCTTAGATATACTTGACATACGACGGTTACAAACATTGACAGATGTTGAACATTACAATTTGTTGCAAAGATAATACCTTTATGTTTTCTTTATTGTATCTCCTGTACACACTGAGTTAATCTCTCGTCCATTTCCCGTGTTGTATATGGGGTTGTTGTTTGCAGATCTTTCACTGATGTCCAGATGACTAGTCCCCATTTGAGAGGTTTGAGAGATGTAAGAACAATGAGATGAACAGCTTCAATAGATGTACAGTCTTGTACAGTCTGAAATAGAGATTTATTCGCAACTTTAATTTAGTCAATGCAACATTGCAATTACGCTTCTAGTAATTATAAATATGAATATTATAAGGTCAATACATGTTAGTATGTGAAAAATTTTACTGAAAAACGTCATGATCATCAATTTAAAACAATAACAAATCTAAACATGTGAAATATCACTAACTAAAAACGCTTTTAAGTAAGCCGCACTGTGGGGTTTGTTCCCACTGAGGGAGTACCCCAGAAACACGAAGTCGGCTGTAGAATGAAGATCCCTTGTTTAAGTAGACCCCACGTTGTGTACATGATAGATTTTAATGAACTACCTAGTGGTCAGTAAGGAAATATTTAACTATCAGCATTTGGTTAGACATTACACTGAATGGGAAACAGACCGTCACTGCTAGAGTTGTACTAGACACTGATCAAAAGCGAACAGATCAATGTCAAACAGCGTTAATGATTTAGTTAACGTACGATTAATTCTGTATGAACACATTATAGTATACACTTTCCTCATTTGTAACCACACCAGTACCAACAACAAGTAAGATTTCGTCTTCTTTTAAACCATGCTCACTTGATGAGGTTTACCTGCTTGGTTTTGTTTGGTTGGGGATTGAAGTTAATTGCGCTAGAGTCACTCATCTTACAATCAAGTGTCATTTAATATCTCAAAACGGTGTTAAAATATAAAGGCAGTTTATCACTATATCTTTCTTTGTATCTATTTCTGCTTCTCTCTCTCTCTCTCTCTCTCTCTCTCTCTCTATCTCTCTCTCTTTCTCTCTCAATACCTCTATATGTACTCGTTTCTCATTACCAAGAAGTAATATGATCTTCTTGTTTTATCCATTATCATAAGATCTCGTTCGTTTAATCTTTTTTTTTTGTAAATACAATTATGGATTCAATTTTACTGCACGCTTGATTTTATTAGGATCACTTATAATTACTCTCTCTTGCTCATTCATTTTCTGTTCAGTATATTTGGTTTCTGTTGGATCTTACAGTGAGATCATGATGGCTTGACCGTTTGTATCAGGTTTGCGGGATGTAACAAATAAAGCATGTCAAATCTGTGTAAACTCGGGGCAATGGATACATGCGCGTTGAACAACACGCCATTCCAACCTTAAATTGTGCTACCAATGTCAACAAATTGGACATTGACAGTACAACACGACACTCAAATTGACATTGTGCTACCAGTGCCAACAAATTGGACATTGACAAGCAAAGATAAAATAAACATTGCAACACCATATGAAATGCCTATGCAGAATGATTGGAGAAACAAAAATGATAGAATCAGAAACGAAGATATTAAGAAACAAGTAGGTACAACACCGGTGCTAGACCTCACGAAGAGACAGCAAACCAAATGGTTCGGCCAAGTGACACGACAAACACCAGAAAGTATCCATTAGATAGCAGTGCCACACAGATACAATGGATACAAAGCCAAGGGCCGACCATGACAAAGAAGGATAGCAGAAATAAGAGAAGCAGTAAACCTCTCCCGTGTACGAAGCTCATACTAGTGTCCGGTGAAAACAGTTCTGCAAAACGTGACGCTGAAAATCACAAGCAGGACGCAAGCGAAAAAAAGAAGAAGACGATTAAGAAGAAGAATATTATAATTACATTTCACACAATTATAAACATTAATATTAGTAGAACAATACATTTTAGAATGTGAAACATTATACTGAATAACGTCAAGGTCATCACTTTGGGAACAAATAACAGCTATTAGTAAGTGAAATATAACTAACTAAAAAAGCAATTAAAAACATCTTAAATTTTCTGTATCTCTAAAAAAAATGTTGAAATGCTTCCTTCATTGATATTTGTCTTTATTGAGCTATCGAGAACACTTTAGACAAAGAGATTGTTTTTTTGTGTTTGTTAAGGAATATCCTGAAATATTTTTGACATACGTCGGTTACAAACCTTTTGAAAATAAAACCTTTTTTCTTCTTCTTCTTCTTCTTCTTCTTCTTCTTCTTCTTCTTCTTCTTCTTCTTCTTCTGCGATCAACTAATGATATGCTTCTAGGCCGCTGAGGTTTCCGAAGGAAACTGCGTTTTAGGTGTTCGACGGTCCTCTACAGCTTGTTAAGCATGGTAGATCCTCTGTGTCAGACTTTGCTTTTATTTGATCCACAAAAGTCGGGCAGTCCTGCTGGATATGTTCTGGTGTTTGCTTAGGTATTCTACAATCGTATGTGCCGGTGTCTCTGAGACCCATTCTGTGGAGGTGGACCTTGAGTTAGAATGTCCCGTTCTTCTTCTTCTTCTTCTTCTTCTTCTTCTTCGTACGCAGTCAGACAGTAACCATTATTTTTTCGAAAAAAGCCGCGGTCATCCTGAGGCTGTCGACACTGCCATAGAGTTTATCTTGTGGTTCCACTGGTGATGGCCACATCTGCTCTCTCTGATCCTCGTATGTCGGGCAGTTCTGCAGCAGATGCTCAGCGGTCATTTTACCGGTACCACACGGGCATTCGTCGGTACCACCTGTCTTCAATTTGTTGAATAGGTGGTACCTCAGTCTATTGTGGCCAGTGCGAAGTCTGAAGACAACGACCTGCTCTCTTCTGTTCAACTGGTAATAGGCATCGTTTTTGGTGTAGCCGGTATGTTCAGTTTCCCATTTGGTCATGTATCTGGCTTTAATAAGCCGTTCTGACTCTTCGTACATAATACTAGTATCTGGCTGGTGTAGTCTTGCACCTTCTTTTACCAGTCTATCTGCCTCCTCGTTGCCTTGGATGTTGCAGTGTGATGGGACCCACTGTACCACTACCCTTTTTGGTGCGGACTGCTGGCATAGTTGACAGAGTACTGCTCTTAAGTCATTAAGCTCAGTGTTTGTCTGGGTTTTTAGCGCTGTGACTACGGCCAGAGCATCTGTAAGCAGGACTATATAGCTTTCATTTTCTTTATGTGTCACCATTTCTTCCACTGCCGCCCTCGGTGCCTCTGCCTCCGCTCTGAAATTGCTTGTGTACTTACCAGTAGGGAATGACAGTGTTATTTTTCTGCCATTTGGTAGGTTCAGGAATTCTCCTGCCCCTCCGTTCTGTGTAGTGTTTATTACAGAACCGTCGGTCCAGTGGGTCCAGTCCATGCTTGGGTAGTTTTTCGATATAAAGCTTAGGGTAGTATCTCTCCTTTGTTTTTCAGTCTGGCAGTTTTTGTTTCAAATACCTGGTATATTTTCTACCACCTCTGGAAATATATCCTGCCTCCAGGTAGATTTTCGTACAATAGTGATGGGCTTTGGTGTTGTTAGTGGGTTTATGGGATCTTCGTGCATCTTTGCTTTGGCTATTTCTGCAAAGTTTCTCCGCTTTAGTTTCCCATTTCCCAAATTGTTTAGTCTCTGGTGCATTGGATGGTCAGTCAGTCTTCGGAGTTTCCCTGACTGCAGCTGGGCTCTGCAGTCTGTTCTATCGATCATGGATTGCAGTTTTGTAATCTTTACAAGTTCTACAATTGGCGTTGACTTCATGCCACATGTTATAACTCTCATGGCTTGGTTTTGAAGTTTGCTAATGTTATCGAAGTTCGCCTTTGCTGCTGTTGTCCATGCTGCAATGCCATACTCGAGAACTGGTCTTACTCTTCCAGTGTACAGTTTCTTTAGTATACTTTCGTCTGCTCCCCAGCTTGTGCCAGCAAGTTTCCTCATGATTGCCATTCTTTCTCTGGCTCTCATTCGGTTTCTCTCGATCTGACTTTTCCATGTCATGCACCGATCAAATGTGACTCCCAGATAGTTTGGGTTGTCGTTTGGCTGCAGGAATTTGCCATTTAGACTTAATTTGGTGTTTTGGGGTTTGATTGAAAGCGAGAATATTGTACATGTGGTTTTCTCCTCGTTTATTTTGACCAAACATGAGTTCGCCCACTCTTCCAGCGATGTTAGGGCCTGCTGCATCCGATTTCTTGCTATGGTGAGATTCTTTTCAGAGGTCCACATAGCCAGATCGTCTGCAAACATTGAGCTGTGGATTCTTCTTGGTATATTCTCTGTAATGTCGTTTATATACACCAGGAAGAGTGTGGGTGACAGTACTCCCCCTTGGGGTACTCCCTGCTTGAGTGTCACCTTTTTGATCATCTGCCCTTGTACTTGGACTCTGGCCGTTCTTTGTTTTGAGGTAGTGGTTGATCCATCTGTACATTCTCCCACAAACTTCACTTCTCCTTAGCTTGAATCTAAGTCCATCTTTCCAGACTTTGTCAAATGCCTTTTCCAGGTCCACCTAAACCGCTACTGTGTGTTGTGTTTCTGTGCCTGGTAGGCATCTTCTATTTCCTGGGCTATGAGGATGACCTGGTCCTCAGTGGATCTGTGTTGTATAAAACCTGCTTGCTGTGGAATTAGTATTCGTTTTTCTTCCAGATGCCACATCAGTCTGGTGTTTATCATACGTTCCATCAGTTTGCCGACACAGCTCAGTAGGCTGATAGGCCTGTATCCATTTGGATCTGTTTTGTCCTTTCCTTTCTGTTCTTAGTCTGAATGTCCCGTTCTGAGTCTGAATGTCCCGTTCTGAGTCTGAGTGTCCCGTTCTCAGTCTGAATGTTCCGTTCTGAGTCTGAATGTCCCGTTCTGAGTCTGAATGTCCCGTTCTGAGTCTGAAACTTTTTGTCTACCTATTTCTTCCAAGTGTGTTTGTGCTGTCATTTTCTGGCTTGTTTTTTTTATTTGTCTCTCCATTCATTTTTCCTGGGTCGCTTGATGAGTGTCTTTGCTTCTTTATAGCTGTGGATGACGATTCTATATCCCGCCTCTTCCGGCTATTGCGAACTCATGGAGTCTGCCGTTGGAGTGTGAGATGTGAATTTTGCTGTATCCCCGATTTTTGGGCTCTTTGGTTTTCCATCTGTTTCTAGGAGTTGCTAGGGTAATGTTTCTTGAGCATGTAGAAATCAGATTTAGTTGTTCTGTTGCTGACAGCTCACTTTTTTTCGTTGAAACTTGAAACTCTTAGATTGTATTGAGCCGGTCCTGGCTCCGTATCCATCGTTCTGGAATGAGTTCTTCGTGCTTTCCGATTCCGGCCTCAAGGATGTCTACGTGTTTTTGTGTGAATCTTCCTGATTCTAGACTTTTCTGAGGATTATTTTGTCATTTAAGTTTAGAGGAAACTGAAAAGAGAGTGGCGGGAGTTTTAGAATGGTTTATTTTCTGCCCTCAATCTACTGTCCAGCCATCCACCTTCTCTACTCTCTTTGTAGCATGTATGAGACTATTGTAGCATGTACGAGACTATTGTAGCATGTATGAGACTATTGTAGCATGTATGAGACTATTGTAGCATGTATGGGACTATTGTAGCATGTATGAGACTATTGTAGCATGTATGAGACTATTGTAGCATGTATGAGACTATTGTAGCATGTATGAGACTATTGTAGCATGCATGAGACTATTGTAGCATGTATGAGACTATTGTAGCATGTATGAGACTATTGTAGCATGTATGAGACTATTGTAGCATGAATGAGACTATTGTAGCATGTATGAGACTATTGTAGCATGCATGAGACTATTGTAGCATGTGTGACACTATTGTAGCATGTATGAGACTATTTTAGCATGTATGAGACTATTGTCGCGTGTTCTGTGGCTGCCCATAAAGCGAAGTCGTCTGCCTGTTGACTGTTTAGACATACTGATGGCACCATTTAGTGATGTAGTGTATATGTATCAGGAAGAGAGTGGGTGCCATTACACTTTCCTATGGCACTCATTCTGTCAGTCTGACTGACCTGCTGGTATAGTTGTCCAATTTAGCCAATTCCAGATCTTTGGAAGAGGTAACTTGCTATCCATGAGAACATGTTGTTGGTAGCTTCCACTTAATGGATTTTCAGTATTGGGCCTTCTCTCCAGACAATATTGAAGGCGCAGGAGAGATAACAGAAGATGGCAAGAAAATTATTTTTCTTTTCGAAGGGGTGTCATGTTTTGTGTTAGATATGTTAATTGGTCTCATGTGTTTCTATGCTGCCTGTATCATGTTTGGTTTGGGGCGACTCACGAGTTGTTCTCAAGGTATCAGGTAAGTATTTTGTTTCAGTCTTTCCATCGGTTTCCCACACAACTAAGAAGACTGACGGGACTGTAGTGTTTGGGATTTCGTCTGTTTTTTTACTAGTTTTATAATAGGTTGGACGTGAACCTTCTTTCAGACTGCCGGAGATGTACCATCGTGCCAGCTCTGCTTAAACATTCCAACAAGGAACATTTTGCCTATTAGGCTCAGGTGTTTGAGGAAGGGCTGCTCTCTTTCCCATCACCTGGCATACCGTCATTAGTAACACGGTTTTGGTTGTGTGTCTTATCGCCCTTTAGGGTTTTGTTGAGGTTCCACATTCTTTTAGTATCCTTTAACAAGTTTAATGAGCTGGTACTTTTGTGCCAGCATTGTCTCACTGAAGATAAAAATATGTCAATGAAGAACATATGACTAGTCCGCGTATATCAGGTTTCTGGAACGTACAATTAATGAGCTATACAACACGATCAGATGGGGCATTTATTCACAGGATTAATTTAATCAATGGAATATTAGAACTACATGTCACGCACAGTTTACCACTAATATCAGAAGAGCAATAAGAGTCAGAATGTGAAATTCTATACTGAATCATGACTTTAGAATAATAACAGCTATGAAATAGCTATTACATAACTCGCACTGCAGCGTCTGTTTCCACTGATGGGGTGTACATTTTTATGTGGAATCAAGATTTCTTGTTTGAGTAATCCGAACGTTCTGTAACTTGAGAAGTTATGAGCACACGAGGTCATAGACAATCAACAAAACCACTTCGTAATAAGCACTCGACGGGACTAAATAGAAAATACACTACCACTGCTAACGTCAGTTCTAGACAGCTATCGTTATAAATACACTACCACTGCTAACGTCAGTACTAGACAGCTATAGTTATAAATACACTACCACTGCTAACGTCAGTACTAGACAGCTATAGTTATAAATACACTACCACTGCTAACGTCAGTACTAGACAGCTATAGTTGATAGTCAATGAACAAATCAATGTGAAGCAATGTTATGGATTTACTTTATTCACGATACATTTTGCATGAATACATTTCAATATACATTTTCCTCATTCAGCTAATCCAGAACCAACAACAACTAAGATGTCTTCTTTCTCTAACCCTTTTCACCTGATGAGATTTAACTGTTAGGTTTTGGCTGGAAATGTTTGTGAATTTAAGTTTGTTGCATGCTTGAGTGTGCTAGTCTAGAATCTTACCATAAGGTGTCATTTAATCTTTACCACAACTTGGTGTTAAAAAAACGTAAGTTTATAATGTTCTGTCTATCTGTCTTTTCCGAACTCTTTGCACGTATATACTCACAAGTATTACCGTTTTCAGCGGAATGAGATATGTGTGAAAATGTTTTTTTTCCGCTGCCTTTTTTTCATTTTACCATAATTCAAAAACAGAAACTGTCCAGCAATGCTGTCAGCTCATTTTAATAATATATGTCCTATCCACAAGAATTTCCAGAAATACAGTAAGCAAATGTTTATATGTTTACTTTATGCATTCAGTTCAGTTCATCCCGTGACCTCTAGAGATCGTCTGGGAACCTCTCCTGACACCTTGATAATCCCGCCAAATCCCTCTATGTCTGCGGTTTCTTTTTGTGCCACTTCGGGTTGTAGGTTTGTCCATTCATGGATGTTGTATTCACTTTGTTTCCTCTTATGTCCTCTCCTTCGCTTTCCTTGTACTGTGCCCTTTAGTATGATATATGCAATATATGTGCATGTATATCGGACCTTGAGCAATGGCCATACCAAGTCAGCTGTCGCCTTTTGATCTTGTTGGTGATATTTAGGAGTCTTCTAAAACATCTCATTTCCATGGGCTAGATTCTTCTCTGGAGGTCTCCTGTAATGGTCCATGTTTCGCAGGCGTAGAGGAATATAGAACGAATCAGCGAGCGCATTAGTCTGACCTTTTTCGGCGATGATAAGTCGTTATCTTTCCATTTATGTTTTTATTGTGCAAGAGCTGCCGTTGTTTGTGCTATTCTGGCCAGGATCTCTGGTTTTGATCCCTCATCAGTCACTGTTGAGCCCAGACACTTGAATCAGTTCACTGTTTCAAGCTACTGTTAATTTGCTTTGATCACAGCGTTGATTCTTTCAGTGTTGTTGGTCATCAACATGTTGGTCATACTTCGCTTGTTGCCTTATCAGATAGATTCACGATAACTCTCACAATATTGCTGTTGATGTTATATATCTTAATTGCTGTCCATAGAGCATCATGCCAGACTCTATAAAACACATTTTTAAAGTCAACAAACACATGGTAAAGGTGTTGTTGGTGTTCTAAATATTTCTCGTTTGGTATTCGTAGATGGAAGATCTGCTGGGTGGTGCTTCTTCCAGTTCGAAAACCCGCCTGTTCTTCGGCAATGATGTTCTCGACTTGATGTTCTCGACTTGATATTCTCGGCTTGAGGCTTCAGTCTCTCGAGAATCATTCTGAGCTAGACTTTGCTAGGGTGGCTAATGATGCTGAATGTGCTATAGTTTTGCCAAAGCTTAATGTTTCCTGATTTAGGTTTCGGCAGGACGATTGATTTTGATCAGTTGGTTGACTATTTTACTGTCTGCCGTATTATCGTACAGATGGATGCCAGGATAATCGTGCAGATAGATGCCATGATGCCAATTATTGCATCCCCACCCGCCGTTATGAGTGAGCTCTACCGAGATATTATCCACACCAGCAGTTTTCTCCTTCTTCAGCGTCTTCACCGCTACAGACACCTCTTCTTTTGTTATCGGTTGATTGTCGTCCATCCTAGAAGGTGTGGGGGAGATTGCTTTTTCTGGCTCGCAATCTGGTCCTCGTGATTGTATAATTTCGAGCAACCTTATTTCTCCATTTACAAACCTATATCTAGTAGACCTTTCTGGAGTGAGCTCTCTATTTACAAACCTATATCTAGTAGACCTTTCTGGAGTGAGCTCTTTATTTACAAACCTAGATGTAGTGGATCTGTCTGGAGTGTTCTTTGAGCTCTTCAATTTTCTTATCTTGTCGCACAGATCAAGCATTTCCTTTGGAATCCATGTCCTCTTTAGTGTCTGTTGCCGCCTACACTCGAGCTGTGCAACATCTAGACGGTTTACTGTTGCCGCCTACACTCGAGCTGTGCAACATCTAGACGGTTTACTTATGCCCCCCATGTGTTTGCCCTCAGCTTGTTGTAGCGAGCAAATTCTAGGAATGTCAGTTCTCAGTTATTTTTCTCCATGTTTCCATATGGTCTGTAGAATTCTCGCCAATCTCTCACTGCCTCTTCTCCAATTGTGGTGGTGTAGTCCCCTTGTACAACCAGTATGTTATTCTTTGATGTTTTATTGACCAGTTCTTACGCTCCTCATAGAATTCGTCTATCTCACAATTATCATAATCTGCAGTAGGTGCATAATACTGTATCGCAGTGATGTTAAATGGCGTAACATTTATTCGTAAATGATTTTATCCCAAGATTCAAGAGGAATCTAGGTGTCCCGTCCAAGAGACTTCGGGACATTTCCAAAGATTCAGAAAAACCCCATTTTGTCAAGAAACCTCGATCGTAGAAGCGCCAATATGCTTCCATGAGACACTAATGCAATGGTGTTGGAGAACAGCCAGACTGCCTTCTAGATCAATCTTAATTCGTACCGAGACGAATCTCTCACTCGCATGTGATCAGATCTTTAACTCATGTGGGTACATCGTGACCGCCATTCGCCCCTATCAGCACAAATGCAAGGCTCTAGGTGCATGCTGGGAAAACCATCACGTTAGATATATCTTTCTCTCTTTCCGAATCTCTGGAATGTCTCTCTACATTGTCTTTTATAGATTATTTTTTTTAGCTCCAGAATCACAGCTGTCCGCCCCAGTTGGCTGGCTAGCATGTCTCTAAATTGGTCATACTTAATCTATAATCCCATTGGTTGCGATATCGTTAGGTCATTGTCACTTTAAATGTAATAGCCTGTCGTGTGAGTTCCTATCGTCAATAACACTTTTGTAGGGTACCAGAATGGTCAACCTGAAACCCAACTCTCAAAACTAGCAAAGTTTTCACCCTGTCATGAATATTTCCCTCTAGCTTTCTTGCCTACCTAGTGTCGACATTGGCGTTTGACCCTGGAGTGACCAGGGCACTTCTACCAGTATTCAGGCGACATTTGATTTCCAGAGAATACAGTAGCCAGCCCAATTTCACTTGTCCTATCTGGAATTGTTACAACTGCTAACATCAATACAAGACACCGTAGTTGATCACAAATGAACCCATCAATGTAAAACAGCATTAATGTTTTAGTTTTTTCACGATTTATTTTGTATGAATACATTTTAATATCCTTTTTTTTGTTATTTTCAGCTACACCAGAACCAACAACAAGTAAGATGTTTTCTTTTTCTAACCATTGTCACCAGATCGTACTTAGCTGTTAGGATTTGTCTGTAAACGTTTGTGGATTGACGTTTGTTGTACGATTGATTGTGCTAGAGTCCTCATCTTACCATCACTTGTCAATGAATATTATAACTTTGTTATTATTTTGTAATTGCCCATCTCGAGGCGCTGATGTACACACCATCAGACGGTTTTGTCTTAATAATGTGATGTGCGCTATATTTGGATTATAGTGAGGAAGAATATGCGCTGGTCATCAATCTCACTCTAATCCCGAGTTATCTTGGATCAGTTGCAAGACTATTGGTCGAGACGACTCAAAACATTGTTAAATATAAAGACAGATTATCGCTAGATTTTTTATTTTAACTCTCAGTCCTTCTCTCTCATACTCTCTTTATCTTTCATTCGTTCTCTCTACATGTACACACATATACTCGTTTCTCTTTTTCAGCGACACCAGAACCAACAACAAGTAAGATGTCTTCTTGTTCTGTCCATTATATTATAATCACATTTACCTGTTAAGTTAGGTGTGAATATATTTGTGGATTGAAGTTTGTTCTAAGCTTGATTATGCAAGTGACGCTTATCATTACAATAAATTTCCATTTAATCTGTTAGCCCAAAACGATGTTAAAAACAACAAATGTTTACCACTTTCTCTCTTTCTAACTTTAAGCATGTATAAATCCTCACAATAATCATATATAAATTCTCACCATAATCCTATTTTTCAGCTGAGCACGTTTTCCACATGCATGCTATGGTCATTTGAAATATTGTGTAAACGTGTGTTTTCGGCTGCTTTTTTCCATCTTGCCATGGAGAATTCATGAACAGAAACTGTCCAGCAGTGCTACCAGATCGTTATAATAATTTATGTTCTATCCACAAGAAGTGTTCAGAAATATAACAAGCAAATATATTTGAAATACACGCCATATACCGTTCAGTCCGTTTAAAAACCATGACATAAACGATTTCACATTGTGAATACATGTTTTCATTTGCGATAATTTCAGCTACCATTGAGTCGATAATGTATTATTTTTTTTCTTTCATGTGCCTCTTTTAAACATCATATTTACTTTATTGCATTAACAAACAACAACATTAATGTCTTTGTTTTATTTTCAATCTAACACTGTGTTTCTATTGAGGTCAATAGAATACACGAAACGATGAAAAGTTTGTGTGTGTTTGTAAAGGAATATACAGGACATACGTCAGATACAAACATTAACATACAAAACAGTAACATATAAAACAGTAACATTAGTTGCGTGCATAATATGTATCCGTTTTTTCATAAGATCTCATGGACAAAAGCAACACTGATTTAGTCTCTCGTCGATTTGTTTTTGTTTTTGTTTGTATATATTTTACTGAGGTCAAGATGACTAGTCCGCATTTTAAAGATTTTCGGGATCTGAGAACGGAGAGATGTACAACTTCATTATCTGAAAAGTCTTCTACATGGAATAGAGAGGTGTTCCATACATTCAGTTTGTCAATGCAACATCACAATTACATTTCACGCAATCGTGAATGTTAATATTATAAGATCAATCAATGTTAGCATGTAAACCATTATACTGAATAACGTCATGATCATCACTTTAGACAGCTGTTACTATGTGAAATATTACTAACTGAAAAAGCATTTAAATAGACCACGATACGACGTTTGTTCCCACTGATGGGATACACTAAAAACATGTAACATGTTATAGAATGAAGATCACCTGTTTAAACAGTCCCGACGTTATGTACCTGGGATGTTTTGAAAGCAGTGGTTCGTATCCATTAGACGTACATCTAAACCACTCTTCCTTCAGCATCCGAGAAAGCATTGCACTGAATGGACATCATACCTTCACTGTGTAGCAGGTTAGGCTTATTGATATCCTGGTCACACGGGCCAATAATCTATTTGTGGCAGTGTAGGCTTACTTTAGTAAGTTATCTAAAAGTTTACTGACTTACAACATAGACTCGTCGATGTTACACTTCGACAGAGAAAACACTAAAACTATCGTTGAACATTAAGACAAAATAATATCATTTATTTGAATGAATAGTTGTTACATTATATCAACAAAAGAAAAAGAACTACTACACACCTAATAATAATATATTAATTTAACACAGAGTATTCAAGATGTTCTGGGCTACACTAGAGATACCCCGATTGTGATGATGCGGTACATGTTAGGATTGTTATCGGTGACATCCAGACATAAACTGGCACAAGTCAAATCCTATATGCGTGTCACCACAGACACGCGGCACCCTCTGCACAGTAGAATCTCAGACATCAAAGGATCAAGAAACAAAGAGGGTCGTCATGGATGGCACAGGCAGAGATAACGATCAAACACGTCACTCCAGCTGTGATGATGGCCAAAGGGTCCACACTCTTGACAGAATTCTTTCAGAGAGTCCTCATAACCTTAGGCAAAGAATGCAGAGAACGGAGCAACGGGAGAGCAGAGAACGAGGTAAATCAGCTGATAACTGAGAACACGTAGGAGAGTGACGTCGTCCCGTCATATACACAAACGGATCAGTCGTGCGCAGTGGGACATCAACCTGGGGTTTCTCGACTAGAGTGAGAGGAGAGGTCGTCGCTGAGCGCAGTATGGCATACATGTCAACAACCTCCAGTATGAGAATGGAGACGGAAGCAGTGACCTCAGCACTGAAATGGATATATGAGACTTTTAAAACAAGGGCAGTCATTGTTAGAAACGCGCAAGCCGTACTTCAGAAAGTACAGATGGGATGGCTTAAATACGAGTGGATAGCAGCTCTTGAGGCCTCAAACTTCCAGGTGTTGACATGTATCTACTGTCCTACTCACATGTTGGGGTTCAGGGCAATGCAAGAGATGACATCATGGCTTCACAAGCTCCCATCAAGGGCACATTAGTAATGGATAAAAGTGACATTTTGAAATCAATCAATGACCGCCTGCTGGATGAGGACACCGAAATAGATGAAGCAGCAATTCACAGACTGCAAAGTTTCGACCTTAAACGAGGTTCGAGCGGAGTGGGTTCCTATAGGTCTGCCCGGAGTGGAGTGACGTCGGTTCTTATAAACAGAAACAGAGGAACAAAGCAATTAGCTATTGATGTTGCCTTCGTAAATTAAAGTACCCAGATTCTAAATCTATATATGCAATATCACAATTCATAAGCTCTGATACTATCTGGCTAGAACTCAGTGGTTCTAACTAACTCGTCCTCTGATATTCTTCCATCAGTCGCCTAAGAGGGGATGAACATGCCGACCTGTGTCACGATGACTGTGCGAGACGAGAGACTTCGTCATTTTATCCCGATATTTAGATACAACCGATTTGCAACGACGAAGAGACTTCGGGATACTTCCCAGGATTCATAAAAAACCTTTTGCAACGATCAAGAGATTTCGGGATATTATCCTAGGTTTCAAAAGGAACCCCTTTTGCCGGGATATTATCCCGGGAATAAGAAAGAATCCCTTTTGCCAAGAGACTTTGATTGTAGAAGTGCCAATATGCTTCTATTAGACAAGAATGAAATGGTGCTGAGAGCAGTCGTACTGCCTTCTAGATCAATCTCAATTCGTGCCGAGACTAATCTTCTCACTCGCATGTGATCAGACCTCTAACTTATGTCGTTTAAAGGGTAAGCACCATTCGCCTACGTCAGTTTAAATTCTAGGTATATGCTGGAATACCTAACTCGTAAACTATCTATCTCTCTATATCCGAATCTCTAGAATGTCTCTGTGAATTTTCATTAATAAATTCTTTTTTCTAGCCGTAGAAACACACTTGGCTGTGTAGTCGTCATCACCAGTTGTCTGGAAAGCATCACTCTAAATTGGTCATACTCAATCTAAAATCCCATTGGTTTCGATATCCGTAGTTCACTGTCACTTTAAATATAGCAGCCTACTGTGTGAGTTCCTGTCGTTAATAAAGTCCCTACCACTATTGTCTGGTAGCAGAATGGTCAACTTGACACCAACCCCCAAAATTGCCAAGTTGTCCCGCTATCGTGAATATTTACCTCTAGCTTTCCTGCCAACCTAATGTCGACACCGATTATTGACACTGGAATGACCTTGGCTCATCCATCAGTATACAGAAAACTTGATTTCCAGAGAAAACAGCAGCCAGCCCAATTTCCTTTTTCCTAAACGTGTATGTTGTACATGGAACTGGAATTTGCCACAACTGCTAATGTCAATACTAGAAACTGTAGTTGATCACAAATTGACACATCGATGTAAAACAGCATTACTGATTCAGTTTTTTTAACGATTAATTTTGAATGCATGCATTTCAATATCTTTTTTAAATTATTTTCAGCTACACCAGAACCAACAACAAGTGAGTCGCCATTTTCTAACCATTATCACCAGATCAAATTTACCTGTTAGAGTTTGTCTGTAAACGTTTGTGGATTGAAGTTTGTTGCATGCATGATTGTGCTAGAGTCGCTCACCTTACCATCACGTGTCATTTCATATTATAACTCTTGTTATTTTTTTGTAATTACCCATTTCTAATCGATGATGGTCACAGTATCAGACGGGTTTGTCTTCATAATGTGATGTACGTTGTATTTGGATTATAGTGATGACGAAAACGCGCTGGTCATCAATATCACTCTTATCCCGAGTTACCTTGGATCAGTGTCAAGACTATAGGTCGATTCAACTCAAAGCATTATGAAATATATTGACAGTTTATCACTTTATTTTTCATTGTAACCATTTCTCATTTTCTCTCTCTCTCTCTCTCTCTATCTCTCTCTCTCCTTCTCTCTCTCTGCGTCTACATATATACACATATACTTTTTTCTCATTTTCAGCTACACCAGAGCCAACAACAAGTAAGATGTCTTCTTTTTCTATCCGTTATCTTAAGATCACCTTTGCCTGTTAGGTTTTGTCTAGATAACTTTGTGGATTGATGTATGTTGTAAGCTTGATTGTGTAAGTGTCGACCATCATTACGATAAAGTGTCATTTAATCTTTTATCTCACTACGATGTTAGAAACGAGAACTTTTATCATTGTCTGTGTATTTCTCTTCTTCTAACTTTTAGCATGTATGTATCTTCACAATGATCATAGTTTTGAAATGACTGTTTTCCGCATGCATGTTATGGGCATTGGAAATATTGTGTAAACGTGTGTTTTCGGATTCTTTTTTTCCTCTTACCATTTAGAATACATGAACAGAATCTGTCTAGCAGTGCTTTCAAATCATTATAATAAAATATGTCCTATCCACAAGAAGTGTTCAGAAATATAACAACTTAGTGCATTTGAAACAGGCTCCATATAAACGTCTGTTCGTTTATTCAGTTAACTAACATCAGCATTAACATTTTCATTTTATTTTCAATAGAGGTATATTGAAATTTTCTCGCTGTAGGAACAGACTTACCTGTCTAGTTGTCCTCCCCAGTTGGCTTGTTAGCATGACTCTAAATTGGTCATACTCAATCTAAAATCCCATTTATTTTGGTATCAATAGGTGGTTTTCACTTTGAATATATCAGCCTGCTGTGGAGTTTCTATCATCAATAAAGCCCCTATCACTATTGGCTGGCACCAGAATGGCCAACCTGACACTCACCTCTCAAAACTAGACAAGTTTTCACCCTGTCATGTATATTTACCTATAGCTCTCCTGCCGACCTAGTGTCGACACCGGCGTTAAATCCTGGGGTGAATAGGGCAAATCCACCAGTATTCAGAAGACTTTTAATTTCCAGAGAAAAAAGGAGCCAGCCCAATTTCCTTTGTCCTAAACTTATATGGTCAACAGGTAACAGGAATTGTCACAACTGCTAACGTCAGCATTAGACACTGCAGTCGATCACAATTGAACACATTAAAGTAAAACAGCATTAATGATTCAGTTTTGTCACGATTAATTTTGTATGAATGCATTTTAATATCCTTTTTTTGTGTTATTTTCAGCTACACCCGAACCAACAACAAGTAAGTCGTCATTTTAAAACTATTATTACCAGATCAAATTTACCTGTTAGAGTTTGTCTGTAACGGTTTGTAGATTGAAGTTTGTTGCATGCTTAATTGTCCTAGAGTCGCTCATATTACCATCACGTGTCATTTCATATTATAACTCTTTGTTATTTTTTATTACTGATTTTCGCGGAAGCAATGAGGGCCACTTTATCAGACGGGTTTCTCTTAATAATGTGATGTTCGCTGTATTTGGATTTTGTGAGATAGAATATGCGATGCTCATCAATCTCACTCTAATCCCGATTTTCCTTCGATCAGTTGCAAGACTATTGGTTGAGACGACTCAAAACATTGTTAAATATAAGGACAGTTTATCATTATATTTTCCATTTAACTCTCTATCTTTATCTTCCATTCTCTCTCGCTCTCAATCTCTGTCTCTCTCTCTCTCTCTTTCTCTCTCTCTTTCACTCTCTCTTCCATTCTCTCTCGCTCTCAATCTTCTTCTCTCTCTCTCTCTCTCTCTCTCTTTCTCTCTCTCTTTCACTCTCTCTTTCACTCTCTCTCTCTCTCTCTGTCTACATATATACACATATACTTATTTCTCATTTTCAGCTACACCAGAGCCAACAAAAAGTAAGATGTCTTCTTGTTCTATTCATTATCTTAAGATCACCTTTGCCTGTTAGGTTATGTCTAGATAACTTTGCGGATTGATGTTTGTTGCAATCTTACTTGTGTAAGTGTCGACCATCATTACCATAAAGTGTCATTTAATCTTTTATCTCACTACGATGTTAGAAACGAGAACTTTTATCATTGTCTGTGTATGTCTCTTCTTCTAACTTTTAGCATGTATGTATCTTCACAGTGATCATAATTTTGAAATGAATGTTTTCTGCATGCATGTTATGGGCATTTGAAATATTGTGTAAACGTGTTTTCGGATGCTTTTTTTCCTCTTACCATTTAGAATACATGAACAGAAGCTGTATAGCAGTGTTATCAAATCATTATAATAAATTATGTCCTATCCACAAGAAGTGTTCAGAAATATAACAACTTAGTGCATTTGAAATACACTCCATATACAGGTCTGTTCGTTTATTCAGTTAATTAACATCAGAATTAAAATTTTCATTTTATTGTCAATAGAGCACTATATTGAAATTACTCGCTGTAGGAACAGATTTACATGTCTAGTTGTCCTACCCAGTTGGCTTGTTAGCATGACCCTAAATTGGTCATACTCAATCTAAAATCCCATTGGTTTTGGTATCTATAGGTGCTTTTCACTTTGAATATATCAGTCTGCTGTGGAGTTCCTATCATGAATAAAGCCCCTATCACTATTGTCTGGCACCAGAATGGTCAAGCTGACACTCACCTCTCAAAACTAGACAAGTTTTCACCCTGACATGCACATTTACCTATAGCTCTCCTGCCGACCTAGTGTCGACATTGGCGTTAAATCCTGGGGTGAATAGGGCAAATCCACCAGTATTCAGACAACTTTTACTTTCCAGAGAAAACAGGAGGCAGCCCAATTTCCTTTGTCCTAAACTTATATGGTCAACAGGTAACAGGAATTGTCACAACTGCTAACGTCAGCATTAGACACTGCAGTCGATCACAATTGAACACATTAATGTAAAACAGCATTAATGATTCAGTTTTTTCACGATTAATTTTGTATGAATGCATTTTAATATCCTTTTGATGTGTTATTTTCAGCTACACCAGAACCAACAACAAGTAAGTCGTCATTTTTTAACTGTTATCATCAGTTCAAATTTACCTGTTAGTGTGTGTCTGTAAACGTTTGTAGATTGAAGTTTGGTGTCATGCTTAATTGTGCTAGAGTCGCTCATGTTACCATCACGTGCCATTTCACATTATAACTCTTTGTCATTTTTTTGTTACTGCTTTTCGTGGAGCAATGAGGGCCACATTATCAGACGGGTTTCTCTTAATAATGTGATGTTCGCTGTATTTGGATTATAGTGAGATAGAATATGCGATGCTCATCAATCTCACTCTAATCCCGATTTTCCTTCGATCAGTTGCAAGACTATTGGTCGAGACGACTTAAAACATTGTTAAATATAAGGACAGTTTATCATTATATTTTCCATTTAACTCTCTATCTTTATCTTCCATTCTCTCTAGCTCTCAATCTCCGTCTCTCTCTCTCTCTCTCTCTTTCTCTCTCTCTTTCACTCTCTCTTTCACTCTCTCTCTCTCTCTCTCTCTCTGTCTACATATATACACATATACTTATTTCTCATTTTCAGCTACACCAGAGCCAACAACAAGTAAGATGTCTTCTTGTTCTATTAATTATCTTAAGATCACCTTTGCCTGTTAGGTTATGTCTAGATAACTTTGCGGATTGATGTTTGTTGCAAACTTGATTGTGTACGTGTCGACCTAATTACCATAAAGTGTCATTTAATCTTTTATCTCACTACGATGTTAGAAACGAGAACTTTTATCATTGTCTGTGTATTTCTCTTCTTCTAACTTTTAGCATGTATGTATCTTCACAGTGATCATATTTTTGAAATGACTGTTTTCCGCATGCATGTTATGGGCATTTGAAATATTGTGTAAACGTGTTTTCTGATGCTTTTTTTCCCCTTACCATTTAGAATACATGAACAGAAGCTGTCTAGCAGTGTTATCAGATCATTATAATAATATATGTCCTATCCACAAGAAATGTTCATTAATATAACAACTTAGTGCATTTGAAATACACTCCACATAAATGTCAGTTTGTTTATTCAATTAACTAACATCAGAATTAAAATTGTCATTTTATTTTCGATAGAGTACTATATTGAAATTTTCTCGCTGTAGGAACAGACTTACCTGTCTAGTGGTCCTCCCCAGTTGGCTTGTTAGCATGACTCTAAATTGGTCATACTTAATCTACAATCCCATTGGTTTTGGTATCTATAGGTGGTTTTCACTTTGAATATATCAGCCTGCTGTGGAGTTCCTATCATCAATAAAGCCCTTATCACTATTGTCTGGCACCAGAATGGTCAACCTGACACCCACATCACAAAACTAGACAAGTTTTCACCCTGTCATGCACATTTACCTATAGCTCTCCTGCCGACCTAGTGTCGACATTGGCGTTAAATCCTGGGATGAAAAGAACAAATCCACCAGTATTTAGACAATTTTATTTTCCAGAAAAAACAGGAGCCAGCCCAATTTCCTTTTTCCTAAACGTGTATGCTCCACATGGAACTGGAATTTGTCACAACTGCTAACATCAATATTAAACAATGTAGTTGATCACAAATGAACACATCAATGTAAAACAACATTAATGATTCAGTTTTTTTAACGATTAATTTTGTTTGCATGCATTTCAATATCCTTTTTTTTCAGCTACACCAGAACCAACAACAAGTAAGTCGTCATTTTCTAACCATTATCACGAGATCAAATTGACCTGATTGAGTTTGTCTGTAACCGTTTGTGGATTGAAGTTTATGGATTGAAGTTTATGGATTCGTGCTAGCGTCCCTCATCTTATCATCACGTGTCATATTTTAACTCTTTGTTAATTTTTGTTTACTGCTTGTCACGAAGCGATGATGGCCACAAGATCATAGAGTTTTGTCTGAACAATGTCACGTGCTCTGTACTTGGATTATAGTGAGGAAGAATATGCGCTGGTCATCAATCTCACGCTAATCCCGAGTTACCTTCGATCAGTTACAAGACTTTTGGTCGAGACCACTAAAACATTGTTAAATATAGTACAATTTATCACTATCTTTTCCTCTGAACTCTCCGTCTTTCTCTCCAATTCTCTCTCGCTCTCTCTCTCTCTCTCTCTCTCTCTCTCTACATATAAACATATATATTGTATTTTCATTTTCAGCTACACCAGAGCCAACAACAAGTAAGATGTCTTCTTGTTCTATCCATTATCTTAAGATCACCTTTGCCTGTTAGTTTATGTCTGGATAACTTTGTGGATTGATGTATGTTGTAAGCTTGAGTGTGTAAGTGTCGGTCATCATTACTATAAAGTGTCATTTAATCTTTTATCTCAAAACGATGTTAGAAACCAGAAGTTTTATCACTTTCTGTGTATTTCTGTCTTTCCATCTTTTAGCATGTATATATTTTCACAGTGATCATAGTTTTGAAATGACTGTTTTCCGCATGCATGTTATGGACATTGGAAATATTGTGCAAACGTGTGTTTTCAGCTACTCTTTTTCCTCTCGCTATTTAGAGTACATGAACAGAAGCTGTCTAGCAGTGCTATCAAATCATTATAATAATATATGTCCTGTCTACAAGAAGTGTTCAGAAATTTAGCAGCCAGGTGCATTTGAAATACACTCCTTATAAATGTCAGTTCGTTTAATAGTTCTTACATAAACGGTTACACATTATTAATACACCGCTATTTAGTGAATATTACTTGTTTAAGCAGTCACCACGTTATGTACATGAGAGGTTTTCAAAGCGCTCGCTTCTTATCATTAGACATACATCTAAACCACTTCTCCATTATCCTCTGGTGAGGCATTACACTGCATGGAAAACAGACCATCACTGCTGACGTCAGTACTAGATGCGTAGTTGATCACAAATGAACACATCAATGTAAACCAGCATTATTGATTTAGTTTTTTCGCCATTAATTTTGTATGAATACATTTCAATATCTTTTATTTTTAAAATTTTTAGCTACACCATAACCAACAACAAGTCAGATGTCTTCTTTTTTTTAACTATTATAACCAGATCAGATTTATCTGTTAGGATTGATCTTTTAACGCTTGTGGATGGACGTTTGTTGTATGCTTGATTATGCTAGAATCACTTATCATTTCCATAAAGTGCCATGAAAAACGGTGTTAAATTGTATCTTTCTTGTTCTTTCTCTCTCGTATTCTCTTTCTCTTAATCTATGAGTTTCGTTCTCTCTATATTTCTCTCTGTTTCTCTCTCTCTACCTCTCTCTCTCTCTCTCTCTCTCTCTCTATATATATATATATATATATATATATATATATATATATATATATATATATATAAATATATATATATATAGATATATCAATACTCACACATACACGTATGGATATATTTATATATTTATACTGTTTCTCATTTTCAGCTACACCAGAACCAACAACAAGTAAGATGTCTCCTTGTTCTATCCAATATCTTAAAAGCACCATCACCTTTTAGGTTATGTTTGGATAATTTTGCGTATTGAATTTTATTGAAGTTTATACATAGTGGACACTTGTAAGCATATAGACAATCTACAGGAGCAAGGAGAGAGATGCCCTTTAGGCCAAAAGAACACTAACAATACAATTCCGTCCGGTTTCGCATGTCATCAATGACAAAGAGGAAAACACACTAACGAAACCATAGACATACTGAATCAATGGAGAGAATACTGCAGAACGATAAATGAAAATAGCACAAAGCGCTCAGTTACAATCCTACTGAAGGATGAGAAAGAACCTAAACTAATATTGGAGGAAGTACCCTCAGCAATCAAAAGCCTGAAAAAGGGAAAGTCCCCAGGATGTGGTGATATACAAGCAGAGCTAATACAAGCAAGGAGGGAAAGGGTGCAGTGAAAGAGTTTATCACAAGCTGTGTGCCCAAAAGCATGGAAGAAATCAATTTATATTCCCTTCTCCAAATAAAGACAATCTCAAGCTGTGCACAAACTACTGAACGATCGCGCTAATCAGCCACGCTAGCAAGATACCCATTAAGAAGGATAGGGTAACGTTTTGATTCTGAAATTCACCTGGTCCCAGCAGGTCTTAGGAAAGAGAGAGGGACAATGGACCTTATATTAAATATGAAGAATATCTACGAAAAATGTATAGAGTTTAATGTATACTTGTACACGTGTTTCATTGATTACACTAAGACCTTCGAAAAGGTAAAACATCTATCGAACATCATGAAGGATTTTGGGTTTCCTGTGGACATTTTACATCTCATTGACACATTATACTAAGATCAACGAGCCGCTGTCCGAGTATCAAGGCAAATATTAGATTGGTTCGCAGTACAAAAGAGAGTAAGACAGTGATGTTTCTCATTAAATAATACTATCACGAAGTGCAGAAGGGCTAGAGCAGCTAATTTCAGATGTAAATGGATACAGTAAAGATCAAAACCTGTTTATAAACATAAACAAAACAAAGATAATAACCACTACAAAACACAATGTGAACATACAGGTACAGTAGATGGTGAGGACATAGACCAGGTCACGCATTTTGAATATCTGTACTCCAGAATTGACAGGAATGCCGACTGCTTGAAAGAAATCACAAGAAGAATAGCCATGACAATGCAGAGACTGAACAGCCTGAAGAAAATATGGCAGAGCACCAACCAAACGTAAAGTGAAAGTCTTGAGAGCCTGTGTTTTTTCTGTGGCAGTTTATGGCTGCGAATCATGGACGATTACCAAAACTTCTAGACAAAGAATCAAATCCTTCGAGTCAAAATGTTACAGAAAGATCCTCAGAATACCCTGGACAGAGAAAAGAACAAATGTAGATATTCGGAAAGAGTTGAGCATAGAGGAGAACTGGTTTATCAATTCCATTTTGGCCAGAAAATGTAAATACTTTGGTCACATCAAGAGACGCAACGGTCTTGAGAGAACAATGATGGAAGGTTTGGTGCCAGGTAACAGAGGGAGGTAGACCAAGAAAACGATGGTACCACCATATCCAGGAATGACTGGGTATGACTGTGGCGGAGGCTAGAGTTTTGGCAAGGAAAAGAATTTCTTTCAGACAGACTGTAATGGAAACGACGTTCCATAAAGGACATGCTACATGATGATAAAGTTTATTGTAGTTTTGATTGTGCAATCATTGTTAGCATGTAAATCTTGATATTGAATAATGACAGAATCATCTGTTTGGAACAATAACAGCTGTTAACATGGGACATGTTATTAACTGAAAAATGTTTTAACAACTCGCACTGCGGCGTTTGTTCCCACTGAGGGGGTACACCAGAAGCATAAAATGGATATAGAATGAAGATCACTTGTTTAAGCAGTCCCCACGTTATGTACATGAGAGGTTTTGAAAGCGCTATATCGTGTTCATTAGACATTCATCTAAACCACTTTTCCATCATTCTCTGGTGAGACATTACACTGCATGGAAAACAGACCATCACTGCTTACGTCAGTACTAGACGCGTAGTTGATCAAAAATGAACACATCAATGTAAAACAGCATTAATGATTTCGTTTTTTTAGTTTTGTATGAATACATTTCAATATCCTTTTTTTTGTCATTTTCAGCTACACCAGAACCAACAACAAGTAAGATGTCTTCTTGTTCTATCCATTACATTAAGATAACATTTACCTGCTAGATTAAGGCTGGATAACTTTGTGGATTGAAGTTTGGTGCAAGCTTGATTGTGTTAACGTTGTTCATCATTACCATCAAGTGTCATTTCATCTTTTATTTCAATACCATGTAAAGAAATAATCACAGTTTATCATTATATTTTTCATTTTCTTTTTCTCTCCTTCTCTCTCGTCCTCTCATATTTATCTCTCTCTCTCTCTCTCACTCTCTCTCTCTTCCTATCACTCTTTATTGTTCTTTTTCTTTATCGCTCCCCTTTTCACTCTGTTTCTCGCTCTCGCTCTCTCTCTCTCTCTCTCTCTCTCTCTCTCTCTCTGTCTTTGTCTCTATTTTTCTATCTTTCTCTTTGTCTCTTTCTGTCTGTGTTCTACTCTCTTTCTTTTTCTTTCTTTTTTCCTTTCTCTCTTTTTCTGTCTCCGTCTTTCACTTTCTATGTCTTTCTATTGTTCTCTCTCTCTTTATATTTATCTTTCTCTCTCCTATCTGTCTTTATCTCTTTCACTATCCCTCTCGCTTTCCCTTTCTTTCTCATTCTCTCTTTTTCTTTCTCTCCTTCTCTCAATATTTGTTCTCACTGTTGTTGGTCTCTCTTTATCTCACTCTCTCTTTCTCTCTTTCTCACATCCCCTTTTGCTCTATCTCTCTCTATCTTTCCGTATATTCCACTCCCCCCCCCCTTCTCTATCTCCCTCTCTCTCTCCATATATATAGTTATTAGTTCTTAGTCGACCTGTACTTCGACAGGGACAGATGCCCCTGTGCAGGTCACAGCTCTGGTATGAGCTGGATGTAGCCTGCTTAGCGGGCTAGGCTCGAGCAGCTTAATACTCCGCTGCGTTGGGACAAGCGCTTTCGGAGTGTGGTTAACCAATGTGCAAGAACATCTTAATAGACTCAAACACTAAAGCAAAGTAGTCCCGCAGCCTGTTAGACACTATCTATGCGGCTCTAAACAAGCCACCTAAGCATGGGCTGTGTTATGACATGTCACTCAGTCATCTCTTACGGCATGCTCTCTTTGGGGCAGTGGTGCTATTCTTGTCTTTGTCATACACAAAGACTCAGACGGACCACTCGGACCTATATTTACATACATCTATATACATATACATATATAAAATATATGTATATTCATTTCTCCTTTTCAGCTACACCAGAACCAACAACCAGTAAGATGTTTTTTGTACTATCCATTATCACAAGATAACCATTAGCTCAGAGGTTTTGTCTGGTTAATTGAATGGATTCAAGTTTATTGCAAGCTTATAGTGCTATGATTGTTTATGAAGATGATAATTTTATGGATTCAAGTTTTTTGCAAGTATATTTGTGCCATGGTCACTCATATAGGATAATTATTTTATGGATTCAAGTTTATTGAAAGCTTAATTGTGCAATGGTCACTCATACAGAATGATTTAATATTGCATCTCAATACTGTGTTTAAAAAAACTACATTTTTTATCTTTGTCTACATGTCTCTCTTCTTTACTCTTTGAAATGTAAATGAACTTGTGTGTTTTCTTCTGCCTCTTTTCTTCACACCGCAGATAATTCAAGAACATAAACTGTTTAGCAATTTTATCAGCTGGCTTTAATAATATATGCCATATCCAAAACATAATTGTCCAGAAATATAACAAACACATCTATTTTAAATACACGCACTATCAATATCATTTCGTATAATAGTCATTGCATAAATGATTACAAGTTATGAATACATGTTATCATTTGCGCCAATTCCAGATACCATTGAGTCCAATGGTCAATTGTGTTTTCTATCACCTACCTCCCTTGAACAACTTGTTTACTGTTCACGTATTTCTTCGTTCAATATATTTATCTCCATTGAGCTAGTGAGAATGAATACACGAGACAAGTATAATATGATGTGTGTTTGTTAAGGAATACCATGACGAAAATATAAAAGTGAAATCTCACTGTCTCTTTTTTTCTCTTCGTCTTTGTCTCTCTCTATTTCTCTCTCTTCCTGTATGTGTTGTTTGAAATCAGCGAAGAATTATGTTGGCTGACCCCTGCGCCGTTTAAGAACTTCCAGAATCACTTCGTCATCCATGTGAAACTTGTATTTTCCGAAACGCTATTCAGAGAGCTGAAAAGATGGCGCAGTAATTGGCTGTGGGTCTACATTTCTCTGGTTATTTAGTTAATTATAAATGCTGCCAGACCATGTATTTGCCGGGAATTCACACTAGTCGACAACTTACACATGTGTTCACGGATACGTGTTGTTGTTTTCCATTTGGACTGGTTAATTCGTTCGTTTTGTGCGTTTTCTTCCGTCCGACTATCCTGTAATGGAGATCTGTTATATGAATGGCACTAGGCTTAAACATGTGTCATATTTCACGGTCTAGTTCACCCGGCTGAACTTCACAAGATTGGCGCCCTTCACCCTAGCTGCGGACAGTGTCAGCTTTGTTGTATGGCATTTAGAAATAACTATAATGAACTGCAACCTGGATAGAGATGGGCTCCGTCAGGTGTGTATTTGCCCAAGACACACCGTTGTTGTATGGCAGGATCTGGTACGACAAACTGCAATAACGGCGCCTCAACGACCTTTTAGGTTATGGGACTGATGATGATGATTCGGAGAGACAAAAAAGGTGAATTTCACTCAGAGTTGGGATTGCAAGTACCTTTCAATGCAAGGCGTCAATAGCTGTCCTAGTGTTGGTGCCATTTGAAGTCCTGTCTTGCTGTGTTTAAAAAAGACACATTTTAAATCAAAATTCGGTTGTTTCGGCACCCATCGACAGGCAACATTATTAAAATGGAGGTGATCCATGATGAAAATGTTCTCATAACGTTTGCTTTTACCAGTAGCCATCGTGACCTCGCGTATGGTAACTTGCTGACCGCTCAAAATATCATGTTCGATACTTTATAGCTTCACTCGTATTGACACTTGTTCGACCTTCACTCGTATTGACACTCGTTCGACCTTCACTCGTATTGACACTCGTTCGACCTTCACTTGTATTGACACTCGTTCGACCTTCACTCGTATTTACACTTGTTCGACCTTCACTCGTATTGACACTTGTTCGACCTTCACTCGTATTGACACTCGTTCGACCTTCACTTGTATTGACACTCGTTCGACCTTCACTCGTATTGACACTTGTTAGACCTTCACTCGATGAATTCACGATCTTCACGAAAGCGTTTACACTATCCAAACACAGATTAACGTGATACTGTATGTTTTACAAACGCACGTGACAGTCGACGATGAATTTGAGCGGAATTTGAAGCTTCTTTCACCAAACATTTCATCACGTTGTTTCTGTACTAGTGTCAGCTGGTCTGACGTCATTTTCAGAAACAAAGCGCGAGGATACAGCAAACGCCTGTTCATTCCTTTATGTGTCAGTCATGTGCTGTTGACTTTGGAATAGTTGCTAAACTTACAAAACCAAATCATACTAGATAAACTATTGCACTCATGTATCATACGGACTGCATCTGCACGTGGCACTAAACTTTCTGACAATGTCGCCTGGCCTACAACAGACGTCGGATGCAGACGAGAGAGTAAGGGTGATCTTGCGTAAGCTACCCTCATCATGAACCAGTAAACGAGTAACTCACCACATCATCCTGACCCTACTAGCCACACACTGACCAGTGCACAACGGGTGAAAGGGACCAGAAACTGCAGTGGCTAGAGGGGACCACAAACTGCAGTGGCTAGAGGTGACCAGAAACTGCAGAGGCTAGAGGTGACCACAAACTGCAGTGGCTAGAGGTGACCACAAACTGCAGTGGCTAGAGGTGACCAGAAACTGCAGAGGCTAGAGGTGACCACAAACTGCAGTGGCTAGAGGTGACCAGAAACTGCAGAGGCTTGAGGGAACCACAAACTGCGGTGGCTAGAGGTGACCACAAACTGCAGCTGTCAAACACAATAAGAACATCGCCCATTACACTGGCAACATGGATTGGGCCTCACACTGATGGGCACCGGTACATCTGTTAGAATCGAGCTACGGACTGCACTGGTCACAAGGGAGCTGACCGGATACACTATCAAGCTAGCGGCTCTGAGCGAGACAAGCGATTCATATGAGGCATGGCTCATAGAGGAGGAATAGCTCACATATGAGAGACAGCTAACATAAGAGGGATAGCTCACAGAGAAGGGACAGCTCACATAGAAGGGACAGCTCATAGAGAAGGGACAGCTCATAGAGAAGGGATAGCTCATAGAGAAGGGACAGCTCATAGAGAAGGGACAGCTCACAGAGAGGGACAGCTCACAGAGAAGGGACAGCTCATAGAGAAGGGACAGCTCAGAGAGGGATAGTTCACAGAGAAGGGACAGCTCATAGAGAAGGGACAGCTCACATAAGAGAAACAGGTCACAGAGGAGGGACAACTCACAGAGGAGGGACAGCTCATAGAGGAGGGACAGCTCACAGAGGAGGGACAGCTCACAGAGGAGGGACAGCTCATAGAGGAGGGACAGCTCATAGAGGAAGCTCTCGGTTACATATTTTGCTGGTAAGGTCGCAAGAAACAGAAGCGCCGCGAAGCTGAAGTAGGTTTCGCAAATGGATTGAACAATGTCTGTGATGTGATGTGTCAAACCATTATGTTCACGTTTCCCATGTCTGTGATGTGATGTGTCAAACCATTATGTTCACGTTTCCCATGTCTGTGATGTGATGTGTCGAACCATTATGTTCACGTTTCCCATGTCTGTGATGGGATGTGGAACCATTATGTTCACGTTTCCCATGTCTGTGATGTGAAGTGTCGAACCATTATGTTCACGTTTTCCATGTCTGAGATGTGATGTGTGAAAATGTTTGAGCATTGGAATTGGTTGTGTGATCTTCCCTTTATTGTCCCATGCCCACTCTTACTCATGTTATCATCATGTGCTAGGCTAACTACCTACCACAGTAATAGACCTGCTCGCCATCATAACCAATCATATTGTTAATTTCAGTAAGGTTGTTCATATATTTGCCACAATTAAACAAATGATTGATCTCATCCATTGAGATTATTATGAAGGCTTTGACACAAAATGCATATTTCACATATGAAAATGTTCAGGAATAAATGATCTATCTGTTTATAATAGTAAACAATGTCTGCAATTGTAATTGTAATGGAAATATATTATTAATAAACAAGAATACATACTAGAAGGAGAATAACATTGTCTCACTCCATTTAATGTAAACGACATTTCTCAATATAATTCATTCAATCAGTCAACCAATAAATTAATAAATCAATCAGTCAATCAAAAATATTCCGGGAACTATGGAACATAGTTCTTCTTCTAATGAGCACCAAATCTCCATCTCCGTCATACATCTTTCAGTAGACTACCATTTCCTCGTCCATTGCATATTGTGCATATTATCTTCTCTCGCTTTAGTCTGTCTCATATAGTTCTTTACACCTGACGAATCTACAACAAAGTCATATTGAAATCTGCTGTTTTTTGTTGTTAAATATGTTATAAAGGCAAGGCAAATGCCCAGAGAAAAAAAAAATGTTTGTGTTAAAACGCAATCGCTACGTATGTGTGTTCATTGAATGGACATTCCAGAAACGATCAAAAGTTATTAAAATATGTTACATCTTGCTTCTCTTTCAGCTACACCAGAGCCGACAACAAGTAAGTTTTTGTATTAATTTGCGTTCTTTTAAAGTTCTTTCTTCTGTTGTTCTGTATGGTTCGTCTTGTTTACTTAACGATCAAGCATGTTCTTTTTATTGGACTAGGGAGAATGCAAGAAACGATGACACAGTGTCTGTGATTATTCGTTTGTTGAGCCCAATCCGAGTTACTTCCAATCGTCTCGATCTAGTTTTGCCACTGATCCAAGGTAACTCGGGAAAAAAGAGTGAGATTGATGATCAACGCAGCTTCTTCCTCACTATAATCCAAATACAGCGCACTTCACATTATTAAGATATCCCCGTCCGATGTTATGGTCATCATGGCTTGTGATGTACAATAACTTAATTTAGCACAATCGTGTTCACGTGCGCCGATTTAGAACATTGAATTGCGACATGACATTACTATGGCGTGAATTGCGACATGACATCAGTATGGTGTGCATTGCGACATGACACCACTATGGTGTGCATTGCGACATGACACCACTATGGTGTGCATTGCGACATGACACCATTATGGTGTGCATTGCGACATGACATCAGTATGGTGTGCATTGCGACATGACATCACTATGGTGTGAATTACGACATGACATCACTGTGGTGTGAATTGCGACATGACATCACTATGGTGTCAATTGCGACATGAAAGCACTTTTAGTATGTATGTATGCGAATGTATGTGCGTTTTGCGTACGCCCGTGCGTATGCGCGTGTGCGTGCGTGTACCGGTGTGCGTTTGTATAAATGTATTTATTTACCCTGAGATATTGTCACATAGATGAAGACAACTAGGAGAGCATTGTGGAAAACAGATCGGTTTGGAGAAATGCAGTAAACGTGGGCGTTGCTGAAGGAGAATGTGACCGTTTGCAAAGAGCGATAACCAAACGCCTGATCCAGAAGGAAAGAGCAGCAAAACCACTTTCACTCGCTGCAGAAGACATAGTATGCAAACCATGCAATATAACATTCCGTGCCCCCACTGGTCTGATAAGCTACATGCGGTCCAGCAAACACTACACCAAGACATGCAATAGAACATCCCGTGCCCCCACTGGGCTGATTAGCGACATTCGGTCCAGCAAACACTATACCAAGACATGCAATAGAACATTCCGCGCCCCCACTGGACTGATAAGCAACATTCGGTCCAGCAAACACTACACCAAGACATGTCAGACAGTGCAGGAGCAAAACAAAACAGATCACAAACAACAAGGATCATATCGCTGGTCGTCATCGACAACGCTGGACAGTTATCATTTATCTACCTGCTGATCATGAACGATTATTATTCATGATACCGACCTGGTCCATTTACTGTCTGAATTGTCATGACCCCAAAAATGTATCTTCTAAGTGTGGACGCCAGTCTGAAAGCTTTCTATGCATCAGTGTTCATTATATTCCATTTGACGAGCACAGGTGTGTTCTTATCTCGATGTTATAACTACAAGTGTTTAGGTGAAGCAAGTTGATATTCACAAATGTGTTCTTATGTTTAAATAATTTTGTAAGACAATCGTGTACAGACATTATTACAAAACATGATTATCCAGTTTAGAAACAAACACACACGCAAATAAACAATTATAACCCTCAAATTTTTTCCCTTTATATTACAGCCATTGCATTGCCGACACGTAAGTGATACCTACCTTATATTCATTAGAACGTGATAGGTTACATGTATGTTTCCGTGAAAAGTGGTGGTTTTTACTGCTCTGATGTAAACATCACTACATTGGAATCCATGTTTTACATGTATAAATGAAGATGATGTTCGTGTGTGCGCGTGTATCATGATTAAGTCATCATTATCTAGTTGAGAGCCCTATGCATTATATATATGACACTTGTCATGACATTTGTATGAACATATAATATCAGTATTGTCTAGCGCCAAGTCAAATATATTGGTTCTGACCCATGTCATGACATTTGTATGAACATATAATATCAGTATTGTCTAGCGCCAAGTCAAATATATTGGTTCTGACCCATGTCATGACATTTGTATGAACATATAATATCAGTATTGTCTAGCGCCAAGTCAAATATATTGGTTCTGACCCATGTCATGACATTTGTATGAACATATAATATCAGTATTGTCTAGCGCCAAGTCAAATATATTGGTTCTGACCCATGTCATGACATTTGTATGAACATATAATATCAGTATTGTCTAGCGCCAAGTCAAATATATTGGTTCTGACCCATGTCATGACATTTGTATGAACATATAATATCAGTATTGTCTAGCGCCAAGTCAAATATATTGGTTCTGACCCATGTCATGACATTTGTATGAACATATAATATCAGTATTGTCTAGCGCCAAGTCAAATATATTGGTTCTGACCCATGTCATGACATTTGTATGAACATATAATATCAGTATTGTCTAGCGCCAAGTCAAATATATTGGTTCTGACCCATGTCATGACATTTGTATGAACATATAATATCAGTATTGTCTAGCGCCAAGTCAAATATATTGGTTCTGACCCATGTCATGACATTTGTATGAACATATAATATCAGTATTGTCTAGCGCCAAGTCAAATATATTGGTTCTGACCCATGTCATAACATTTGTATGAATATATTATGTCATTTTTATCTAGCGCTAAGTCTCAGACTTTTGAAACTAACACTTCGTCGTGCCATATTTATGGTGACATTATTTTCTTGACTTTACTTTACTATCATCTAGTGCTGAATCAACGACCAGAAACATGACCAATCTCTCCATAACCTAACAATTGTTTCATAAGCATCATATAGCGCTCAGACAAATAGCATGTTCTCTCAAACCTTTCCATGATTTTATACGTTGCATCTGTATTCTTTAAACTGTAGAGTATTCTATACCAGTTTTCAACTTTCCTAATCAATTGGTCTCAAAATCTAAATAAAAAGACCTTTTCTGAAATGTAACACTGTTATCCTGGAAGATCATGTGCCCTTTGCCGGTTAGGTAAACCGTGTTCTAAACTAATCTGGTGTACCATGACAGATGAAGTCTTGTGGTTCGGTGTACCATGACGGATCAAGTCTTGTGGCAAGGCATTACTCCATCTCGTTAGTGAGCGTCTGGTTGGGCGAGTAATGATGACGATCGAACATGACGTCACTATAAGTGTCCATCAATTGTCATTCAGGCGAGCGGCGTGCCCGCTTACCTGCACTTTCTGTGAAACGTCGCATCTACGCCGTCATTGGAGCATGTTTGGCTCACGATGCCACTGTTGGAAATGTTGTCCCACAGTGATATTAACAATGATCTTACGCCCCATCTCCCGTTCAATAACTCGAAGCCACTTTATGTTCATTTTTCGTAGATTCCCACTAGCTCAATGTGGTATTTGTTTGGTAGATTCCACCAAACTGTGTTGGCATAATTGGATTGGCATATGTATGCACAACCCTCGTTAGTAGTCTTTGGTACAGTGTCCATATTCTTTCCTCTTCAACTAGGGAATGATAATTCCGAGCGAGGGTTCATTAGACATATCCAAATTAGGGAGTGCCTAATGTAACGAAGAGTTAATTAGGAAATTAGAGATTCACTCGACAGTTAAAAGTACCTAACCCAATTAGAAAATTAGAGATCCATTTTGGGGTTCAGCGTACCTATCTTAATTATGAAATTAGATATGTGCGAAGGTTTAAAATACATATCGCAATTGTGGAATGAAATATACACTTGATGGTTCAGTATACATATGCCAATTACTGAATTACAGATGGGTTAGGACTCACTAGAGAGGTGGTGGGGGAGAGACACAAGAGATCCATACGATAAATCAATGGACCTAACCCAATTGGAGGACTATAGATAAACGCGGTATACAACAAACCTATGTCAAATAGGGAATTCGATAAGCGCGAGGGTTCAATACCCTGGACAGAAAAAAAGACAAATTTAAACATTCGGCAAGATTTGAGCATAGAGGAGAACTAGTTTATCAATTCCATTTTGGCAAGAAAATGTAAACACTTTGGTCACATCAAGAGACACAACGGTCTTGAGACAACAGTGATTTAAGGTATGTTATCAGATAAGAGAGGAAGGGTAGATTAAGAAGACGATGGCCCCAAGATATCGAAGAATGCCTTGGTATGACTGTGGCGGAGGCTGACGTTTTGGAAAGTCTACAGATTAGTCTCAAAAAGGGAATGGGATATCCGTAAAATGATTCAACAAATTGTGTATTATCAATTTTTAGAGTAACTTCTACAGAGTAACTTCTACAGAGTAACTTCCGCAGAGTGACTGCCACAGAGTAACTTCCGCAGAGTGACTGACACAGAGTAACTTCTACAGAGTAACTTCCGCAGAGTGACTGCCTCAGAGAAACTTCTACAGAGTCACTTCTGCAGAGTAATTGATGCAATCTCAAATCTCTGGGACGAGCAGTCATCAATATCACATATCACATGTTTCTATTTCTTATATTATCATTATACCGGGTTTTATCTGAATAAATGTTGCAAGCACGCCAGCGTCAGAAGAAGTGTTGTGTGCAGCACTGAGAAATACATACATTTGTTGTTGTCCTGGCTAAGGTCTTTGACAATATACAAGAGAGAGAGAGAGAGAGAGAGAGAGAGAGAGAGAGAGAGAGAGAGAGAAGAAAGATAAATAAAGGGAGAGTGAGAAAGAAAGAGAGAAAGGGAGAGAGAAAAAAGAGTGAGAAATGAAGGGAGTGAGAGAGAGACTTTGGCAAATGATGGCCACCTTCAGTTGGTATCAAATTCGTTACAAATGTTCATATGTGTGGCAGTTGATGGTATGGTTGCACGTGTCCTAAATGAGGGATTGGGAATTATTTGCAGCTTTTCCAGTGATATATGGCGGGATAAAGTATTGTGCATTTGATGCATGACTAAATAGCATTGCGTCTGCAGCCATTCTTTCTTAAAATGAGGCACAACGTTGCTACAGATATACAGATCAGATGTACGTTGGATTGGTTGAGCACTCAGGTGGAGCGGGGGTGTTACTCTTATAACTGAAACCCCAACAATCAATACTATGATTTGTGTAGTCGTGACGTGGGTCAAGGGTGTTGCTGTGATATTTGAAACCCCAACAATCAAGACGATGTGTGAGGTCCTGGGATGGAGCAAGGGTGTTGTTATAACTGAAACCCCAACAAATCCACAGCGTACAGGGAATATGCTAACATTTATATGTCCTACACAGAAGACTGGACTATCAACACTTTCTCTAAATAAGTCAGGAAGTGCACCTTGCAGAAATTTGTATCTGCATGTTCTAATTTTGGAGTTACAATCGGCATCACTGAAACTGAGGTGATGTTTCAGCCTTCCCCTTAGAAACCTTACGACGATGCGAACGGTACACTACAGGATCAAGCTGTCCATGACTTTACCTATATGTATGATAATAGCTGTCCATCGTTGTCGATGAGGACCGCCGACATCATCCTTGTCACAGATTTCCTTGTTGGATGTGGGTGCGCATGTAGCTGAACAGGCCAATGCGGGCACGAAAACATCTGCTACATATCGGGCACACGAGGTTTGTAGAAGGGGATGGTGTTCCCGCTGCTCGGGATTTCCGCGTCTCGCGTCTGCTCTGGGCTTTCACAGCACGGTCGTCTTCACCGGTAGCTACACCCGATTTGACTGCGCTTCTCCAGTCTTCTTATTGTTTATGACTTTACCTACCTGGACAGTACCATCAACGGAGACACGCATATCGATTCTGAGATCGACAACACAAAATTACGACTGCTGTTTGTCGGACTGCCATTACACAAGAAGTACACATTGACGATCAAAGTATCAGTCAGGATCCATACATTGACGATCAAAGCATCAGTCAGGCTGGACACATTGACGATCAAAGCATCAGTCAGGCTGGACACATTGACGATCAGAGTATCAGTCAGCCTCCACACATTGACAATCAGAGTATCAAACAGGCTGGACACAAAAAGCGAGCTGTGTGAAGGACCACAAGCAAACCGCTAATCTACCGAGACGTTCGTCGAGTGTCCAGCGTGATGTCGAATTTGTCGCTCCTATAGACATCAACTGGTCGCTCCTAGAGACATCAAATGGTCGCTCCTAGAGACATCAACTGGTCGCTCCTTGAGACATCAAATAGTCGCTCCTAGAGACATCAACTGGTCGCTCCTATATATATCAACTGGTCGCGCCTATAAACAACAACTGGTCGCGCCTATATACATTGACTGGTTGCGCCTAGAGACATGAAATGGTCGCATCTAGAGAAATCAACTATTAATCTAACTACACATCTTGCAATGTGGAAATCTTCATTTCCGATAATTAAAAAAAACATTATCACGTGATACTCTACCTCTCTTGGTTTTTTTTCCTCAATATTAGCGGTTTCTCTTTATTCTATTTATAATTGTCTTGCAGTGGTTAGCGCGCTGGCCTCGCCTTTGATTGGCCCTAAGTTCATTGTCCAGTTGAGGCGTAAATGGTTTTTTCAGACCTGTAATGGGTACCGGTTCAGTCCGGGAAGTAAAAGCAGCGAGGGAGAGGAGATGGCTACCACCCTCATGTAGTGCCACGCCTGCGAGCCTTTGACATGTGAGATCGCCAACACCTCACACCCCTTCGACAGTAATGCCCATGAGTTATTATCAAATTTTCACTTCAAAAGAAAATCTCGTCACAAAATACCAGAGTTCCTTTTTCACATTGTGTATGTGTGTGTATGTGTGTGTATGAGCGTGCCTTTGTATGTGTATGTATGGGTGTATGTGTATGTATATGTGTGCATGTTTGTATGTGTGTGCCTATGTGTGTATGTGTGTGTGTGTGTATGTGTAGACCTCTCATGATTGCTGGCATCTCTAATATTCACTATCTGTGTACGTGAACAGTACACTGATAGTGCAACATTAATGTGTACTCGAATGATATACTTTGAATTGGACATACTGATATACGTAGTACTGCTATACGTGGTATATCAGTATATCAGTACTTGATAATGATATACTTGGTACTGTTATATGTGGTACTGATATACTTGATACTGATATATGTGGTTACTGGTACATGTGGTAATGATATATGTGGTACTGTAATATGTGATACTGATATATGTGGTGCTGATATACTTGGTACTGATATATGTGGTACTGGTATACTTGGTACTGATATATGTGGTTACTGGTACATGTGGTACTGATATATGTGGTACTGATATATGTGGTTACTGGTACATGTGGTAATGATATATGTGGTGCTGATATATGTGGTTACTGGTACATGTGGTACGGATATACTTAGTACTGATATATGTGGTACTGATATATGTGGTACTGATATACTTGGTACTGATATATGTGCTACGGATATATGTGGTGCTGATATATGTGGTACTGATATATGTGGTACTGATATATGTGGTACTGATATACTTAGTACTGATATACGTTTAACTGATGAATTTGTATATACCCAATACTGTTAGGTTTCCAAAGTTTAACCAAAAAAAATGGTAATTCTATTGTTCTCGTCTTCCAGTGACGCCATGTCCCACTACCAAGAGGTTATCATTGTGTTTTTGCATTGACGGTTCCTCTAGTATGGGAGCACGGAATTTCGAGAAGAACAAAGTTTTCTTGAGCCAGATACTCTCAGGCTTGACATTCGGTTTAGATGCAGTTCTGTGTTCGTTAAACACATATGGGACAAACGTCTATCAACAGTTTCTCAATTCTTACAACTTGGAAGAGATGAAAGCGGTAAGCATTATGATGATGTGTTCAATATGCCATTCACTGCGTTGCTTCAGTCTGTGACACTTTGTTTGTTTTATTGTTCGTTTTTCATGTAATAATTTGAACGATTTCAATTGAGATGTGCGTGTCATCAAATGCTCAGACTCTTAGCCTTAAACTACGATCAAACGTTTAATTTCGGCTTTACCTGACCACAGGCAATACAAAACATGCTATACCGGAATAGCACTACTCACACAGAGAGGTGTCTTGCCAAGTGTCATAGCGATACCACATCTGACACCAGAGAGGACACCAATAAGCTGATCGTTGTAGTGACAGACGGAGAGTCGACGTTACCAGATCAAAGTAGGTGGACATACTGTGTGACTGTCTTTGTGCGTGCAGTTTGTGCAGTGTGTGCAGGGAGTCCAGTGTGTCAAGTGTGTCCAGTTTGTGCAGTGTGTGCAGTGTGTCCGGAGTGTCCAGTGTGTCCAGTTTGTGCAGTGTGTGCAGTGTGTCCAGTGTGTCAAGTGTGTCCAGTGTGTCCAGTGTGTCCAGTGTGTCCAGTGTGTCCAGTTTGTGCAGTTTGTGCAGTGTGTTCAGTGTGTCCAGTGTGTCCAGTGTGTGCAGTGTGTCTAGTGTGTCTAGTGTGTCCAGTGTGTCCAGTGTGTACAGTGTGTCCAGTTTGTGCAGTGTGTCCAGTGTGTCTAGTGGATAGTGTGTCCAGTGTGTCCAGTGTGTCCAGTGTGTCCAGTGTGTCCAGTGTTTTCAATGTGTCCATTGTGTCCAGTGTGTCCAGTGTGTCCAGTTTGTGCAGTGTGTGCAGTGTGTCCAGTGTCCAGTCTGTGCAGTGTGTCCAGTGTGTGCAGTATGTCCAGTTTGTGCAGTGTGTCTAGTGTGTCCAGTTTGTCCAGTGTGTCCAGTGTGTCCAGTTTGTGCAGTGTTTGCAGTGTGTCCAGTGTGTCTAGTGTGTGCAATGTGTCCAGTGTCCAGTGTGTCCAGTGTGTGCAGTGTTCAGTGTGTCCAGTGTGTCCAGTTTGTGCTGTGTGTGCAGTGTGTCCAGTGTGTCCAGTGTATCCAGTTTGTGCAGTGTGTGCAGTGTGTCCAGTGTGTCCAGTGTGTAATGTGTCCAGTGTGTGCAGTGTATCGAATGTGTGCAGTGTGTCCAGTGTGTCAGTGTCTCCAGTGTGTGAAGTTTGTGCAGTGTGTCCAGTGTGTGCAGTGTGTCCAGTTTGTGCAGCGTGTACAGTGTGTGCAGTGTGTCCAGTTGGTACAGTGTGTCCAGTCTGTGCAATGTGTCCAGTGCCAACCAGTGTGCCCAGTGTGTGCAGCTTGTCCAGTTTGTGCAGTATGTCGAGTGTGTGCAGTGTGTCCAGTGTCAGTGTGTCCAGTGTGTGCAGTTTGTGCAGTGTCTCCAGTGTGTGCAGTGTGTCCAGTGTGTGCAGTATGTGCAGTGTGTGCAGTGTATCCAGTGTGTGCAGAGTGTCCAGTGTGTGTAGTGTGTACAGTGTGTCCAGTGCCAACCAGTGTATCCAGTGTGTGCAGTGTGTCCAGTTTAGGCAGTGTGTCCAGTGTGTTCAGTGTGTGCAGTGTGTCCTGTTTGTCCAGTGTGTCCATGTGTCCAGTTTGTACAGTGTGTGGAGTGTGTCCAGTGTGTCCAGTGTCCAGTGTGTCCAGTTTGTGCAGTGTGCAGTGTGTCCGGTGTGTACAGTGTGTCCAGTGTGTGCAGTGTGTCCAGTGTGTGCAGTGTATCCAGTGTGTCCAGTGTGTCCAGTGGGTTCAGTGTGTCAAGTGTGCCCAGTTTGTGCAGTTTGTGCAGTATCTGTAGTGTGTCCAGTGTGTACAGTGTGTGCAGTATGTCCAGAGTGTACAGTCTGATCAGTTAATGCAGTGTTTCCAGTGTGTGCAGTGTGTCCAGTGTGTACAGTGTGTGCAGTGTGTGCAGTCTGTCCAGTGTGTGCAGTGTGTCCAGTGTGTGTACTGTGTGCAGTGTGTCGAGTGCCAACCAGTGTGTCCAGTGTGTGCAGTGTGTCCAGTGTGTGCAGTGTGTCCAGTGTATCCAGTGTGTCCAGTGTTTGCAGTTTGTGCAGTGTGTCCAGTGTGTGTCCAGTATGTCCAGTTTGTGCAGTGTCCAGTGTTTGCAGTTTGTGCAGTGTGTACAGTGTGTGTAGTGTGTCCAGTGTGTCTAGTGTGTCCAGTGTGTAGTGTGTCCAGTGTGCCTAGTGTGACCAGTGTGTGTAGTGTGTCCTGTGTGTCCAGTGTGTCTAGTGTGTCCAGTGTGTCCAAGGTGTCCAGTGTGTCCAGTGTGTGTAGTGTATCCAGTGTGTCCAGTGGGTGCAGTGTGTCAAGGGTGTGCAGTGTGTTCATTGTGTCAAGTGTGTGCAGTGTGTCCAGTGTGTGTAGTGTGTCCAGTGTCTGCAGTGTGTCCAGTGTGTGCAGTGTGTCCAATTTGTGCAGTGTGTCCAGTGTGTGCACTGTGTGCAGTGCCAACCAGTGTGTCCAGTTTGTACAGTTTGTCCAGTTTATGCAGTGTGTTCAGTGTGTGCAGTGTGTCCAGTGTATCCAATGTGTGTATTGTGTCCAGTGTGTCCAGTGTGTCCAGTGAGTGTAGTGTGTGTAGTGTTTCCAGTGTGTCCAAATGTGTGCAGTGTGTCCAGTGTGTCCAGTGTGTCCAGTGTGTGTAGCGTGTCTAGTGTGTCCAGTGTGTCCAGTGTGTGTAGTGTGTCCAGTGTGTTCAGTGTTTCAAGTGTGTCCAGTGTGTCCAGTGTGTGTAGTATGTCCAGTGTGTTCAGTATTTCCAGTGTGTCAGTGTATCAAGTGTGTCTAGTGTGTGTAGTTTGTCCATTTTTACCAGTGTGTCCAGTGTGTCAGTGTACCCAGTGTGTCCAGTAAGTGTAGTGTGTGTAGTGTGTCCAGTGTGTGTAGTTTCTGTGGTGTTCAGTGTGTCCCGTGTCTCCAGTGTGTCTAATATGTGTATCGTGTGTAGTGTGTCTAGTGTGTTCTGTGTATCCAGTGTGTGCAGTTTGTGCAGTGTGTAGTGTATCTAGTGTGTGTAGTGTGTCCAGTGTATCCAGTGTATGCAGTGTGTCCAGTGTGTGCATTGTGTCCAGTGTGTGTGGTGTGTCCAGTGTGTGCAGTTTTTGCAGTGTGTGTAGTGTTTCCAGTGTGTCCAGTGTGTCCAGTGTTTCCACTGTGTGCAGTGTGTCCAGTGTGTCCAGTGTGTGCAGTGTGTCCAGTGTGTGCAATTTTAACAGTGTGTGTAGTGTGTCCAATGTGTGCAGTGTGTCCAGTGTGTTCAGTGTGTGCAGTTTGTGCAGTGTGTGTAGTGTGTCCAGTGTGTACAGTTTGTTCAGTTGGTGCAGTGTTTCCAGTGTGTGCAGTGTGTCCAGTGTGTCCAGTGTATCCAGTGTATGCAGTGTGTCCAGTGTGTGCATTGTGTCCAGTGTGTGCAGTGTGTCCAGTGTCCAGTGTGCAGTGTGTCCAGTGTGTGCAATTTGTGCAGTGTGTAGTGTGTCCAGTGTGTCCAGTGTGTCCAGTTTGTCCAGTGTGTGCAGTTTGTGCAGTGTGTGTAGTGTGTCCAGTGTGTACAGTGTGTGCAGTGTGTATAGTGTATAGTTTGTTCAGTTGGTGCAGTGTTTCCAGTGTGTGCAGTGTGTCCAGTGCCAACCAGTCTGCCCAGTGTGTGCAGTGTTTCCAGTTTGTCTAGTGTCCAGTGTGTGCAGTGTGTCCAGTGTGTCCAGTGTGTCCAGTGTGTCCAGTGTGTACAGTGTGTCCAGTGTGTGCATTGTGTCCAGTGTGTGCAGTGTGTTCAGTTTGTGCAGTGTGTCCAGTGTGTGCAGTGCCAACCAGTGTGTCCAGTGTGTACAGTTTGTCCAGTTTGTGCAGTGTGTCCAGTGTGTCCAGTGTGTCCAGTGTGTGTAGTATGTCCAGTGTGTTCAGTGTCTCCAGTGTGTCAGTGTATCAAGTGTGTCTAGTGTGTGTAGTGTGTCCAGTTTTTCCAGTGTTTCCAGTGTGTCAGTGTACCCAGTGTGTCCAGTGAGTGTAGTGTGTGTAGTGTGTCCAGTGTGTGTAGTTTCTGTAGTGTGTCCAGTGTTTCCCGTGTCTCCAGTGTGTCTAGTATGTGTAGCGTTTGTAGTGTGTCCAGTGCGTTCTGTGTATCCAGTGTATGTAGTGTGTGTAGTGTGTCCAGTGTGTCTAGTGTGTCTAGTGTGTCCAGTGTGTGCAGTTTGTGCAGTGTGTAGTGTGTCCAGTGTGTAGTGTGTCCAGTGTGTCCAGTGTGCGCAGTGTGTCCAGTGTGTGCATTGTGTCCAGTGTGTGCGGTGTGTCCAGTGTGTGCAGTTTTTGCAGTGTGTAGTGTTTCCAGTGTTTGCAGTGTGTCCAGTGTGTTCAGTGTGTCCAGTGTGTGCAATGTGTGCAGTGTGTAGTGTGTCCAGTGTGTCCAGTGTGTGCAGTTTGTGCAGTGTGTGTAGTGTGTCTAGTGTGTCCAGTGTGTCAAGTTTGTGTAGTGTGTCCAGTGTGTCCAGTGTATCCAGTGTGTGCAGTGTGTCCAGTGTGTGCAGTTTGTGCAGTGTCCAGTGTGTCCAGTATGTCCAGTGTGTCCAGTGTATCTAGTGTGTGCAGTTTTTCCAGTGTGTCTAGTGTGTGTAGTGTGTGTAGTGTGTAGTGTGTGCAGTGTTTAATGATATATACCTTGATTGTGTCTGTGTTGTATGTGTCCGGTGTGTGATATGTATTTGACAATGTATTACGTGTGTAGGTTTGAATTTGTGTTCGTGTTGGTGTGTTTGTGTGTATTTGTTTTGATGGATGTTTTTGTTCTTGGAAATCACATACGCTTTTTTTATAACGCGTTACGACTTGTCTTTTGTAGTTAGTGATATCCCAATACGTGCAAGAAGGCCTGATGTTTATTGTCCTCTTTGTAGTACAATTCAGTTGATCAAACACGTTGTTTATCGGGCTGCTGTAGCACAGCTCGTTAAGAACCGTGACGAGTACGATATATAGCGTCTTGATCAATACATTTTACCTGAAGGAATCTAGCTGTCAGTGTGTTTCACCTGAATGAATTTGGCTGTCAGTGTGTTTCACCTGAAGAAATCTATCTATCAGTGTGTTTCACCTGAAGGAATCTAGCTGTCCGTGTGTTTCACCTGAAGGAATCTAGCTGTCAGTGTTTCACTTGAAGGAATCTAGCTGTCAGTGTGTTTCACCTGAAGGAATATAGCTGTCAGTGCGTTTCACCTGAAGGAATCTATCTATCAGTGTGTTTCACTTGAAGGATTTTAGCTGTCAGTGTGTTTCACATGAAGGAATCTAGCTGTCAGTGTTTCACCTGAAGGAATCTAGGTGTCAGTGTGTTTCACCTGAAGGAATCTATCTATTTGTGTGTTTCACCGGAAGGAATCTAGCTGTCAGTGTGTTTCACATCAGGTATTTGGCTGTCAGTGTGTTTCCTCTGAGGAAATTTGGCTGTGTGTTTCACTATATCCTAAAGACAGGTGGAGAGTTGATTAGTAGGTTTAACATCACCTGTCATCTGAGCTCACAACGAGATGTGTTTATGGATGTGTATGTCTGAACCATATGTGTATGGTGTGTGTGTGTTCGTTATTCAATTTCCTCACATTTTCAGTCATAGCGTGTGAAGAGAAAACACACACACACACATATATATTTATATATATATATATATATATATATATATATATATATATATATAAATATGTATATATATATATATATATATTTGTATATAAATAAATATATATATATATATATATATATATATAAATATGTATATATATATATATATATATATATATATATTTGTATATAAATAAATATATATATATATATATATATATATATATATATATATATGTATATATATATATATATATATATATATATATATATATATATATATATATATATATATATATATATATATACACATCTAGGTTGTCTAATATTCTAGCGTCTCCAGTTTCAACCAACTTATCTAATTTCATTAAGTCCATCATCTGGTCAGTGGACAGTATCTCATCTCACAAACTTTACCATCGTGCCCTACTGGTGTCTTCTGCACCATCAGATTGTAGCAGCGCTACTACTAGCTTATCAAGTACTTATTCTCTAAACATCACTCAATTTGCTCTGTCGTATAGTGGTCTTATCTCTCTTTCGATCAGCTATTCATTAAACACAATATCAACATAGGCAGCCTTAATGCTATCTTGAATATAACAAAACACAAGGTAATTAATATATTACATATCTAATCATTTACGACATTATTAACTAATCTATCTATGAATAATATTTCTAGGTCGAAGTATTTCCGCACGAGCTTGGATAAAACGTCTGTAACTAACACCTGGTTTTATGTGCCTATCATTATTCTATTAAATTGCTAACTTATAATATGCATTTAGTTGCTTATTAGTTATCTAACTATCTTGTAGTGCTCTTCGTTATCTGGCAAATGTACACTCTCTTCTGGATTGTATCCCAGGCGTTTGCCACAACATACCGAGACTCTTTTTGGGACTGTATTTTGCAATACCTAACTCAAAATCGACCTTCGTGAATCGAATCCCATGTATTTGTAACACCTACCTCTAGATTGATCTTCTGAAGCCCATAACAGACTTCCCACCAAGTTTTTCACTCAAGTGATCCGTTTTATGTCATTTTCAGCAGATCATCAAGAATTGATGTTCGTGAAATCCACAGATACGTTGTAGCCAGCTGAGTAACTGGAAGTGATCAGTTTTCTCACTTGTGTCACTGGGGAACGTTCACAATTAATTCTATAAGTACCAAAGGAACATAGTGGATAAACCTCCCGACAAGCTCTTCCACTTCTGTTTTATTCCTTTATTGGCCCATATGCTCCACTCTATCCAACATTTCCCCCGCCACGAGGTACTTCTGTCTTCTTCCCATTGACAGGCCAATAGCTCGTATCACTAGCAGGCCTGCGTCGCATGTCAATCTATCAAGTTCTGGCTAAATTACCAACTTCACTGCCCCTTTTGTTTCCACGTCAATCTCAATATGACAGCTTGTCATCAAATCGGGTGTAGCTCCCTACCCATAATGCAATGTGTGGTCCTATACCCGTACCACTTCTTTGTATAGCCATTAGACACGATACTAATGAGGATACGCTACCTCCTCCATACTCCGATCAAAAAGACTTTCCCCTACCATGTTGTTAAATCTCTAGAACTATTCGTCTAAATATCTCTTCTCTCCTGTTCGCGCTATCTGACGGAGACAATCCTGCCGACTTTGTAAAATAATACACCACGTGACGTGCGTGACACTCCCTGCCTCGGCTGACTTTAGCCTATTAGTGGCAAAGTCGTAAGTTATGAATCCTCTGCTTCATGCAGGTAATTGTTCGCCAATCATACATCAACACTGTCACTATAACTCATCTCACCAACTCTACCATCTGGTCCTTCTGACGCCTCTTGTGTAAGCAAACCTCATCTCACCAACTCTACCATCTGGTCCTTCTGACGCCTCTTGTGTCAGCAAACCTCATCTCACCAACTCTACCATCTGGTCCTTCTGACGCCTCTTGTGTCAGCAAACCTCATCTCACCAACTCTACCATCTGGTACTTCTGACGCCTCTCGTGTCAGCAAACCTCATCTCACCAACTCTACCACCTGGTCCTTCTGACGCCTCTTGTGTCAGCAAACCTCATCTCACCAACTCTACCACCTGGTCCTACTGACGCCTCCTGTGTCAGCAAACCTCATCTCACCAACTCTACCACCTGGTCAGAGTCTTGCCTCTTATAGCAGCACATCTGAATTGATTGCATATACACTTTATAATTCTCTATAAATACAACCAACCAAAGGTGTACATACAATAAATATGAAAAAACAAAATGGACCAACGTAGGCAGCCACACAATAAACTCAACTTCACGTTTAGAGGTAACATGTGTTTACTAACTTTATAATTAGTAGCCCACAGCATTACTCCGTAAAGATGTGAGATGTTAACGATCTCACATTTCAAAGGCTCGACTATAGCAGGGCGGTAGCCATTTCCTCTCTCTCGCTGATTTTACTTCCCGGACTGAACCGGTACCCATTTCAGGCTGGGTCGACCCGGGTTCCGTTGCGGTCTGAAAACACGTTTAAGCCTAAACTGGGGAATGAACGCAGGCCCACTCAGATGCGAAGCCAGCTCGCTAGCCACTGCGTTACGAGGATACCTAACTTTATAATTACGGGCATACAATCTATGTTTCGGTTTCCATTGGAGCATCTCCAATCCAAAGTTACAGTAGCAGCAGAAGAACTAGGTCGTCATGTGTTCAAGTGTAAAACCATGACGTAAAAGATGCGTTAGATCATGTGTACTAGTGTAAAACCATAACGTGAAAGATACACTTGATCCTGTGTACTAGTGTAAAACCGTGACGTGAGATATGCATTAGATCGTGTGTACTAGTGTAAAACCATGTATCAACTTTGTGTCCTTTTATATTGGGAAGCAGACAATTACCTTTTCCTCTTCCGTACCTGTAAGACAATTTCCCCTAAATTCAGAAAACTGGTTATCGCCACGTCTATCTTCAAAACTATTTCTTTCGTCACCTATAACAACTGGTTATCACCACGTCTATCTTCAAGACCATTTCTCTCGTCACCTATAAAAACTGGTTATCATCACGTCTATCTTCAAGACCATTTCTCTCGTCACCTTTAGCAGCTGGTTATCACCACGTCTATCTTCAAGATCATGTCTCTCGTCACCTATGCCAACTGGTTATAACCACGTCTATCTTCAAGACTATTTCTCTCGTAACCTATAACAACTGGTTATCACTCTGGTAACATCATAACTTTCCATCTCATCACCCGTCAAAACTGGTCAACACAACGTCTATCTTTATGACCTTGCTTTGAGTTAATGTTCTGTTCCAATCAATCCACAGCTCAAGTAGAGGCGTCGAAGGCTAAGGACGATGGTGTTGCCATTGCTGTTATAGGAGTTGGACAATCCCTCAACCAAACAGAACTCAGCGGTATGGCGTCTGGTTCCAACTTCGTTTTCAACGCTGACAATTACGATGAGCTACCATTTTTGGCCGAGAATTTGGCAAATCTGGCCTGTACAGGTAAGTCATTTTTCCTTTTTGCATCCCTTTTCTTCGTCTTAATTAGAAAAGAGCTGCGCTTATTTATTGCCACCGGTTGCTTAAAAAAAAAAGCCAATGTTTCATGAGTTGGAAGATTGTGAAAGATGGCTATGCTTTGCTGTTTGTGGGATATATTCCCACGTCCATTGTCTCTGATTTATACCTGCACAGGCCAATCTATGTGTACCATACACACAATGGGCGTGTGTCGAAAGTCCACAGGCCAGTGTCTCAGTGTCATACCCAGGCGGTCCATTGATTGCGTTTGGTACCACATCGGCCAGTGTTTCTGTGTCGTACCCTCAAGGGTTAATAATTTCCTATACCTTCACCACCCAGTGTCTCTATGTTATACTCTCACCCACCAGTCGTTCTGTGTCATATCATCACGGATCAATAATTGTCTATCATACCCTCACCTACCAGTGTCTCTGTGTCCTAGCTACACCTACCTATGTCTAAATGTCATACGCTCACCGCCCAATGTCTCTATCTCGTACCCTCATCTGCCTGTGTCTAAATGTCATATCCTCATCTACCTATGTCTAAATGTCATACGCTCACCGCCCAATGTCTCTATCTCGTACCCTCATCTACCTGTGTCTAAATGTCATACCCTCATCTACCTGTGTCTCTATCTCGTACCCTCACCTACCTGTGTCTAAATGTCATACTTTCACGCCCAATGTCTCTATCTCGTATCCTCATCTACATGTGTCTAAATGTCATACTTTCACGCCCAATTTTTCTATCTCGTACCCTCACCTACCTGTGTCTAAATGTCATACTTTCACGCCCAATGTCTCTATCTCGTACCCTCACCTACCTGTGTCTAAATGTCATACTTTCACGCCCAATGTCTCTATCTCGTATCCTTTCCTACCTGTGTCTAAATGTCATACCCTCATCTACCTGTGTCTCTATCCCGTACCCTCACCTACCTGTGTCTAAATGTCATACTCTTATCTGTCCGTGTCTCTATCCCGTACCCTCACCTACCTGTGTCTAAATGTCATACCCTCACCGCCCAATGTCTCTGTGTTGTACCCTCACCGTCCAATGTCTCTGTGTTGTACCCTCACCGTCCAATGTCTCTGTGTTGTACCCTCACCGCCCAATGCCTCTGTGTTGTACCTTCTCCGCCCAATGTCTCTGTGTTGTACCCTCACCGCCCAATGTCTCCGTGTTGTACCCTCACCGCCCAATGTCTCTGTGTTGTACCCTCACCGCCCAATGTCTCTGTGTTGTACCCTCACCGCCCAATGTCTCTGTGTTGTACCCTCACCGCCCAATGTCTCTGTGTTGTACCCTCACCTCCCAATGTCTCTGTGTTGTACCCTCACCGCTCAATGTCTCTGTGTTGTACCCTCACCGCCCAATGTCTCTGTGTTGTACCCTTACCGTCCAATGTCTCTGTGTTGTACCCTCACGGATAAATAATTGCCTATCATTGCCTCTCTTACAAGTGTCTCTATGTCGTACTCTCATGGGTTAATGCCAATGTCCACACGGATCAGTGTATGTTTGTCACACCCACACGGACCCTTACTGTTTAAGTCTTAGAATCATCTGTGGGACACTTCTGTGTTGCTCTCGCGATATGTGGCCAAACCACTGAAATTGCTGTTTTCTAATGGAATCTAGCACTGGCTTATTAGTGCCCATCTGTTTCCTGATCTCATCGTTTCATTTAATTTCTGTTGTTTGTATGTTTCCCCTATCTGTTGCTGTCCGTGTCCAAGTTTGACGCTGGTAGCATAGTGTATGCATAATAATTGTGTTGAACAGGGCTCTTTTTGTACAAATCTTTACGTAGTTGTTCTTCAGTGTTGTTGGCATCTGGACAATGAATTGGTTTGCTTTAGTGCACTTGTGATCTATCCCTTCTTGCATTATTCCATTAGGTGATACTGAGCTTCCTAAATATTTGAAATACTTCAGTTGTTAGAGTTGTTGCTGTTCTATGTAGATCTTAGCGGTTGTTGCTGTTCTATGTAGATCTTAGCGGTTGTTGCTGTTCTATGTAGATCTTAGCGGTTGTTGCTGTTCTATGTAGATCTTAGCGGTTGTTGCTGTTCTTGCTATTGTATCAGTTTTACTCACGTTGATTCTCATGTTGTGACCTTCTGCAGTAGTCATTGTATCAGTTTTACTCACGTTGATTCTCATGTTGTGACCTTCTGCAGTAGTCATTGTATCAGTTTTACTCACTTTGATTCTCATGTTGTGACCTTCTGCAGTAGTCATTGTATCAGTTTTACTCACGTTGATTCTCATGTTGTGACCTTCTGCAGTAGTCATTGTATCAGTTTTACTCACGTTGATTCTCATGTTGTGACCTTCTGCAGTAGTCATTGTATCTGTTTTACTCACGTTGATTCTCATGTTGTGACCTTCTGCAGTAGTCATTGTATCAGTTTTACTCACTTTGATTCTCATGTTGTGACCTTCTGCAGTAGTCATTGTATCAGTTTTACTCACGTTGAATCTGATGTTGTGACCTTCTGCAGTAGTCATTGTATCAGTTTTACTCACGTTGAATCTGATGTTGTGACCTTCTGCAGTTAAGATTGTTAAAGCGTTGTTGCAGCTGTTCTCCAGTGTTTTCCTTGGTCGTCGGCGAAGAGGATTTCGCTACAGCTGTTGTCATCGTTAGATTGGGCTTCTTTGCTGATTTGGTCCACATTAGGTGATGAACAACAGGGAAGAAAGCACACACTCCTGTCTGATTTGGTCCATATTAGGTGATGAACAACAGGGAAGAAAGCACACAATCCTGTCTGATTTGGTCCATATTAGGTGATGCACAACAGGGAAGAAAGCACACACTCCTGTCTGATTTGGTCCATATTAGGTGATGCACAACAGGGAAGAAAGCACACACTCCTGTCTGATTTGGTCCATATTAGGTGATGAACAACAGGGGAGAAAGCACACACTCCTGTCTGATTTGGTCCATATTAGGTGATGAACAACAGGGAAGAAAGCACACACTCCTGTCTGATTTGGTCCATATTAGGTGATGAACAACAGGGAAGAAAGCACACACTCCTGTCTGATTTGGTCCATATTAGGTGATGAACAACAGGGAAGAAAGCACACACTCCGGTCTGATTAGGTCCATATTAGGTGATGAATAACATGGAAGAAAGCACACACTCCTGTCTGATTTGGTCCATATTAGGTGATGAACAACAGGGAAGAAAGCACACACTCCTGTCTGATTTGGTCCATATTAGGTGATGAACAACATGGAAGAAAGCACACACTCCTGTCTAACTTCGGTTTTGACATGAAACCGTTCCACCTCACCGGCACGTGTTGGTACCGTGCACTGACTATTTATATACAAACATTCACATATGCTTATCAAGTGCTGACTAGCTCCATAGTTCTTCTGTGGTCTACAAAGCTGTTATGGGTTGACCCGGTCGAATGCTTCTTCTTGATCTATGAATGCCAAATAAAGAGTTTCATCATATTCGATGGCTTTTTCTGCTAGTTGCCGCCAGGCAAAGATGGCATCAGTGCAGCCCCTGTTTTTTCTCTGAAGCCATTTGCGCTTCGCTTAGTTGGAATCATATAGTTGGGTGAAGTCTTTTTTTCTACTATTTTACAGAAAATCTTTGCCATGTGGCTCAGCAGTGAAATTCCTCTGTAAGTTGTGCAGTCTCTCTGACTACCTTCTTTCTTCCACATGGGGACACTTTTGGTATTTATCCAATCTTCATGTGCCTCTTGGTTGGTCCATACTATGTTGTGCAGTCTCTCTGACTACCTTCTTTCTTCCAGATGGGGACACTTTTGGTATTTATCCAATCTTCATGTGCCTGTTGGTTGGTCCACACTATGTTGTGCAGTCTCTCTGACTACCTTCTTTCTTCCACATGGGGACACTTATGATATTTATCCAATCTTCATGTGCCTGTTGGTTGGTCCATACTATGTTGTGCAGTCTCTCTGACTACCTTCCTTTTTCCACATAGGAACACTTATGGTATTTATCCAATCTTCATGTGCCTGTTGGTTGGTCCATACTATGTTGTGCAGTCTCTCTGACTACCTTCCTTTTTCCACATGGGGACACTTTTGGTATTTATCCAATCTTCATGTGCCTGTTGGTTGGTCCATACTATGTTGAACAGTCTCTGAAGCCAGACAATTCCCGTGTCGCCCGCAGTTTTTGTTTATTCAGCTGGTTTATCGTCTGCTTCAGGGGGCTTGTTCGCATGAGAACTGTGCACTGCTTCTCTACAAGTGTATATTCGAAATCAATATTTCTGGTTCAAATTGTATTGCAGCTGGTTGGTTGTTTGAATATCTTTTCTGCTGGTGGTATATTGATGAGTCGGCTGAAATATTCCTGCCATCTTTCCATAATTCACTCAGGGTCATTTTGTTCTCTGCCCGAGCTGTCATTTATGAATTCCGTTGGGTCGTAACACTCTTCTCTATTTCTCGTGGCTCAGATCTTCTGCTTGTAATTTTATAATTGATCTTGAGTAGTCAGAATCTAAATTCTCTCCATAATTTCCCATATTTTGGCTTTAGCAGATGCTTTTCCCTTTTTTGTCTGATTTCTTGCAGTTTTATAGTCTTCAAAATTTTGATCTGTTTTACACTCAACCCATGCTTTATAACTTGTTCTTTTCTTTTCATTTCGTGAGTCCACCATGGTGTCATATTATTGGACTGTCTATGCTGCTTCTTTGTGCCTCATGCTTCTCTGCCTGCCTTGATAATATTGTCTTTGATCAAGGTCCATTCTTCTTCAACCGTTTGCCTTTCTGCTGTTAGTTTTGAAAAGTCATCTGTGATGTGTGCTTCAAAGGCTTTTTGAACAGCTTCTATTTTTAGTTTATTTATGTTGTTTCTTTCCTTTTTTGTTACTACTAGTCTTTTTGGGTGTCTTCTGTTCGCTGTGGTTTTTACTGCTACCACCGCCTTGTAGCCTGTGTCAACATATACGCTTAGAATCGCCGTTGAGTCTCTAACTTTCCGTTTCTCCGCTGTTCTTGTGAGTATGAAATCTATGTGGGTTCTGCTTGTTAGGTTGTTCCATTTATACCATGTATATATTTGTGTGTCTATGTTTGAAGACGGTGTCTGTTTTAAATAGATTGTGTTGGGTACATAGCTCTAGGGGTCTTGAACCATTGTCGTTGTTGGTGCTGTTTGAGTCGCCGAGCGCCTTTAGGTAGTCCTCGGTCCCTGTTCTATCCTGACCTAGTTTTATGTTGAAGTCCCCCATTACAAAAACTCTTTCTGTGTTCAGTGTGGTATTTTGGCCTTACTTAATTTGGTCACATAACTCCTCGCACTGGTCGCTACCATTGGGTGTGTTGCATGGAACGTACACTTGTATGTAATTGATAATACTATCTTTCTCTTTGACTCTGACATACCCAATCGTTTGCAAACATGCATCATCTCGAGTAGTCTGCCTGCTGTGTCTGGTTCCATGATACAACTTACTGCATGTTTTGCTCTGTCGTGTTGTTTTACTCCCCAGTAAATGTATACACCCCGTCCAGCTGTTAGCAATCTGCTCCTGTAGCTCGTGTGTCTGACATTCCCATTAGGCTATTTTTATCTTTTTCACCTCTTCCAATAGGCCCTCTGTTTTGTTGTTAATGTCGCTGATGTTGATGGTACATATTGTTGTTTTCGCCATTTTTGTTTGTAAAGTGAGCTGCAATTTGTAATATCCTCGTCTATTGTCAGGTCTGTCTGCTCATTATTATGTTAACTTGAACATACATCACCGGCCCTTCGCAGCGGTTTCATGGCACCTGTAACGGCAGTGAAGTGTCCTACACAATCACATTCTGAATATGAAAACACTTAATCCATCACTTCACGTCTGAAACTACGTCCGGTCGAGGCCGGCCGAAAAACATTTCCTAGTGCCGCGCCATTTTGACATGGTGATCTCAGATTGACTAATATGTACAAGGCTCGTATAATGTTCAGTAGCGTACTTTCTTTTCACTTAACATCAATAGATTGGTACAGTAAGCTCTATAACATCCGTTTATAACCAGTTTACGACTGTAATAAATGAACACGGTGTTGCCTCTCTTTTTACCATATAGCTATATACGTGACATTATATATACACACATACATACACACACACACATACACACACACATATATATATATAATAGCTGTCCATCGTTGTCGATGAGGACCGCCGACATCATCCTTGTCACAGATTTCCCTGTTGGGTGTGGGTGCGCATGTGGCTGAACAGGCCAATGCGAGCACGAAAACATCTGCTACATATCGGGCACACGAGGTTTGTAGAAGGGGATGGTGTTCCCGCTGCTCGGGATTTCCGCGTCTCGCGTCTGTTCTGGGCTTTCACAACACGGTCATCTTCACCGGCAGCTACACCCGATTTAACTGCGCTTCTCCAGTCAGATCTGTTTTTCGCAAGACATTCCCAGGTGTCGATGTCTAATATATATATATATATATATATATATATATATATATATATATATATATATATATATACACATTATATATATGTGACATGTGTCATAGTATTAAGTTTAATTATAACATGTCTGACACTGCTCTATCACAAAAGGTATATAGGAAAGCAAGGATGTACGGTTTTTCCATTGGGACAAACCTAAGAAATATTTTACATTCTTACACGCATAAACATATAACTCTCTAGTGAGATACGCGCTCAGATAGTCTGTTACAAAATTGAACAAATGAATGAATGTGTGTGTGTGTGTGCGTGCGTGTGGGCGTGTGCGTGCGCTATAACCAACTCGTCCGAGAATCGCTGAGTTCCTTCCGGGATATACCTCCTAGTGATAGAGCGTTGAACAGACTACATTGTCAGAACTTATTATCTGTGTCCTTTCGTTTCAATATGGTCACGGGGAAGATGTGCCGTTCCATTTGTTTCTCTCTTGTATCAACAGGCTAAAGTAAACCAACGACAGCCATTTAGACTCTCCAAGCAATCAATCTTACAGCAAGTGTCAACAAAGAAAGGCTGACCCATATTTGGAAGTTTGTTAAGCGAAGAACTAAATGTCAAGTTCGATATGCAAATAAAGATCGAAGTAATGATTGTGATTGATCTGTTTTTAGTCGTGAGCTATGTTGTTGTATGTGTGTGTTAGTGTGTGTGTGTGTTTGTGTTTGTCTGTGTGCGTGTGTGTGCGTGAGTGTATGCATGTATGTGAGTGTATGTGTGTAAATATGTGTGTGTGTTAGTGTGAATGAGTGTGTGTGTGAGTGTATGCATGTACGTGTGTGTGTGTGTGAATGTATGCATGTATGTGTGTGTGTGTATGTGTGTAAATGTGTGTGTGAGTGTATGTGTGTAAATGTATGTGTGTGTGTGAGTGGGAATGACTATGTGTTAATGTATCTGAACGTGTTTGTGTATTCGAATGGTGTATACGCGATTTGCTGTGTGTGAATGGGTGTATGTGTGTGTGTGTGTGTGTGAATGTTTGTGTGAGCCTGTGTGTGAGTCTATGTACGTATGTGATATAATTTAAATATATGTGTGAGAGTATTTATGTGTGTGTGTGCGTGCATGTTTTTGTGTGTAATATTTGAGTGTGATATTTCTCAATCTGCTTGTGATTTTGTAATAACATATTTCGTCATCGATAAGCACCCTATATATGTGAGGATAAAGCGTCAACAAGCCACCAATTATTGTAAGACACACCTTACAGATGTTGGGATCAAGCGTCAACAAGCCACCAATTATTGTTAGACCCACCTTACAGATGTTGGGATCAAGCGTCAACAAGCCCCCAATTAGTGTTAGACCCACCTTACAGATGTTGGGATCAAGCGTCAACAAGCCACCAATTATTGTAAGACACATCCTATATATGTGAGGATCAAGCGTCAACAAGCCACCAATTATTGTAAGACACATCCTATATATGTGAGGATCAAGCGCCAACAAGCCACCAATTATTCTAAAATCATTTTGAAATTAAAAATTAGGGCTTCTGTCTGCTGATGTGTGCAGATCTCTTCTCATGTGCGTGACTTGTCAATTGCATTTCTCGTTCAGGCTGGACCTTTATCACTGCAGGAGTTTATATCGTGCCCAGAACAGCTTCCAATAGCCGATGTAAATCGTTTGTAAGACTTTGCTTACAGATCGACATAACATGGTTCTGCTTCCTCCTCGAATTGGTTAACCGTTTTAAATATCTGGGTTAGATTGTCAGTGATGAATGATCAAAATGTGAAGTGCTGGCCAGAATAGCACAGACAATAGCAGTGCTTGCACGGCTTAACAAAATTTGGCATGATAAACGGTTCGCACTTTGCACGAAAATCAGATTAATGCGTACATTGGTCCTGTCAATATTTCTCTATGCCTGTGAGAGATGGACAGTTACAGCTGCCCTTCGGCGAAAGATACAGACCTTGGAGATGAGATGTTTCCGAAGACTTTTAAAAGTCACGTACAAAGATCGAATTGCAAATGAGAAAATACGAGATATAATTACAACAATCGAGCCTTACGAAGACCTCTTGGCAACTGTCAAAAGAAGGAAACTCGCTTGGTACAACTACATATTGAGATCAAATGGTCTAGCAAATACTAGCCTGCACGGAAAGGTGCCGGCAGACGACGAAGAGGCCGGCCTATAAAGAAGTGGGAGGAGAACAGAATGGACCGATCTCTGACCAGAAGATGCACAGGCAGCGGCCGCTGACAGAAACGGGTGGCGTGGGGTTGTGATGAGGTCTTCATATGTGCCCCAACGACCTCACCGGTTACGAGATGACCTGACCTGCTTCCTTCCTTTCAGACACGTTATTCTTAACCAAGAGTTGTTATTCTTCTTGACAAAACCATCATTCATTCAAAATTTCAAAAATTAACTTCTGTCCGTCCATCTCTAAAATGGATGAAGAAACTTGCGATTTTGTGAAAACATTGATGTTCAAATACAACTTCACTTCTTTAAATTGGTTTAAAAGACTGCAGAGTTTGTATACAACCCGTTTCTTCTACTCCACTTGATTTAAAAATAACTGTGATCCGATCTATTCTTGAATGAATAAACTGACCCTGCCCTTTCTCCATTTCCCTATTCCCTCTCCCTCTCCCACTGTTTTCTTTGGCAATGCATTCCAAGTATTTGTCAACATCAATCTCCATTTAAAAATAATATTTCCTAGTATCTACTCTGGACCTTTCTTTAATTTATATGTAGCTTTGACTTTATTTCTTTTGGCCAGCCGGCTGCATTTGAAGAGACGTGTTTAACTATCATTTCCTTTGATTATCTTATATAGATGTATTATATTTCTCAAATTCTTTTCTTTTTTTAGACACATCATCATCATGTAGCATGTCCTTTGTAGAACGTCGCTCCCATCACAGTCTGTCTGAAAGAAACTCGTTCTCTTGCCAAAAGTCCCGCCTCCGCCAGTCATACTCAGACATTCTTGGATATCTTGGTGGCATCGTCTTCTTGGTCTACCCCTTCCTCTTTTGCCTGGAACCATATCTTCCATCTCCGTTCTCTTATGATCGTTGTGTCTCTTGATATGACCAAAGTATTTGCATTTTCTAGCCAAAATGAAATTGATAAACCAGTACTCCTCTACGCTCAACTCTAGCCGAATGTCTACATTTGTTTTTTTCTCTGTCCAGGGTATTTTGAGGATCTTTCTGTAACATTTTGTTTCGAAGGATTCTATTTTTTGTCTAGAAGTTTTGGTAATCGTCCATGATTCACAGACATAAGCTGCTACAGGAAAAACACAGGCTCCCTAGAATTTTACTTGTATCATTTTGTTGATGCTCTGCTATAATTTCCTCAGGCTGTTCAGTCTCTGCATTGCCATAGGTAGTCTTCTTCTGATTTCTTTCGAGCAGTGGCTATTTTTGTCAATTCTGGAGCCCAGATATTCAAAATGTGTGACCTGATCTATTTACTCACCACCCACTGTAAATTTATGTTGACATTGTGTTTTGTCGGTGGTCATTAACTTTGTTTTGCTTATGTTTATGAACAGGTTTTGATCTTTACTATGTCCATTAACGGCTGAAATTAGCTGCTATAGCCCTTCTGCACTTCTTGATAGTATCACTGTGTCATCTGCGTATCGGAACTGGAATCTCGTAACCCCAATCTTAAATGGGTCGAAACTTTCCATGTTCTCTTCTTCTCGAACATTTCTCATTATACATTCCGCATTTATGTTGTACAGATAAGATGATAGAAAAATTTCCTGTCGGACTCCCTTTTGTACTGTAAACCAATCTGATGTTTGCCTGGATACTCGGACAGCGGCTTGTTGATCTTGGTATAATGTTTCAATGAAATGGACTATATGCAAAAGGAAACCCCTTTTCCTTCATGATTCTCCACAGATTTTGATGTTTTACCGAATCGATGACCTTGGTGAAATCAATAAAACATGTGTACACGTCTACATTAAACTCTTTACATTTTTTGTAGATATTTCTTAAATTGAATATGTGGTTCCTGTTCCCCCTGTCTTTCCTAAAACCTGCATGGACTACCTGCATTTCAGATTCAAACCTTTTCTCTGTCCTTCTTAATAAGATTCGCAAAAGTATCTTGCTAGCGTAGCTGAACAGCGCGATAGTTCGGTAGTTCAAGCACAGCTTCAGGTTGCCTTTTATGGGGAGGGGAATATAAATTGTTTTCTTCCATGCTTCTGTCCATTCTGCACTGTGACATATCTGTTTACACATCTTGTGATAGACTCGTTCACTTGCCTCCGTGCCTGCATGTATAAGCTCTGCTTGGATATCATCGCATCCTGGTGACTTTCCCCTTTTCAAGCGTTTAATTGCACAGCGTACTTCTTCCAATGTTGGTTCAGGTTCTTTCTCATCCTTTGGTAGGATTGTAACTCAGCGCTTTGTGCTTTCTCCATACATAGTTCTGCAGTACTCTCTCCATCTATTCAGTTTGTCTTTGGTTTCTGTTAATGTTTTATCCTCTTTGTCTTTTATGCCATGTGGAACCGGACGGAACTCCCTTGTCAGTTTTCCAATTGCCTTAAATGCATCTCTCTCTGCCTTGTTGCTGTAGGTTTTCTATATCTTTACACGTTTCTACTGTGTATCTTCCTTTCTCTTTTTTATTTGTCTTCCAACTTTTCTTGCGCATTTTTTATATTCTGTGTTGGTCCCCTTACTTCCAATTTGTTGTAATTGTTGCCTCTCTTCAATGATTTTCTGTGTTTCTAGACACTAGATAGGTTAATCTGATTATTTGATAACTGTAATTCTGGAATCCCACTATCAATTTTGACGCTCTTCATTGTATGTTTTCCAGCATGTTTATATTCCATCCACGATAAGAACGTCCCACATAAACATAGTACTCTTTTGTCTGCCTCCTCGCTGCTTGAAAAGTTACAGTGGAATGGAACCCACTGCACCACTACTTATTTGGGTGTGGACTGCTGGCATAGTTGACAGTTCTGCTGTTAAGTCATTAACTTCTGTATTTTTCTGCCTTTTTAGTGCTGTAACTACGGACAGGGCACCTTTAAACAAGACTATCTGGCTTTCATTGCTTTCGCCTGTCAGCATTGCTTCTACTGCAGCCTTCAATGCCTATGCCTCTGCTCTAAAATTGCTTGAGAATTTTCCAGTTGCCACTGACAGAGTTATTTTTCTACCGTTTGTTAGGCCCAGGAATACCCCTCTCCCTGCAATCTGTGTTCTGTTTGTTGTAGGACTGTCAGTGTATGCATGGGTCCAGTCAGTGCTTGGGTAGTTTTTCTCTATGTACTTCAGGGTTATGTCTCTTATTTGCTTTTAAGTCTGGATGTTCTTGTATCCGATACCTGCTATATTTTCTATCACCTCTGGAAAGATCTGCTGCTTTCACGTGGGTTTGCGTACAATAGGGATGTGCTTTGGTGTTGATATGGCGTTCATAGGGTCTTCGCTCTTTTTGTTTTGGCTATTTCTACAAAGTTTCTCCGCTTTAGTCTCTCTTTTCCAAATACATTTAGTCTCTGATGCATTGGATGAAATGTCAGTTTTCTTAGTTTCTCTGCTTGCTGCTAGGCTCTGTTGTCTCTTCTATCGGTCATGGATTGCAGATTTGTAATCTTTTCAAGTTTTCCAATAGGCGTTGACTTCATGCCTCCTGTTATAACTCTCATGGCTTTGTTTTAAAGATTGTTGATTTGATCAAATGTGTCGGACAATAGCAATGAATCTACAGGGCAGCCAAACTACGGTATCAAAGACTTTGATCAGATTCATAACAACTGTGATGATGACACAATTCTGTTCTAAACATTTTTCTTGTAGTTGACGTGCTGCAACTATCATGTCAACTGTCCCACGATCTGCATGAAACTACATTGACTCACGGGGACTAAAATATAACCAATAGGGCGGTTGAACAGGGCATGGGTCAGAATGTTGCCTGTAATTGACAGCAGACTGTCGCAGGATTGCGCCTATGTCATTTTGCTTGTCCAGGTGTACAATTGTGACCCACTTAATCACCTGTGGTACAGTCTCGGTTTTCTGAAAACAACAGAAGAGTAAAGACAGTTCCTGATGAAGCAGAGGACCGTTGCTGGGTAAGTCTATGCAGCGATGGAACCATAACCGGGAGCCTTGCCTTTGGACATCAAGCTAATATGTCTTACTGACCTTTTACATGGTTAATAGTATGCTCTAGCATGTTAATTATGGCTTGTGCTCTGAGGACGGACGGGCAGTTGAGAATGGGGTCAAAATGATTCGCCTAGCGTTCCAACATCTGAACTTTGTCGGTCAATTGCACCGCGCCGTCAGAACAAAGAACAGGAAATGAGTGATGGGACGTAGGGCCTCCACAGTCTTCACCCCACAATAAAGCCATGGAATCACCATGCCATTCAATCTTCACCGCCTTGGTCTGAAGCCAGGTATCTTGCATGGATCCGAGTCTGCTATTCACATCTGTATGTTGTTGAATGCAGTTTTTGTTTTTAAGACGATGAGAAGAGCTCAGAATGGTGCTTTGTAACCATCAAGATCTTGATAGCTACGTCGCTTTCTTACAAGATCATGCTTAATAAAATCATAATCTGCTGTCAGTTGTGTACACGTGAATTTTCTTAAATGATGACACCAAAAACGATGACAAATATGATGAACTTTCACAACAATCAATACAATAACATATAAAACACCAAAACAACTCAGAGGTCTTCATTAAAATATAACACAACAACTTGTGGGTCTAGATCAAGCATAACACAACAACTTGAATGTCTCGAACACGTACAAAACAACAACATGGAGGTCCAGATCAAGCACAACACAACAACGTGTAGTTCTAGATCAAGTACAAAACAACAACTTGTAGGTCTAGATCAAGTACAACACAACAACTTGGAGGTCTAGATCAAATACAACACAATAACTTGGAGGTCTAGACCAAGTACAACACAACAATTTGGAGGTGTATATCAATCACAACACAACAACTTGGAGGTCTAGATCAAGTACAGCACAACAACTTGGAGGTCTAGATCAAGTACAACACAACAGAAAGCACAACTGTAGATTGTTTATTCAGTCTTTTAAATTATCTTAATTTTGTTATCGACCTTGACATGATGTTCCTGTTTTAATGAGCGTCCAAATGTGAATCAATCTTTTCTTGTTTTAGATGACCGAGCATTCGCACAGTCATTTTAAATGACACTGGTTTCCTCTAGTCTGTGGATAGAAATGGCGTATATCTGAAATATTTGGTGTGACAGATCGAATACAAAGCGATAAATAATAATATAATATTGCGTTTGGATATGTGCATTTACTATGTAATGGGATTAAAACATGTTAGCAGGGAACACGCTAAAACATGTGATAAAGACGTAGGCTTCACAAGCTATACAGACGACATACACTATAATATGTGTTAGTGTTTCTAGTTTGTCACGATACATGTTTCCTTTATAGTATGATACATGTGTGGTTTATACTATGATAAATGTTTCCTTCATGCATTGGTAAGTGTATCCTTTATTCAATGATATATGTTTTGTACAATGATGATAAATGGATCGTGTATTGACGATAAATATGTCACATATGATACATGTTTCCTTTGTACTTTAATAACTATTTCATTTTTTACTATGATAAATGTTTCTTTCTTACCATGATAAATGGTTCCATTATACTATGATACATGTTTCCTTTATACTAGGATATATGTTTCCCTTATAATATGATAAATGTGTATTTTATACTATGATAACAGTTTCCTTTATCTGTATACTATGATGAATGTTTCCTTAATACTATTATAAATAGTTACTTTATACTGTGATGAATTCTTTCGTTTCCGTCACGATAAATGTTTGCTATATACTACGATAAATGTTTCCTTTATACCATGATACATGTATCCTTTATTCAATGATACATGTTTTGTACAATGATGATGACTGGATCGTGTATTGATGATAACGGTATCACATATGCCGTAATAAATGCATAAACAATAAAGGTCTTACCGGGTTTCCTTAAGGGCACTGTAAGTAAAAAAAAACAACTTGTTTATTGACATGGAATATATAGCGTTTTTTCAGTGTCATAAACTATTTGAAAACTCAGCGCCATAACAATCTTGTCATTTCGGAAAAAGATCAATGCCCATGTGACGTAGTGTTAGAAATATCAGGCAAAGACTAAACATCAATGTATGTGTGACGTAGTGTTAGAAATATCAGGCAAAGACTAAACATCAATGTCCATGGGACGTAGTGTTAGAAATATCAGGCAAAGACTTAACATCAATGTATGTGTGACGTAGTGTTAGAAATATCAGGCAAAGACTAAACATCAATGTCCATGGAACGTAGTGTTAGAAATATCAGGCAAAGACCAAACATCAATGTCTATGGGACGTAGTGTTAGAAATATCAGGAAATGACTAAATTCATTGATGATAAATTGAGTACCTTTTTATTTCTGTATTGACATGTTATCATAGCATGCCACATTCTATGTTTGACACATGTTTTACAAATGCAGTTCTGACTATACTGAACCTTTTAATACGATTGAATATGACAACACTTGTCGATTCCATCTGTCAGAATGCTAACACATGCTTTTGATATAAATGTAGGACTTGATTAATTGTTAGAAATGTTTTTATTAAAACACACATTTAAATTAATGAATAAACTTTGGTCAACGTTGCTTGATTTATAAAAAAGTGTGTGACATAATTATTCTCTAGCTATACTTTGCAGGCGGTTATATCCACTTTACACATATAGGAGGAAGATGAAGTTTCAGATGTTGGAAAACGCGAGATTTCTGATTTTTGGAGGAACATTATGTTTCTGAACGTTCGTAATGTACATCTAAGTTTTCTTTCAGTCTGTTAATAAAATACTATATCTAAGAGGGAGGCATTCATCACATTCTGCTGGTCATATTCATGACATTCTGCTGGTGATATTTATGACATTCTGCTGGTCAAATTTATAGAGCGAGAATAACGACTAATTGTATAAGTGTTCTTGATATAAACGAGACTAAGATGAGGAGGGCATGTTGTGTGACGTTTATATAAACGAGGCTAAGATGAGGAGGGCATGTTGTGTGACTTTTATATAAACGAGGCTAAGATGAGGAGGGCATGTTGTGTGACTTTTATATAAACGAGGCTAAGATGAGGAGGGCATGATGTGTGACTTTTATATAAACGAGGCTAAGATGAGGAGGGCATGTTGTGTGACTTTTATATAAACGAGGCTAAGATGAGGAGGGCATGTTGTGTGACTTTTATATAAACGAGACTAAGGCGAGAGGAATGATATGTGTGTCTATGACAGAGACGGGGCTAAGACTAGAGGGATGTTATGTGTGTCTATGACAGAGAAGGGGCTAAGACTAGAGGGATAGTATGTGTTTCTTTGACAGAGACGAGGCTAAGACTAGAGGGATGTTATGTGTGTCTATGACAGAGACGAGGCTAAGACTACAGGGATGTTATGTGTGTCTATGACAGAGACGAGGCGAAGACTAGAGGGATGTTATGTATGTCTATGACAGAGACGAGGCGAATACTAGAGGGATGTCATGTGTGTCTATGACAGAGACGAGGCTAAGACTAGAGGGATGTTATGTGTGTCTATGACAGAGACGAGGCTAAGACTAGAGGGATGTTATGTGTGTCTATGACAGAGACGAGACTATGACCACAGTGATGATATGTGTGTTTATGACATAGACAAGACAATGACGAGTAGGATGTTATGTTTGGTCTATGACAGAGAATAAACTATAGCCAGAGGGATCATATGTGTGTCTATGACAGAGAATAAACTATAGCCAGGGGGATAATATGTGTGTCTATGACAGAGAATAAACTATAGCCAGAGGGATCATATGTGTGTCTATGACAGAGACGAGATGTCTACTTTCTATAACACAACATCACAAATGATGTCGATTTTCTATAACATAATATGATAATTGATGTCGACTTTCTATAACACAATATCATATTTGATGGCGAACTTTCTATAACACATAGGGAAAGTCTACGCATTCTAATTTAGTTTAGTGAAACGGCGAGAAGTACAAGGAATGAATTAACGTTTTGCAAAATAATTTGAGATAATGAATACAATTATAAATGTAGAAGTCTAATAAGATATGTATGCGCTGGATGTGTATGGGCTGGATGTGTATGCGCTGGATGTGTATGCGCTGGATGTGTATGCGCTGGATGTGTGTGCGCTGGATGTGTATGCGCTGGATGTGAATGCGCTGGATGTGTATGCGCTGGATGTGTGTGCGCTGGATGTGTATGCGCTGGATTTGAATGCGCTGGATTTGAATGCGCTGGATGTGTATGCGCTGGATATATATAAATGGTTAAATGACGACCACCTTACCGTTAACGTCGGCGCCAACTGCAAGTTAGAAGACAAATGAAAACATTTAAAATTTCAAATGGTAGCGTCATATCAGTGTCATCAAATATTGACCAGTAGAGGTCATGACAGTGTCATTAAATATTGACTTGTGGATGTTCGCACATCGTCATCAAATATTGACATGTGGTTGTCAGGACAGTACTGTTGTGAAACAAATGATTCCAATCAATATAACTGTGACACAATGTCAAAAATGTTTCAGTTCATTACCATTTCACTGACGACATTCCCTTTCGGTAACGACTTCTTCTTATCGTTTGCACTATTTGATGTGCTACATATCTGAACAAGTGCCAAAATGGCTGCTACTCTTATTATCCTCAGACGTGAGGAAATTTTACATTTGAGAAAAGTCATGTCTGTCAGAGTTGTAATTTAGGACCTAAACAACCAGAAAACGTAAAACAATTGTGTGTCAGAGTTGTAATTTAGGACCTAAACAACCAGAAAACGTAAAACAATTGTGTGTCAGAGTTGTAATTTAGGACCTAAACAACCAGAAAACGTAAAACAATTGTGTGTCAGAGTTGTAATTTAGGACCTAAACAACCAGAAAACGTAAAACAATTGTGTGTCAGAGTTGTAGTGTAATTTCTAAACAGCTAGAGAACGTATAACAATTGTCTGACAGAGTTGTAATTTAGGACCTAAACAACCAGAGAACGTATAACAATTGTGTGCCAGAGTTTTAGTATCATTCCTAAACAACTAGAGAACGTATAACAATTGTGTGCCATAGTTTTAGTATCATTCCTAAACCACTGGAGAACGTATAACAATTGTGTGCCAGAGTTTTAGTATCATTCCTAAACAACTAGAGAACGTATAACAATTGTGTGCCAGAGTTTTAGTATCATTCCTAAACAACTAGAGAACGTAAAACAATTGTGTGCCAGAGTTTTAGTATCATTCCTAAACAACTAGAGAACGTATAACAATTGTGTGCCAGAGTTTTAGTATCATTCGTAAACAACTAGAGAACGTATAACAATTGTGTGCCAGAGTTTTAGTATCATTCCTAAACAACCAGAGAACGTATAAAAATTGTGTGCCAGAGTTTTAGTATCATTTCTAAACGACTAGAGAACGTATAACAATTGTGTGCCATAGTTTTAGTATCATTCCTAAACAACTAGAGAACGTATAACAATTGTGTGCCAGAGTTTTAGTATCATTCCTAAACAACTAGAGAACGTATAACAATTGTGTGCCAGAGTTTTAGTATCATTCCTAAACAACTAGAGAACGTATAACAATTGTGTGCCAGAGTTTTAGTATCATTCCTAAACAACTAGAGAACGTATAACAATTGTGTGCCAGAGTTTTAGTATCATTCCTAAACAACTAGAGAACGTATAACAATTGTGTGCCAGAGTTTTAGTATCATTCCTAAACAACTAGAGAACGTATAACAATTGTGTGCCAGAGTTTTAGTATCATTCCTAAACAACTAGAGAACGTATAACAATTGTGTGCCAGAATTTTAGTTTCATTTCTAAACGACTAGAGAACGTATAACAATTGTGTGCCAGAGTTTTAGTATCATTCCTAAACAACTAGAGAACGTATAACAATTGTGTGCAAGAGTTTTAGTATCATTCCTAAACAACTAGAGAACGTATAACAATTGTGTGCCAGAGTTTTAGTATCATTCCTAAACAACTAGAGAACGTATAACAATTGTGTGCCAGAATTTCAGTATCATTCCTAAACAACTAGAGAACGTATAACAATTGTGTGCCAGAGTTTTAGTATCATTCCTAAACAACTAGAGAACGTATAACAATTGTGTGCCAGAGTTTTAGTATCATTCCTAAACAACTAGAGAACGTATAACAATTGTGTGCCAGAGTTTTAGTATCATTCCTAAACAACTAGAGAACGTATAACAATTGTGTGCCAGAGTTTTAGTATCATTCCTAAACAACCAGAGAACGTATAACAATTGTGTGCCAGAGTTTTAGTATCATTTCTAAACGACTAGAGAACGTATAACAATTGTGTGCCATAGTTTTAGTATCATTCCTAAACAACTAGAGAACGTATAAATATTGTGTGCCAGAGTTTTAGTATCATTCCTAAACAACTAGAGAACGTATAACAATTGTGTGCCAGAGTTTTAGTATCATTCCTAAACAACTAGAGAACGTATAACAATATTTTGCCAGAGTTTTAGTATCATTCCAAAACAACTAGAGAACGTATAACAATTGTGTGCCAGAGTTTTAGTATCATTCCTAAACAACTAGAGAACGTATAACAATTGTGTGCCAGAGTTTTAGTATCATTCCTAAACAACTAGAGAACGTATAACAATTGTGTGCCAGAGTTTTAGTATCATTCCTAAACAACTAGAGAACGTATAACAATTGTGTGCCAGAGTTTTAGTATCATTTCTAAACAACTAGAAAACGTATAACAATTGTGTGCCAGAGTTTTAGTATCATTTCTAAACGACTAGAGAACGTATAACAATTGTGTGCCAGAGTTTTAGTATCATTCCTAAACAACTATAGAACGTATAACAATTGTGTGCCAGAGTTTTAGTATCATTCCTAAACAACTAGAGAACGTATAACAATTGTGTGCCAGAGTTTTAGTATCATTCCTAAACAACTAGAGAACGTATAACAATTGTGTGCCAGAGTTTTAGTATCATTCCTAAACAACTAGAGAACGTATAACAATTGTGTGCCAGAGTTTTAGTATCATTCCTAAACAACTAGAGAACGTATAACAATTGTGTGCCATAGTTTTAGTATCATTCCTAAACAACTAGAGAACGTATAACAATTGTGTGCCAGAGTTTTAGTATCATTCCTAAACAACTAGAGAACGTATAACAATTGTGTGCCAGAGTTTTAGTATCATTCCTAAACAACTAGAGAACGTATAACAATTGTGTGCCAGAATTTTAGTTTCATTTCTAAACGACTAGAGAACGTATAACAATTGTGTGCCAGAGTTTTAGTATCATTCCTAAACAACTAGAGAACGTATAACAATTGTGTGCAAGAGTTTTAGTATCATTCCTAAACAACTAGAGAACGTATAACAATTGTGTGCCAGAGTTTTAGTATCATTCCTAAACAACTAGAGAACGTATAACAATTGTGTGCCAGAGTTTTAGTATCATTCCTAAACAACTAGAGAACGTAAAACAATTGTGTGCCAGAGTTTTAGTATCATTCCTAAACAACTAGAGAACGTATAACAATTGTGTGCCAGAGTTTTAGTATCATTCGTAAACAACTAGAGAACGTATAACAATTGTGTGCCAGAGTTTTAGTATCATTCCTAAACAACCAGAGAACGTATAAAAATTGTGTGCCAGAGTTTTAGTATCATTTCTAAACGACTAGAGAACGTATAACAATTGTGTGCCATAGTTTTAGTATCATTCCTAAACAACTAGAGAACGTATAACAATTGTGTGCCAGAGTTTTAGTATCATTCCTAAACAACTAGAGAACGTATAACAATTGTGTGCCAGAGTTTTAGTATCATTCCTAAACAACTAGAGAACGTATAACAATTGTGTGCCAGAGTTTTAGTATCATTCCTAAACAACTAGAGAACGTATAACAATTGTGTGCCAGAGTTTTAGTATCATTCCTAAACAACTAGAGAACGTATAACAATTGTGTGCCAGAGTTTTAGTATCATTCCTAAACAACTAGAGAACGTATAACAATTGTGTGCCAGAGTTTTAGTATCATTCCTAAACAACTAGAGAACGTATAACAATTGTGTGCCAGAATTTTAGTTTCATTTCTAAACGACTAGAGAACGTATAACAATTGTGTGCCAGAGTTTTAGTATCATTCCTAAACAACTAGAGAACGTATAACAATTGTGTGCAAGAGTTTTAGTATCATTCCTAAACAACTAGAGAACGTATAACAATTGTGTGCCAGAGTTTTAGTATCATTCCTAAACAACTAGAGAACGTATAACAATTGTGTGCCAGAATTTCAGTATCATTCCTAAACAACTAGAGAACGTATAACAATTGTGTGCCAGAGTTTTAGTATCATTCCTAAACAACTAGAGAACGTATAACAATTGTGTGCCAGAGTTTTAGTATCATTCCTAAACAACTAGAGAACGTATAACAATTGTGTGCCAGAGTTTTAGTATCATTCCTAAACAACCAGAGAACGTATAACAATTGTGTGCCAGAGTTTTAGTATCATTTCTAAACGACTAGAGAACGTATAACAATTGTGTGCCATAGTTTTAGTATCATTCCTAAACAACTAGAGAACGTATAAATATTGTGTGCCAGAGTTTTAGTATCATTCCTAAACAACTAGAGAACGTATAACAATTGTGTGCCAGAGTTTTAGTATCATTCCTAAACAACTAGAGAACGTATAACAATATTTTGCCAGAGTTTTAGTATCATTCCAAAACAACTAGAGAACGTATAACAATTGTGTGCCAGAGTTTTAGTATCATTCCTAAACAACTAGAGAACGTATAACAATTGTGTGCCAGAGTTTTAGTATCATTCCTAAACAACTAGAGAACGTATAACAATTGTGTGCCAGAGTTTTAGTATCATTCCTAAACAACTAGAGAACGTATAACAATTGTGTGCCAGAGTTTTAGTATCATTTCTAAACAACTAGAGAACGTATAACAATTGTGTGCCAGAGTTTTAGTATCATTTATAAACGACTAGAGAACGTATAACAATTGTGTGCCAGAGTTTTAGTATCATTCCTAAACAACTATAGAACGTATAACAATTGTGTGCCAGAGTTTTAGTATCATTCCTAAACAACTAGAGAACGTATAACAATTGTGTGCCAGAGTTTTAGTATCATTCCTAAACAACTAGAGAACGTATAACAATTGTGTGCCAGAGTTTTAGTATCATTCCTAAACAACTAGAGAACGTATAACAATTGTGTGCCAGAGTTTTAGTATCATTCCTAAACAACTAGAGAACGTATAACAATTGTGTGCCATAGTTTTAGTATCATTCCTAAACAACTAGAGAACGTATAACAATTGTGTGCCAGAGTTTTAGTATCATTCCTAAACAACTAGAGAACGTATAACAATTGTGTGCCAGAGTTTTAGTATCATTCCTAAACAACTAGAGAACGTATAACAATTGTGTGCCAGAATTTTAGTTTCATTTCTAAACGACTAGAGAACGTATAACAATTGTGTGCCAGAGTTTTAGTATCATTCCTAAACAACTAGAGAACGTATAACAATTGTGTGCCAGAGTTTTAGTATCATTCCTAAACAACTAGAGAACGTATAACAATTGTGTGCCAGAGTTTTAGTATCATTCCTAAACAACTAGAGAACGTATAACAATTATGTGCCAGAATTTCAGTATCATTCCTAAACAACTAGAGAACGTATAACAATTGTGTGCCAGAGTTTTAGTATCATTCCTAAACAACTAGAGAACGTATAACAATTGTGTGCCAGAGTTTTAGTATCATTCCTAAACAACTAGAGAACGTATAACAATTGTGTGCCAGAGTTTTAGTATCATTCCTAAACAACCAGAGAACGTATAACAATTGTGTGCCAGAGTTTTAGTATCATTTCTAAACGACTAGAGAACGTATAACAATTGTGTGCCATAGTTTTAGTGTCATTCCTAAACAACTAGAGAACGTATAACAATTGTGTGCCAGAGTTTTAGTATCATTCCTAAACAACTAGAGAACGTATAACAATTGTGTGCCAGAGTTTTAGTATCATTCCTAAACAACTAGAGAACGTATAACAATATTTTGCCAGAGTTTTAGTATCATTCCAAAACAACTAGAGAACGTATAACAATTGTGTGCCAGAGTTTTAGTATCATTCCTAAACAACTAGAGAACGTATAACAATTGTGTGCCAGAGTTTTAGTATCATTCCTAAACAACTAGAGAACGTATAACAATTGTGTGCCAGAGTTTTAGTATCATTCCTAAACAACTAGAGAACGTATAACAATTGTGTGCCAGAGTTTTAGTATCATTTCTAAACAACTAGAGAACGTATAACAATTGTGTGCCAGAGTTTTAATATCATTTCTAAACGACTAGAGAACGTATAACAATTGTGTGCCAGAGTTTTAGTATCATTCCTAAACAACTAGAGAACGTATAACAATTGTGAGCCAGAGTTTTAGTATCATTCCTAAACAACTAGAGAACGTATAACAATTGTGTGCCAGAGTTTTAGTATCATTCCTAAACAACTAGAGAACGTATAACAATTGTGTGCCAGAGTTTTAGTATCATTCCTAAACAACTAGAGAACGTATAACAATTGTGTGCCAGAGTTTTAGTATCATTCCTAAACAACTAGAGAACGTATAACAATTGTGTGCCAGAGTTTTAGTATCATTCCTAAACAACTAGAGAACGTATAACAATTGTGTGCCAGAGTTTTAGTATCATTCCTAAACAACTAGAGAACGTATAACAATTGTGTGCCAGAGTTTTAGTATCATTCCTAAACAACTAGAGAACGTATAACAATTGTGTGCCAGAGTTTTAGTATCATTCCTAAACAACTAGAGAACGTATAACAATTGTGTGCCAGAGTATTAGTATCATTTCTAAACGACTAGAGAACGTATAACAATTGTGTGCCAGAGTTTTAGTATCATTCCTAAACAACTAGAGAACGTATAACAATTGTGTGCCAGAGTTTTAGTATCATTCCTAAACAACTAGAGAACGTATAACAATTGTGTGCCAGAGTTTTAGTATCATTCCTAAACAACTAGAAAACGTATAACAATTATGTGCCAGAGTTTTAGTATCATTCCAAAACAACTAGAGAACGTATAACAATTGTGTGCCAGAGTTTTAGTATCATTCCTAAACAACTAGAGAACGTATAACAATATTTTGCCAGAGTTTTAGTATCATTCCAAAACAACTAGAGAACGTATAACAATTGTGTGCCAGAGTTAGTTTTAGTATCATTCCTAAACAACTAGAGAACGTATAACAATTGTGTGCCAGAGTTTTAGTATCATTCCTAAACAACTAGAGAACGTATAACAATTGTGTGCCAGAGTTTTAGTATCATTCCTAAACAATTAGAGAACGTATAACAATTGTGTGCCAGAGTTTTAGTATCATTTCTAAACAACTAGAGAACGTATAACAATTGTGTGCCAGAGTTTTAGTATCATTTCTAAACGACTAGAGAACGTATAACAATTGTGTGCCAGAGTTTTAGTATCATTCCTAAACAACTAGAGAACGTATAACAATTGTGAGCCAGAGTTTTAGTATCATTCCTAAACAACTAGAGAACGTATAACAATTGTGTGCCAGAGTTTTAGTTTCATTCCTAAACAACTAGAGAACGTATAACAATTGTGTGCCAGAGTTTTAGTATCATTCCTAAACAACTAGAGAACGTATAACAATTGTGTGCCAGAGTTTTAGTATCATTCCTAAACAACTAGAGAACGTATAACAATTGTGTGCCAGAGTTTTAGTATCATTCCTAAACAACTAGAGAACGTATAACAATTGTGTGCCAGAGTTTTAGTATCATTCCTAAACAACTAGAGAACGTATAACAATTGTGTGCCAGAGTTTTAGTATCATTCCTAAACAACTAGAGAACGTATAACAATTGTGTGCCAGAGTTTTAGTATCATTCCTAAACAACTAGAGAACGTATAACAATTGTGTGCCAGAGTTTTAGTATCATTCCTAAACAACTAGAGAACGTATAACAATTGTGTGCCAGAGTTTTAGTATCATTCCTAAACAACTAGAGAACGTATAACAATTGTGTGCCAGAGTATTAGTATCATTTCTAAACGACTAGAGAACGTATAACAATTGTGTGCCAGAGTTTTAGTATCATTCCTAAACAACTAGAGAACGTATAACAATTGTGTGCCAGAGTTTTAGTATCATTCCTAAACAACTAGAGAACGTATAACAATTGTGTGCCAGAGTTTTAGTATCATTCCTAAACAACTAGAGAACGTATAACAATTGTGTGCCAGAGTTTTAGTATCATTCCTAAACAACTAGAGAACGTATAACAATTATGTGCCAGAGTTTTAGTATCATTCCTAAACAACTAGAGAACGTATAACAATTGTGTGCCAGAGTTTTAGTATCATTTCTAAACGACTAGAGAACGTATAACAATTGTGTACCAGAGTTTTAGTATCATTCCTAAACAACTAGAGAACGTATAACAATTGTGTGCCAGAGTTTTAGTATCATTCCTAAACAACTAGAGAACGTATAACAATTGTGTGCCAGAGTTTTAGTATCATTCCTAAACAACTAGAGAACGTATAACAATTGTGTGCCAGAGTTTCAGTATCATTCCTAAACAACTAGAGGACGTATAACAATTGTGTGCCAGAGTTTTAGTATCATTCCTAAACAACTAGAGAACGTATAACAATTGTGTGCCAGAGTTTTAGTATCATTCCTAAACAACTAGAGAACGTATAACAATTGTGTGCCAGAGTTTTAGTATCATTCCTAAACAACTAGAGAACGTATAACAATTTTGTGCCAGAGTTTTAGTATCATTCCTAAACAACCAGAGAACGTATAACAATTGTGTGCCAGAGTTTAAGTATCATTTCTAAACGACTAGAGAACGTATAACAATTGTGTGCCAGAGTTTTAGTATCATTCCTAAACAACTATAGAACGTATAACAATTGTGTGCCAGAGTTTTAGTATCATTCCTAAACAACTAGAGAACGTTTAACAATTGTGTGCCAGAGTTTTAGTATCATTCCTAAACAACTAGAGAACGTATAACAATTGTGTGCCAGAGTTTTAGTATCATTCCTAAACAACTAGAGAACGTATAACAATTGTGTGCCAGAGTTTTAGTATCATTCCTAAACAACTAGAGAACGTATAACAATTGTGTGCCAGAGTTTTAGTATCATTTTTAAACAACTAGAGAACGTATAACAACTGTGTGCCAGAGTTGTAGCATCATTCCTAAACAACTAGAGAACGTATAACAATTGTGTGCCAGAGTTTTAGTATCATTCCTAAACAACTAGAGAACGTATAACAATTGTGTGCCAGAGTTTTAGTATCATTTCTAAACGACTAGAGAACGTATAACAATTGTGTGCTAGAGTTTTAGTATCATTTCTAAACAACTAGAGAACGTATAACAATTGTGAGCCAGAGTTTTAGTATCATTCCTAAACAACTAGAGAACGTATAACAATTGTGTGCCAGAGTTTTAGTATCATTCCTAAACAACTAGAGAACGTATAACAATTGTGTGCCAGAGTTTTAGTATCATTCCTAAACAACTAGAGAACGTATAACAATTGTGTGCCAGAGTTTTAGTATCATTCCTAAACAACTAGAGAACGTATAACAATTGTGTGCCAGAGTTTTAGTATCATTCCTAAACAACTAGAGAACGTATAACAATTGTGTGCCAGAGTTTTAGTATCATTCCTAAACAACTAGAGAACGTATAACAATTGTGTGCCAGAGTTTTAGTATCATTCCTAAACAACCAGAGAACATATAACAATTGTGTGCCAGAGTTTTAGTATCATTTCTAAACGACTAGATAACGTATAACAATTGTGTGCCAGAGTTTTAGTATCATTCCTAAACAACTAGAGAACGTATAACAATTGTGAGCCAGAGTTTTAGTATCATTCCTAAACAACTAGAGAACGTGTAACAATTGTGTGCCAGAGTTTTATTATCATTCCTAAACAACTAGAGAACGTATAACAATTGTGTGCCAGAGTTTTAGTATCATTCCTAAACCACTAGAGAACGTATAACAATTGTGTGCCAGAGTTTTAGTATCATTCCTAAACAACAAGAGAACGTATAACAATTGTGTGCCAGAGTTTTAGTATCATTTCTAAACGACTAGAGAACGTATAACAATTGTGTGCCAGAGTTTTAGTATCATTCCTAAACAACTAGAGAACGTATAACAATTGTGTGCCAGAGTTTTAGTATCATTCCTAAACAACTAGAGAACGTATAACAATTGTGTGCCAGAGTTTTAGTATCATTCCTAAACAACTAGAGAACGTATAACAATTATGTGCCAGAGTTTTAGTATCATTCCAAAACAACTAGAGAACGTATAACAATTGTGTGCCAGAGTTTTAGTATCATTCCTAAACAACTAGAGAACGTATAACAATATTTTGCCAGAGTTTTAGTATCATTCCAAAACAACTAGAGAACGTATAACAATTGTGTGCCAGAGTTTTAGTATCATTCCTAAACAACTAGAGAACGTATAACAATTGTGTGCCAGAGTTTTAGTATCATTCCTAAACAACTAGAGAACGTATAACAATTGTGTGCCAGAGTTTTAGTATCATTCCTAAACAATTAGAGAACGTATAACAATTGTGTGCCAGAGTTTTAGTATCATTTCTAAACAACTAGAGAACGTATAACAATTGTGTGCCAGAGTTTTAGTATCATTTCTAAACGACTAGAGAACGTATAACAATTGTGTGCCAGAGTTTTAGTATCATTCCTAAACAACTAGAGAACGTATAACAATTGTGAGCCAGAGTTTTAGTATCATTCCTAAACAACTAGAGAACGTATAACAATTGTGTGCCAGAGTTTTAGTATCATTCCTAAAGAACTAGAGAACGTATAACAATTGTGTGCCAGAGTTTTAGTATCATTCCTAAACAACTAGAGAACGTATAACAATTGTGTGCCAGAGTTTTAGTATCATTCCTAAACAACTAGAGAACGTATAACAATTGTGTGCCAGAGTTTTAGTATCATTCCTAAACAACTAGAGAACGTATAACAATTGTGTGCCAGAGTTTTAGTATCATTCCTAAACAACTAGAGAACGTATAACAATTGTGTGCCAGAGTTTTAGTATCATTCCTAAACAACTAGAGAACGTATAACAATTGTGTGCCAGAGTTTTAGTATCATTCCTAAACAACTAGAGAACGTATAACAATTGTGTGCCAGAGTTTTAGTATCATTCCTAAACAACTAGAGAACGTATAACAATTGTGTGCCAGAGTTTTAGTATCATTCCTAAACAACTAGAGAACGTATAACAATTGTGTGCCAGAGTATTAGTATCATTTCTAAACGACTAGAGAACGTATAACAATTGTGTGCCAGAGTTTTAGTATCATTCCTAAACAACTAGAGAACGTATAACAATTGTGTGCCAGAGTTTTAGTATCATTCCTAAACAACTAGAGAACGTATAACAATTGTGTGCCAGAGTTTTAGTATCATTCCTAAACAACTAGAGAACGTATAACAATTGTGTGCCAGAGTTTTAGTATCATTCCTAAACAACTAGAGAACGTATAACAATTATGTGCCAGAGTTTTAGTATCATTCCTAAACAACTAGAGAACGTATAACAATTGTGTGCCAGAGTTTTAGTATCATTTCTAAACGACTAGAGAACGTATAACAATTGTGTACCAGAGTTTTAGTATCATTCCTAAACAACTAGAGAACGTATAACAATTGTGTGCCAGAGTTTTAGTATCATTCCTAAACAACTAGAGAACGTATAACAATTGTGTGCCAGAGTTTTAGTATCATTCCTAAACAACTAGAGAACGTATAACAATTGTGTGCCAGAGTTTCAGTATCATTCCTAAACAACTAGAGGACGTATAACAATTGTGTGCCAGAGTTTTAGTATCATTCCTAAACAACTAGAGAACGTATAACAATTGTGTGCCAGAGTTTTAGTATCATTCCTAAACAACTAGAGAACGTATAACAATTGTGTGCCAGAGTTTTAGTATCATTCCTAAACAACTAGAGAACGTATAACAATTGTGTGCCAGAGTTTTAGTATCATTCCTAAACAACCAGAGAACGTATAACAATTGTGTGCCAGAGTTTAAGTATCATTTCTAAACGACTAGAGAACGTATAACAATTGTGTGCCAGAGTTTTAGTATCATTCCTAAACAACTATAGAACGTATAACAATTGTGTGCCAGAGTTTTAGTATCATTCCTAAACAACTAGAGAACGTTTAACAATTGTGTGCCAGAGTTTTAGTATCATTCCTAAACAACTAGAGAACGTATAACAATTGTGTGCCAGAGTTTTAGTATCATTCCTAAACAACTAGAGAACGTATAACAATTGTGTGCCAGAGTTTTAGTATCATTCCTAAACAACTAGAGAACGTATAACAATTGTGTGCCAGAGTTTTAGTATCATTTCTAAACAACTAGAGAACGTATAACAATTGTGTGCCAGAGTTGTAGCATCATTCCTAAACAACTAGAGAACGTATAACAATTGTGTGCCAGAGTTTTAGTATCATTCCTAAACAACTAGAGAACGTATAACAATTGTGTGCCAGAGTTTTAGTATCATTTCTAAACGACTAGAGAACGTATAACAATTGTGTGCCAGAGTTTTAGTATCATTTCTAAACAACTAGAGAACGTATAACAATTGTGAGCCAGAGTTTTAGTATCATTCCTAAACAACTAGAGAACGTATAACAATTGTGTGCCAGAGTTTTAGTATCATTCCTAAACAACTAGAGAACGTATAACAATTGTGTGCCAGAGTTTTAGTATCATTCCTAAACAACTAGAGAACGTATAACAATTGTGTGCCAGAGTTTTAGTATCATTCCTAAACAACTAGAGAACGTATAACAATTGTGTGCCAGAGTTTTAGTATCATTCCTAAACAACTAGAGAACGTATAACAATTGTGTGCCAGAGTTTTAGTATCATTCCTAAACAACTAGAGAACGTATAACAATTGTGTGCCAGAGTTTTAGTATCATTCCTAAACAACCAGAGAACATATAACAATTGTGTGCCAGAGTTTTAGTATCATTTCTAAACGACTAGATAACGTATAACAATTGTGTGCCAGAGTTTTAGTATCATTCCTAAACAACTAGAGAACGTATAACAATTGTGAGCACGAGTTTTAGTATCATTCCTAAACAACTAGAGAACGTGTAACAATTGTGTGCCAGAGTTTTATTATCATTCCTAAACAACTAGAGAACGTATAACAATTGTGTGCCAGAGTTTTAGTATCATTCCTAAACCACTAGAGAACGTATAACAATTGTGTGCCAGAGTTTTAGTATCATTCCTAAACAACAAGAGAACGTATAACAATTGTGTGCCAGAGTTTTAGTATCATTTCTAAACGACTAGAGAACGTATAACAATTGTGTGCCAGAGTTTTAGTATCATTCCTAAACAACTAGAGAACGTATAACAATTGTGTGCCAGAGTTTTAGTATCATTCCTAAACAACTAGAGAACGTATAACAATATTTTGCCAGAGTTTTAGTATCATTCCAAAACAACTAGAGAACGTATAACAATTGTGTGCCAGAGTTTTAGTATCATTCCTAAACAACTAGAGAACGTATAACAATTGTGTGCCAGAGTTTTAGTATCATTCCTAAACAACTAGAGAACGTATAACAATTGTGTGCCAGAGTTTTAGTATCATTCCTAAACAACTAGAGAACGTATAACAATTGTGTGCCAGAGTTTTAGTATCATTCCTAAACAACTAGAGAACGTATAACAATTGTGTGCCAGAGTTTTAGTATCATTCCTAAACAACTAGAGAACGTATAACAATTGTGTGCCAGAGTTTTAGTATCATTCTTAAACAACTAGAGAACGTATAACAATTGTGTGCCAGAGTTTTAGTATCATTCCTAAACAAATAAAGAACGTATAACAATTGTGTGCCAGAGTTTTAGTATCATTCCTAAACAATTAGAGAACATATAACAATTGTGTGCCAGAGTTTCAGTATCATTCCTAAACAACCAGACAACATATAACAATTTTGTGCCATAGTTTTAGTATCATTTCTAAACAACCAGACAACATATAACAATTGTGTGCCAGAGTTTTAGTATCATTCCTAAAGAACTAGAGAACGTATAACAATTGTGTGCCAGAGTTTCAGTATCATTCCTAAACAACCAGACAACATATAACAATTGTGTGCCAGAGTTTCAGTATCATTCCTAAACAACTAGAGAACGTATAACAATTGTGTGCCAGAGTTTTAGTATCATTCCTAAACAACTAGAGAACGTATAACAATTGTGTGCCAGAGTTTTAGTATCATTCCTAAACAACTAGAGAACGTATAACAATTGTGTGCCAGAGTTTTAGTATCATTCTTAAACAACTAGAGAACGTATAACAATTGTGTGCCAGAGTTTTAGTATCATTCCTAAACAAATAAAGAACGTATAACAATTGTGTGCCAGAGTTTTAGTATCATTCCTAAACAATTAGAGAACATATAACAATTGTGTGCCAGAGTTTCAGTATCATTCCTAAACAACCAGACAACATATAACAATTGTGTGCCATAGTTTTAGTATCATTTCTAAACGACTAGAGAACGTATAACAATTGTGTGCCAGAGTTTTAGTATCATTCCTAAAGAACTAGAGAACGTATAACAATTGTGTGCCAGAGTTTTAGTATCATTCCTAAACAACTAGAGAACGTATAACAATTGTGTGCCAGAGTTTTAGTATCATTCCTAAACAACTAGAGAACGTATAACAATTGTGTGCCAGAGTTTCAGTATCATTCCTAAACAACCAGACAACATATAACAATTGTGTGCCAGAGTTTTAGTATCATTCCTAAAGAACTAGAGAACGTATAACAATTGTGTGCCAGAGTTTTAGTATCATTCCTAAACAAATAAAGAACGTATAACAATTGTGTGCCAGAGTTTTAGTATCATTCCTAAACAATTAGAGAACATATAACAATTGTGTGCCAGAGTTTTAGTATCATTCCTAAACAACTAGAGAACGTATAACAATTGTGTGCCAGAGTTTTAGTATCATTTCTAAACAACTAGAGAACGTATAACAATTGTGTGCCAGAATTGTAGCATCATTCCTAAACAACTAGAGAACGTATAACAATTGTGTGCCAGAGTTTTAGTATCATTCCTAAACAACTAGAGAACGTATAACAATTGTGTGCCAGAGTTTTAGTATCATTTCTAAACGACTAGAGAACGTATAACAATTGTGTGCCAGAGTTTTAGTATCATTTCTAAACAACTAGAGAACGTATAACAATTGTGAGCCAGAGTTTTAGTATCATTCCTAAACAACTAGAGAACGTATAACAATTGTGTGCCAGAGTTTTAGTATCATTCCTAAACAACCAGAGAACATATAACAATTGTGTGCCAGAGTTTTAGTATGATTTCTAAACGACTAGATAACGTATAACAATTGTGTGCCAGAGTTTTAGTATCATTCCTAAACAACTAGAGAACGTATAACAATTGTGAGCACGAGTTTTAGTATCATTCCTAAACAACTAGAGAACGTGTAACAATTGTGTGCCAGAGTTTTATTATCATTCCTAAACAACTAGAGAACGTATAACAATTGTGTGCCAGAGTTTTAGTATCATTTCTAAACGACTAGAGAACGTATAACAATTGTGTGCCAGAGTTTTAGTATCATTCCTAAACAACTATAGAACGTATAACAATTGTGTGCCAGAGTTTTAGTATCATTCCTAAACAACTAGAGAACGTTTAACAATTGTGTGCCAGAGTTTTAGTATCATTCCTAAACAACTAGAGAACGTATAACAATTGTGTGCCAGAGTTTTAGTATCATTCCTAAACAACTAGAGAACGTATAACAATTGTGTGCCAGAGTTTTAGTATCATTTCTAAACAACTAGAGAACGTATAACAATTGTGTGCCAGAGTTGTAGCATCATTCCTAAACAACTAGAGAACGTATAACAATTGTGTGCCAGAGTTTTAGTATCATTCCTAAACAACTAGAGAACGTATAACAATTGTGTGCCAGAGTTTTAGTATCATTTCTAAACGACTAGAGAACGTATAACAATTGTGTGCCAGAGTTTTAGTATGATTTCTAAACGACTAGATAACGTATAACAATTGTGTGCCAGAGTTTTAGTATCATTCCTAAACAACTAGAGAACGTATAACAATTGTGAGCACGAGTTTTAGTATCATTCCTAAACAACTAGAGAACGTGTAACAATTGTGTGCCAGAGTTTTAGTATCATTCCTAAACAACAAGAGAACGTATAACAATTGTGTGCCAGAGTTTTAGTATCATTTCTAAACGACTAGAGAACGTATAACAATTGTGTGCCAGAGTTTTAGTATCATTCCTAAACAACTAGAGAACGTATAACAATTGTGTGCCAGAGTTTTAGTATCATTCCTAAACAACTAGAGAACGTATAACAATATTTTGCCAGAGTTTTAGTATCATTCCAAAACAACTAGAGAACGTATAACAATTGTGTGCCAGAGTTTTAGTATCATTCCTAAACAACTAGAGAACGTATAACAATTGTGTGCCAGAGTTTTAGTATCATTCCTAAACAACTAGAGAACGTATAACAATTGTGTGCCAGAGTTTTAGTATCATTCCTAAACAACTAGAGAACGTATAACAATTGTGTGCCAGAGTTTTAGTATCATTCCTAAACAACTAGAGAACGTATAACAATTGTGTGCCAGAGTTTTAGTATCATTCCTAAACAACTAGAGAACGTATAACAATTGTGTGCCAGAGTTTTAGTATCATTCTTAAACAACTAGAGAACGTATAACAATTGTGTGCCAGAGTTTTAGTATCATTCCTAAACAAATAAAGAACGTATAACAATTGTGTGCCAGAGTTTTAGTATCATTCCTAAACAATTAGAGAACATATAACAATTGTGTGCCAGAGTTTCAGTATCATTCCTAAACAACCAGACAACATATAACAATTGTGTGCCATAGTTTTAGTATCATTTCTAAACAACCAGACAACATATAACAATTGTGTGCCAGAGTTTTAGTATCATTCCTAAAGAACTAGAGAACGTATAACAATTGTGTGCCAGAGTTTCAGTATCATTCCTAAACAACCAGACAACATATAACAATTGTGTGCCAGAGTTTCAGTATCATTCCTAAACAACTAGAGAACGTATAACAATTGTGTGCCAGAGTTTTAGTATCATTCCTAAACAACAAGAGAACGTATAACAATTGTGTGCCAGAGTTTTAGTATCATTTCTAAACGACTAGAGAACGTATAACAATTGTGTGCCAGAGTTTTAGTATCATTCCTAAACAACTAGAGAACGTATAACAATTGTGTGCCAGAGTTTTAGTATCATTCCTAAACAACTAGAGAACGTATAACAATATTTTGCCAGAGTTTTAGTATCATTCCAAAACAACTAGAGAACGTATAACAATTGTGTGCCAGAGTTTTAGTATCATTCCTAAACAACTAGAGAACGTATAACAATTGTGTGCCAGAGTTTTAGTATCATTCCTAAACAACTAGAGAACGTATAACAATTGTGTGCCAGAGTTTTAGTATCATTCCTAAACAACTAGAGAACGTATAACAATTGTGTGCCAGAGTTTTAGTATCATTCCTAAACAACTAGAGAACGTATAACAATTGTGTGCCAGAGTTTTAGTATCATTCCTAAACAACTAGAGAACGTATAACAATTGTGTGCCAGAGTTTTAGTATCATTCTTAAACAACTAGAGAACGTATAACAATTGTGTGCCAGAGTTTTAGTATCATTCCTAAACAAATAAAGAACGTATAACAATTGTGTGCCAGAGTTTTAGTATCATTCCTAAACAATTAGAGAACATATAACAATTGTGTGCCAGAGTTTCAGTATCATTCCTAAACAACCAGACAACATATAACAATTGTGTGCCATAGTTTTAGTATCATTTCTAAACAACCAGACAACATATAACAATTGTGTGCCAGAGTTTTAGTATCATTCCTAAAGAACTAGAGAACGTATAACAATTGTGTGCCAGAGTTTCAGTATCATTCCTAAACAACCAGACAACATATAACAATTGTGTGCCAGAGTTTCAGTATCATTCCTAAACAACTAGAGAACGTATAACAATTGTGTGCCAGAGTTTTAGTATCATTCCTAAACAACTAGAGAACGTATAACAATTGTGTGCCAGAGTTTTAGTATCATTCCTAAACAACTAGAGAACGTATAACAATTGTGTGCCAGAGTTTTAGTATCATTCTTAAACAACTAGAGAACGTATAACAATTGTGTGCCAGAGTTTTAGTATCATTCCTAAACAAATAAAGAACGTATAACAATTGTGTGCCAGAGTTTTAGTATCATTCCTAAACAATTAGAGAACATATAACAATTGTGTGCCAGAGTTTCAGTATCATTCCTAAACAACCAGACAACATATAACAATTGTGTGCCATAGTTTTAGTATCATTTCTAAACGACTAGAGAACGTATAACTATTGTGTGCCAGAGTTTTAGTATCATTCCTAAAGAACTAGAGAACGTATAACAATTGTGTGCCAGAGTTTTAGTATCATTCCTAAACAACTAGAGAACGTATAACAATTGTGTGCCAGAGTTTTAGTATCATTCCTAAACAACTAGAGAACGTATAACAATTGTGTGCCAGAGTTTCAGTATCATTCCTAAACAACCAGACAACATATAACAATTGTGTGCCAGAGTTTTAGTATCATTCCTAAAGAACTAGAGAACGTATAACAATTGTGTGCCAGAGTTTTAGTATCATTCCTAAACAAAGAAAGAACGTATAACAATTGTGTGCCAGAGTTTCAGTATCATTCCTAAACAACCAGACAACATATAACAATTGTGTGCCAGAGTTTCAGTATCATTCCTAAACAACCAGACAACATATAACAATTGTGTGCCAGAGTTTTAGTATCATTCCTAAAGAACTAGAGAACGTATAACAATTGTGTGCCAGAGTTTTAGTATCATTCCTAAACAACTAGAGAACGTATAACAATTGTGTGCCAGAGTTTTAGTATCATTCCTAAACAACTAGAGAACGTATAACAATTGTGTGCCAGAGTTTTAGTATCATTCCTAAACAACTAGAGAACGTATAACAATTGTGTGCCAGAGTTTTAGTATCATTCCTAAACAACTAGAGAACGTATAACAATTGTGTGCCAGAGTTTTAGTATCATTCCTAAACAACTAGAGAACGTATAACAATTGTGTGCCAGAGTTTTAGTATCATTCTTAAACAACTAGAGAACGTATAACAATTGTGTGCCAGAGTTTTAGTATCATTCCTAAACAAATAAAGAACGTATAACAATTGTGTGCCAGAGTTTTAGTATCATTCCTAAACAATTAGAGAACATATAACAATTGTGTGCCAGAGTTTCAGTATCATTCCTAAACAACCAGACAACATATAACAATTGTGTGCCATAGTTTTAGTATCATTTCTAAACGACTAGAGAACGTATAACAATTGTGTGCCAGAGTTTTAGTATCATTCCTAAAGAACTAGAGAACGTATAACAATTGTGTGCCAGAGTTTTAGTATCATTCCTAAACAACTAGAGAACGTATAACAATTGTGTGCCAGAGTTTTAGTATCATTCCTAAACAACTAGAGAACGTATAACAATTGTGTGCCAGAGTTTCAGTATCATTCCTAAACAACCAGACAACATATAACAATTGTGTGCCAGAGTTTTAGTATCATTATTAAAGAACTAGAGAACGTATAACAATTGTGTGCCAGAGTTTTAGTATCATTCCTAAACAAATAAAGAACGTATAACAATTGTGTGATAGAGTTTCAGTATCATTCCTAAACAACCAGACAACATATAACAATTGTGTGCCAGAGTTTCAGTATCATTCCTAAACAACCAGACAACATATAACAATTGTGTGCCAGAGTTTTAGTATCATTCCTAAAGAACTAGAGAACGTATAACAATTGTGTGCCAGAGTTTTAGTATCATTCCTAAACAACTAGAGAACGTATAACAATTGTGTGCCAGAGTTTTAGTATCATTCCTAAACAACTAGAGAACGTATAACAATTGTGTGCCGGAGTTTTAGTATCATTCCTAAACAACTAGAGAACGTATAACAATTGTGTGCCAGAGTTTTAGTATCATTCCTAAACAACTAGAGAACGTATAACAATTGTGTGCCAGAGTTTTAGTATCATTCCTAAACAACTAGAGAACGTATAACAATTGTGTGCCAGAGTTTTAGTATCATTCCTAAACAACTAGAGAACGTATAACAATTGTGTGCCAGAGTTTTAGTATCATTCCTAAACAACTAGAGAACGTATAACAATTGTGTGCCAGAGTTTTAGTATCATTCCTAAACAACTAGAGAACGTATAACAATTATGTGCCAGAGTTTTAGTATCATTCCTAAACAACTAGAGAACGTATAACAATTGTGTGCCAGAGTTTTAGTATCATTTCTAAACGACTAGAGAACGTATAACAATTGTGTGCCAGAGTTTTAGTATCATTCCTAAACAACTAGAGAACGTATAACAATTGTGTGCCAGAGTTTTAGTATCATTCCTAAACAACTAGAGAACGTATAACAATTGTGTGCCAGAGTTTTAGTATCATTCCTAAACAACTAGAGAACGTATAACAATTGTGTGCCAGAGTTTCAGTATCATTCCTAAACAACTAGAGGACGTATAACAATTGTGTGCCAGAGTTTTAGTATCATTCCTAAACAACTAGAGAACGTATAACAATTGTGTGCCAGAGTTTCAGTATCATTCCTAAACAACTAGAGGACGTATAACAATTGTGTGCCAGAGTTTTAGTATCATTCCTAAACAACTAGAGAACGTATAACAATTGTGTGCCAGAGTTTTAGTATCATTCCTAAACAACTAGAGAACGTATAACAATTGTGTGCCAGAGTTTTAGTATCATTCCTAAACAACTAGAGAACGTATGACAATTGTGTGCCAGAGTTTTAGTATCATTCCTAAACAACCAGAGAACGTATAACAATTGTGTGCCAGAGTTTAAGTATCATTTCTAAACGACTAGAGAACGTATAACAATTGTGTGCCAGAGTTTTAGTATCATTCCTAAACAACTATAGAACGTATAACAATTGTGTGCCAGAGTTTTAGTATCATTCCTAAACAACTAGAGAACGTATAACAATTGTGTGCCAGAGTTTTAGTATCATTCCTAAACAACTAGAGAACGTTTAACAATTGTGTGCCAGAGTTTTAGTATCATTCCTAAACAACTAGAGAACGTATAACAATTGTGTGTCAGAGTTTTAGTATCATTCCTAAACAACTAGAGAACGTATAACAATTGTGTGCCAGAGTTTTAGTATCATTCCTAAACAACTAGAGAACGTATAACAATTGTGTGCCAGAGTTTTAGTATCATTTCTAAACAACTAGAGAACGTATAACAATTGTGTGCCAGAGTTGTAGCATCATTCCTAAACAACTAGAGAACGTATAACAATTGTGTGCCAGAGTTTTAGTATCATTCCTAAACAACTAGAGAACGTATAACAATTGTGTGCCAGAGTTTTAGTATCATTTCTAAACGACTAGAGAACGTATAACAATTGTGTGCCAGAGTTTTAGTATCATTTCTAAACAACTAGAGAACGTATAACAATTGTGAGCCAGAGTTTTAGTATCATTCCTAAACAACTAGAGAACGTATAACAATTGTGTGCCAGAGTTTTAGTATCATTCCTAAACAACTAGAGAACGTATAACAATTGTGTGCCAGAGTTTTAGTATCATTCCTAAACAACTAGAGAACGTATAACAATTGTGTGCCAGAGTTTTAGTATCATTCCTAAACAACTAGAGAACGTATAACAATTGTGTGCCAGAGTTTTAGTATCATTCCTAAACAACTAGAGAACGTATAACAATTGTGTGCCAGAGTTTTAGTATCATTCCTAAACAACCAGAGAACATATAACAATTGTGTGCCAGAGTTTTAGTATCATTTCTAAACGACTAGATAACGTATAACAATTGTGTGCCAGAGTTTTAGTATCATTCCTAAACAACTAAAGAACGTATAACAATTGTGAGCCAGAGTTTTAGTATCATTCCTAAACAACTAGAGAACGTGTAACAATTGTGTGCCAGAGTTTTATTATCATTCCTAAACAACTAGAGAACGTATAACAATTGTGTGCCAGAGTTTTAGTATCATTCCTAAACCACTAGAGAACGTATAACAATTGTGTGCCAGAGTTTTAGTATCATTCCTAAACAACAAGAGAACGTATAACAATTGTGTGCCAGAGTTTTAGTATCATTTCTAAACGACTAGAGAACGTATAACAATTGTGTGCCAGAGTTTTAGTATCATTCCTAAACAACTAGAGAACGTATAACAATTGTGTGCCAGAGTTTTAGTATCATTCCTAAACAACTAGAGAACGTATCACAATATTTTGCCAGAGTTTTAGTATCATTCCAAAACAACTAGAGAACGTATAACAATTGTGTGCCAGAGTTTTAGTATCATTCCTAAACAACTAGAGAACGTATAACAATTGTGTGCCAGAGTTTTAGTATCATTCCTAAACAACTAGAGAACGTATAACAATTGTGTGCCAGAGTTTTAGTATCATTCCTAAACAACTAGAGAACGTATAACAATTGTGTGCCAGAGTTTTAGTATCATTCCTAAACAACTAGAGAACGTATAACAATTGTGTGCCAGAGTTTTAGTATCATTCCTAAACAACTAGAGAACGTATAACAATTGTGTGCCAGAGTTTTAGTATCATTCTTAAACTACTAGATAACGTATAACAATTGTGTGCCAGAGTTTTAGTATCATTCCTAAACAATTAAAGAACGTATAACAATTGTGTGCCAGAGTTTTAGTATCATTCCTAAACAATTAGAGAACGTATAACAATTGTGTGCCAGAGTTTCAGTATCATTCCTAAACAACCAGACAACATATAACAATTGTGTGCCATAGTTTTAGTATCATTTCTAAACGACTAGAGAACGTATAACAATTGTGTGCCAGAGTTTTAGTATCATTCCTAAAGAACTAGAGAACGTATAACAATTGTGTGCCAGAGTTTTAGTATCATTCCTAAACAACTAGAGAACGTATAACAATTGTGTGCCAGAGTTTTAGTATCATTCCTAAACAACTAGAGAACGTATAACAATTGTGTGCCAGAGTTTTAGTATCATTCCTAAACAACTAGAGAACGTATAACAATTATGTGCCAGAGTTTTAGTATCATTCCTAAACAACTAGAGAACGTATAACAATTGTGTGCCAGAGTTTTAGTATCATTTCTAAACGACTAGAGAACGTATAACAATTGTGTGCCAGAGTTTTAGTATCATTCCTAAACAACTAGAGAACGTATAACAATTGTGTGCCAGAGTTTTAGTATCATTCCTAAACAACTAGAGAACGTATAACAATTGTGTGCCAGAGTTTTAGTATCATTCCTAAACAACTAGAGAACGTATAACAATTGTGTGCCAGAGTTTTAGTATCATTCCTAAACAACTAGAGAACGTATAACAATTGTGTGCCAGAGTTTTAGTATCATTCCTAAACAACTAGAGAACGTATAACAATTGTGTGCCAGAGTTTTAGTATCATTCCTAAACAACTAGAGAACGTATAACAATTGTGTGCCAGAGTTTTAGTATCATTCCTAAACAACCAGAGAACATATAACAATTGTGTGCCAGAGTTTTAGTATCATTTCTAAATGACTAGATAACGTATAACAATTGTGTGCCAGAGTTTTAGTATCATTCCTAAACAACTAGAGAACGTATAACAATTGTGAGCCAGAGTTTTAGTATCATTCCTAAACAACTAGAGAACGTGTAACAATTGTGTGCCAGAGTTTTATTATCATTCCTAAACAACTAGAGAACGTATAACAATGGTGTGCCAGAGTTTTAGTATCATTCCTAAACCACTAGAGAACGTATAACAATTGTGTGCCAGAGTTTTAGTATCATTCCTAAACAACAAGAGAACGTATAACAATTGTGTGCCAGAGTTTTAGTATCATTTCTAAACGACTAGAGAACGTATAACAATTGTGTGCCAGAGTTTTAGTATCATTCCTAAACAACTAGAGAACGTATAACAATTGTGTGCCAGAGTTTTAGTATCATTCCTAAACAACTAGAGAGCGTATAACAATATTTTGCCAGAGTTTTAGTATCATTCCAAAACAACTAGAGAACGTATAACAATTGTGTGCCAGAGTTTTAGTATCATTCCTAAACAACTAGAGAACGTATAACAATTGTGTGCCAGAGTTTTAGTATCATTCCTAAACAACTAGAGAACGTATAACAATTGTGTGCCAGAGTTTATTATCATTCCTAAACAACTAGAGAACGTATAACAATTGTGTGCCAGAGTTTTAGTATCATTCCTAAACAACTAGAGAACGTATAACAATTGTGTGCCAGAGTTTTAGTATCATTCCTAAACAACTAGAGAACGTATAACAATTGTGTGCCAGAGTTTTAGTATCATTCTTAAACAACTAGAGAACGTATAACAATTGTGTGCCAGAGTTTTAGTATCATTCCTAAACAAATAAAGAACGTATAACAATTGTGTGCCAGAGTTTTAGTATCATTCCTAAACAACTAGAGAACGTATAACAATTGTGTGCCAGAATTTCAGTATCATTCCTAAACAACCAGACAACATATAACAATTGTGTGCCAGAGTTTTAGTATCATTTCTAAACGACTAGAGAACGTATAACAATTGTGTGCCAGAGTTTTAGTATCATTCCTAAACAACTAGAGAACGTATAACAATTGTGTGCCAGAGTTTTAGTATCATTCCTAAACAACTAGAGAACGTATAACAATTGTGTGCCAGAGTTTTAGTATCATTCCTAAACAACTAGAGAACGTATAACAATTGTGTGCCAGAGTTTTAGTATCATTCCTAAACAACTAGAGAACGTATAACAATTGTGTGCCAGAGTTTTAGTATCATTCCTAAACAACTAGAGAACGTATAACAATTGTGCCAGAGTTTTAGTATCATTCCTAAACAACTAGAGAACGTATAACAATTGTGTGCCAGAGTTTTAGTATCATTCCTAAACAACTAGAGAACGTATAACAATTGTGTGCCAGAGTTTTAGTATCATTCCTAAACAACTAGAGAACGTATAACAATTGTGTGCCAGAGTTTTAGTATCATTCCTAAACAACTAGAGAACGTATAACAATTGTGTGCCAGAGTTTTAGTATCATTCCTAAACAACTAGAGAACGTATAACAATTGTGTGCCAGAGTTTTAGTATCATTCCTAAACAACTAGAGAACGTATAACAATTGTGTGCCAGAGTTTTAGTATCATTCCTAAACAACTAGAGAACGTATAACAATTGTGTGCCAGAGTTTTAGTATCATTTCTAAACGACTAGAGAACGTATAACAATTGTGTGCCAGAGTTTTAGTATCATTCCTAAACAACTAGAGAACGTATAACAATTGTGTGCCAGAGTTTTAGTATAATTCCTAAACAACTAGAGAACGTATAACAATTGTGTGCCAGAGTTTTAGTATCATTCCTAAACAACTAGAGAACGTATAACAATTGTGTGCCAGAGTTTTAGTATAATTCCTAAACAACTAGAGAACGTATAACAATTGTGTGCCAGAGTTTTAGTATCATTCCTAAACAACTAGAGAACGTATAACAATTGTGTGCCAGAGTTTCAGTATCATTCCTAAACAACTAGAGAACGTATAACAATTGTGTGCCAGAGTTTTAGTATCATTCCTAAACAACTAGAGAACGTATAACAATTGTGTGCCAGAGTTTTCGTATCATTCCTAAACAACTAGAGAACGTATAACAATTGTGTGCCAGAGTTTTAGTATCATTCCTAAACAACTAGAGAACGTATAACAATTGTGTGCCAGAGTTTTAGTATCATTCCTAAACAACCAGAGAACGTATAACAATTGTGTGCCAGAGTTTAAGTATCATTTCTAAACGACTAGAGAACGTATAACAATTGTGTGCCAGAGTTTTAGTATCATTCCTAAACAACTAGAGAACGTATAACAATTGTGTGCCAGAGTTTTAGTATCATTCCTAAACAACTAGAGAACGTATAACAATTGTGTGCCAGAGTTTTAGTATCATTCCTAAACAACTAGAGAACGTATAACAATTGTGTGCCAGAGTTTTAGTATCATTCCTAAACAACTAGAGAACGTATAACAATTGTGTGCCAGAGTTTTAGTATCATTCCTAAACAACTAGAGAACGTATAACAATTGTGTGCCAGAGTTTTAGTATCATTCCTAAACAACTAGAGAACGTATAACAATTGTGTGCCAGAGTTTTAGTATCATTTCTAAACAACTAGAGAACGTATAACAATTGTGTGCCAGAGTTGTAGTATCATTCCTAAACAACTAGAGAACGTATAACAATTGTGTGCCAGAGTTTTAGTATCATTCCTAAACAACTAGAGATCGTATAACAATTGTGTGCCAGAGTTTTAGTATCATTTCTAAACGACTAGAGAACGTATAACAAATGTGTGCCAGAGTTTTAGTATCATTTCTAAACAACTAGAGAACGTATAACAATTGTGAGCCAGAGTTTTAGTATCATTCCTAAACAACTAGAGAACGTATAACAATTGTGTGCCAGAGTTTTAGTATCATTCCTAAACAACTAGAGAACGTATAACAATTGTGTGCCAGAGTTTTAGTATCATTCCTAAACAACTAGAGAACGTATAACAATTGTGTGCCAGAGTTTTAGTATCATTCCTAAACAACTAGAGAACGTATAACAATTGTGTGCCAGAGTTTTAGTATCATTCCTAAACAACTAGAGAACGTATAACAATTGTGTGCCAGAGTTTTAGTATCATTCCTAAACAACTAGAGAACGTATAACAATGGTGTGCCAGAGTTTTAGTATCATTCCTAAACAACCAGAGAACATATAGCAATTGTGTGCCAGAGTTTTAGTATCATTTCTAAACGACTAGATAACGTATAACAATTGTGTGCCAGAGTTTTAGTATCATTCCTAAACAACTAGAGAACGTATAACAATTGTGAGCCAGAGTTTTAGTATCATTCCTAAATAACTAGAGAACGTGTAACAATTGTGTGCCAGAGTTTTAGTATCATTCCTAAACAACTAGAGAACGTATAACAATTATGTGCCAGAGTTTTAGTATCATTCCTAAACCACTAGAGAACGTATAACAATTGTGTGCCAGAGTTTTAGTATCATTCCTAAACAACTAGAGAACGTATAACAATTGTGTGCCAGAGTTTTAGTATCATTCCTAAACAACTAGAGAACGTATAACAATTGTGTGCCAGAGTTTTAGTATCATTACTAAACAACTAGAGAACGTATAACAATTGTGTGCCAGAGTTTTAGTATCATTCCTAAACAACTAGAGAACGTATAACAATTGTGTGCCAGAGTTTTAGTATCATTCCTAAACAACTAGAGAACGTATAACAATTGTGTGCCAGAGTTTTAGTATCATTCCTAAACAACTAGAGAACGTATAACAATTGTGTGCCAGAGTTTTAGTATCATTCCTAAACAACTAGAGAACGTATAACAATTGTGTGCCAGAGTTTTAGTATCATTCCTAAACAACTAGAGAACGTATACCAATTGTGACCAGAGTTTTAGTATCATTCCTAAACAACTAGAGAACGTATAACAATTGTGTGCCAGAGTTTTAGTATCATTCCTAAACAACCAGAGAACGTATAACAATTGTGTGCCAGAGTTTTAGTATCATTCCTAAACAACTAGAGAACGTATAACAATTGTGTGCCAGAGTTTTAGTATCATTCCTAAACGACTAGAGAACGTATAACAATTGTGTGCCAGAGTTTTAGTATCATTCCTAAACGACTAGAGAACGTATACAAATTGTGTGCCAGAGTTTTAGTATCATTCCTAAACAACTAGAGAACGTATAACAATTGTGTGCCAGAGTTTTAGTATCATTCCTAAACAACTAGAGAACGTATAACAATTGTGTGCCAGAGTTTTAGTATCATTCCTAAACGACTAGAGAACGTATAAAAATTGTGTGCCAGAGTTTTAGTATCATTCCTAAACAACTAGAGAACGTATAACAATTGTGTGCCAGAGTTTTAATTTAGGACTAAACAACAAGGACATGTATATCAACCGTCTTATTTGCTCTTGTGCAGTGAGACAGAATAATTTAGTATTAACTTTGAACAGAAAATATTGATATATGCAATAACAAATACGTTTGAGCAGAAGACAAAGGTATATATATATATATATATATACACACACACATACATACATACATACATACATACATACATACATACATACATACATACATACATACATACATACATATATATATATATATATGTGTGTATATATTTTATTGTTAGTATCAATGTTGAGTAAAAAAGGCTTTTACCGTCTGCAATTTTGTTATCACCAACTGAAAGTAAGGAAATCGAGAGAATTAACAAATAGTTAGTACCAAGACAAGTGCCATAAAATGTTATAAATATTAGCTAAAGACATCATTACAATTTTTAGCTAAGTAGTATTCATGGCATTTAGTATTGATCATAATATACGTCATACATTTTAGGTTAGCGGTTAAAAATGTACTGGATCACTGCAGATGGTAAAGTAACGATAATGAAGATATAAATATGTTGGAAATCTCCGATAGAGAAGATAATTGAACATGGGACGTCGTTTAAGATCGTACGACAGTTCTAGAGCACACCGATATTTGTGACTAAACGATAGTCTACCATCTTGTGGCCACTGCCCTTGTCATTCAAGGCAGAGAGAGACGTGCATTAAGTCGGAGTAGCTTGGTAGTATAATAGCTGGACTATAATTGAATTTTATATATAAATGCTGTCTTTTAGAACAATAGATATGTGATTGATAGTGAGAAATCAAATTGGAGCATTTGTACTATAGAATACACTATATTATTGTACTAAAGAAATAGGTATGTTAGCTACCATGATGAATGGGTCATACATGAGGACTACTTGCCCATGTGAATTTCGTATCGGCTACTGACTTCAGTTCTGAGGTGAATTTGCAATAGATCATTAATCAGGCCCGGCAATGTGTCTGACTCTTTGTAAATGCAATACGTCGTTAGTAATGCCCATCATTGCGTCTGACCCTCAGTCTATGATTACCTCATTAATCTGGCCGGGCAGATATTAGTCTATGAATTGTAAGATCTAAGTAGATGGATGGCTGCTAAAGAAGCTTCACAATCTGCAGGGACTAACGTAAATCTACTATTCTGGGGTCACGATACAGTACACATAACTGTGTTGGCATTTCGACTTTTAAATAACACCTAATTAGTACAATATGTGCGAAAAATGAAGAGAGGGAGTGCGTTGGAATATGATACCAATCGATGACATCCTATAGACGTGTGAGAACTGACAATTATGATTTAACAATTCCCAGTTTGCAGCAGTTTGAAATCATGCGTGTAGCGAGGAAGAGCACCAGAGTAGAAGTGTCTACAACCATTGTGTTACATGCACCCCCTGAATCCATTTTATGCACGATTTAGCCAAGAGAGATCTGGTACATATGGTGATGTCGAATTTAAACAAAACAACATAATAAAAGCGTGACCTATCAAGGCCATCTCTGTTGTTCAAAGACAAAATACAATAAGAGGGACTTGACCTTCAGTAAAGTGTTCTTCTTGGGAGTTCGGCTCGACAATGCGATGTGTCTTAATTTATAGCGAGCTGGGAGTTATGCGCCTTGTCGCCTGATACATCCGGCTTCAGCTCGCATTTTGTGTACCAGGTTTACCTTTCCATTACGACCTCTATTCTCTTAGCTAGACTACGCTCGTGCAGCACCCCCGCTTGGAGTTGAATACGGTCTTGGCCAGCTATGAACCCATGGTTTCTGTTAGCTCATTCATTGTGATAAATGTTCATCCTCATAAAGAGAAATGGCTAGACACATAACAACTAGAAAATATTTACTCAGAGAAGTAAGGAGAAAGTATTTACTCAGAGAAGTAAGGAGAAAGTGTTTACTCAGAGAAGTAAGGTTGTCGACGAGATCATGTGGATCTAAACATTGAAAGGGATGAGCTAGATGAACGTACATCCATCAACGTCGAAAGAGGGATGTGCATAAGACTGGTAACTTCATCATGTTAAGCATATTGTTATACGATTCATCTATAACAATCAAATATCAGGCTTCCTGTAAGTCATCTTCTGTGGTGGTCCGTATTGAGCTAGACTCAGAAGTAGAGCAAGTGATATACACATGGTGAAGCAGGTTAGCAGAAGCGTACACTGATTTTAGGATGGGCGAGTAAGTGTACACACATGAGTCGTACAATGATTTGAGGGTGGGCTAGAAAGTTTACACACAGGAGGCTTACACTGATTTGAGGCTGCGCGAGAAAGTGTACACACATGAACTTACCTTCTACTCGTTCGACAACATTGGCTGAAACAACAACGGATAAGGTGACTGTTTAGTGGCATGTCAGTGTAATACAATATTTGAAATATCATTGTCATGCCCCCTATTATCATTGTACGAAAACATATATGTCGCTATACTAGAATGCCAGAAGTTCCACGTTCTGACTCACTTTATTGAGAAATAATGGAGTTGACATTGCAATAGCGAGATTTGATCGTTAATCTGCACACATTACAAACACCGAAATGAATCGTATTCTTCTTTTCAAATGGAAGATTCAAATTGAGTTATGTCATTAATGTCTAATCGACATTTATTAGCACAGGGAAGGTTCAAACTGAGTTCTGTCATAATGTCTAGTCAACATTTATTAGCACAGGGAAGGTTCAAACTGAGTTCTGTCATAATGTGTAGTCAACATTTATCACATGCTGAAAATAAACAGGGAAATATAGCTTGTCCGAACTACCATTACTAAATGCAAACACACAATAAAGTATCAACGTAAGACATGATAGCTGTGGGTATAGAGGAGAGAAAATGTAATAATAAGAAACAAAAGAGGCAGACATGATCATTTTACGGACGTTCGTGATTGTCTACAGGCATACACACGTTAGTGTAGTAATGTTAATGTACCAGTGCATTAATGTAAAACAGTAATTTACCTTTTACTCCTGTGCGCGTAACTGAAAATAAGGTCAGTAAAAAAATTGTTAATGACAATATTAAGTGACACGAGAATCTGGTAACATGTTAACTGAGTTAATTTAGAATCTGGTCGGGCATCAAGACGCAGAGCAGCGCATGAGCTGCAGTGGTCTGCGACCCATAGCTGACTGCTAGCGTCAGGGCCCGCGAACCAGAGCTGCCAAGACCCCTCTACACCTCCACGCAGTGATCCTGGATAACAGGCTGCAGCAGGGCAGACTGGCTAAGGAGAAGGGATCGAAGAGGGAATGCTAACCCGGTACTCAAAAAATGTTTGCTGAAGTCGGATGTGTTGGACCGAAAGGTTCAAATATCGCAGTCAAGCTGTAAACCACGACACAACGCATTCCGTTCTCTGGACTACATTCTGCTACTTAAGCCCTTTCAGGGTTTGGTAGCAGGAGATTGAGAACGAAGAAGAAGAAGAAGAAAAAGAATCTGGTCAAAAGTAAATTCAGTTTATTTAGAATCTGGACAAATGTCAACTCAGTGTATTAAGAACTTAGTCAAATGTCAACTCAGTTTATTTTTCAGAATAAATTCCGTAATTCTGAATCTTGTTCTTAAAAGAGATTGTACATATCCTTGCACGTATATTTGCGTCTGTTCGAATTTGTGAAAAGTGTTTCACAAACAGGATTTGTGGAGGGAAACAGAGTACTTTGAGTTTTTGGAAAACAAAACATTTTTGATTATTGTACGAAGATTTCTAAGCAAGCGCGATGCTAGTTACTTTCCTTGTTTTGGGTACCAGATTAAACATTATGTTTCCAATGTTCAGGTCAACACGTCATGTTCTCAATGTTGATGACACCACGTCAGACATCATGTTTAATGTGTCCGGGGTACCACCTCAGACATCATGTTTCCTGTGTCCGGGGTACCACGTCAGACGTCATATTTCCTGTGTCTGGGGTACCACGTCAGACATCATGTTTCCTGTGTCCGGGGTACCACTTCATACATTGTGTTTTCTGTGTCCGGGGTACCACGTCAGACATCATGTTTTTTGTGTCCGGGGTACCACGTCAGACATCATGTTTCCTTTGTCCGGGGTACCACATCAGACATCATGTTTTCTGTGTCCGGGTTACGACGTGGAGTATATCATGTGTTTAGTGTTGACCACTTGGAGTGTCTCTCAAAGTGTCATCCATATTGCATATTACCAGACGGTGTGGTTATATATTCATGTGGTCTTGGTCTTGTATGGCTTCACAGTCACAAGTCTGAGTGTACCTGTATCCCAACCTCTTTAAGTTTGCGACTACGACTACTACTTCTACTACTACTACTACTACTACTACTACTACTACTACGACTAATATTACTACTCCTACTTCTACTTGTACTACAATATAGCCACTAACACTACAATCTTATTACCACCACTACTACTACTACTACTACTACTATTACCTCTACAACTACGATTACTTCTACTTCTACTACTATTATCATTGCTTCTACTACTACTACTACTACTACTACTACTATTGCTACTACTACTACTATTACCATTACTACTACTACTACGACTACGACTACTACTATTACTACTACTACTACTATTACCACTAATACTACTGCTACTACTACTTCTACTACTATTACCACTACTACTATTGTTACTGCTACTGCTAACTAACTACTTTTTTACCACCTAGTTTATAGTTTTCGGTTCTTCCTTTTTCTTTGTAACCGAGATGGAAAGCATATACTCTGGTTTTGACAGGATTTGATTGGATGTAATTTTTCTGGTTGGAAATATTGGAAATATAAGTCAATTGCATCAAGGACGCTCGTGAGTTTGCGCTCAACCTCTTCAAAACCAGTTCTTTCGTAAGCGACTACTGTGTGGTCGGCCTGAAGGAAGTACATCTCCTCTGTGTCTAGAGGTTCGTTGTTGGTATATATGTTACACATTTTGGGGGCCAGATCGTTTCATTGTCCCAGGCGTATTGTTTGCTTCGCATTGACATATAACACAGAACCGCCCATTGTACAAGATACATTTGCTGATGGTGGTGAGTCGCCAGTAATGTATCATATAATACATTTTATGATGGTGGTGAGTCGTCAGTAATGTATCATATCATACATTTGATAAAGGTGGTGAGTCGTCAGTAATGTATCATATCATATATTTGATGAAGGTGGTGAGTCGCCAGTAATGTATCATATCATACATTTGATGAAGGTGGTGAGTCGTCAGTAATGTATCATATCATATATTTGATGAAGGTGGTGAGTCGCCAGTAATGTATCATATCATATATTTGATGAAGGTGATGAGTCGCCAGTTATGTATCATATCATATATTTAATGAAGGTGGTGAGTCGCCAGTAATGTATCATATCATATATTTGATGAAGGTGGTGAGTCGCCAGTAATGTATCATATCATATATTTGATGAAGGTGGTGAGTCGCCAGTAATGTATCATATCATATATTTGATGAAGGTGGTGAGTCGCCAGTAATGTATCATATCATATATTTGATGAAGGTGGTGAGTCGCCAGTAATGTATCATATCATATATTTGATGAAGGTGGTGAGTCGCCAGTAATGTATCATATCATATATTTGATGAAGGTGATGAGTCGCCAGTTATGTATCATATCATATATTTGATGAAGGTGGTGAGTCGCCAGTAATGTATCATATCATATATTTGATGAAGGTGATGAGTCGCCAGTTATGTATCATATCATATATTTGATGAAGGTGAGTCGCCAGTAATGTATCATATAATATAACTTTGTCAGCAGTTTCTGGTGAGTGAAAATGTCATATGCTGCTCTTAGATCGATAAACCTCACTCATCGATTTGCGTTCGTACCGGTTCTCAATTAGGTATGTCAGACTAAGAGAATGGTTACAACATGCTCTAAACGTGTGTGATACTTGTTAAGTGTCTCGTCTACGACCGGATGATGCGGTTCATTTTCATTCTTTCAAAAATCTTTTCCAGGTGGAGTAGTAGCTAAACTGATCTGAAATTCGTAAGTGTTGTTGGGATGGTTCCTAGCTTTATCAGAGCAAACACGCTGTTAATGGAAAACTTTTTCGTGAATTGCAGCATGCACTGTACAGGATCACATCACAGAGAAGAAAACAAACCACGCAACACATTATGTAAAAATAGTGAAAGTAGAAGAACGGATTCCAACTTGTAATACAATGTCATGTACAGACTAGACGGTACTGCCCTCGGTAAGTGATCTACAGAAGAATAGTGAAATGTGGAAGTGAAGCTTCTTGTTGAACAGCTGATAAGTGATACTACTTGGGATGGTGCTGATGGTTTCTAATTCAATGCTGAATCGGTGCTGAGTGGTGGGTAATTAGAAATGGGTTTCTGTTACATATAGAGATGTGGTGGTTGATGTGAAGTAGGGTATACATGACAGTAACCGCTTTGATGAATTCGAGTCTGACATATCCGAGACCTGGTTACTCAGAGTTGATATTGTATCTGATCTCGGTCAATGGATTGTCAACACAATCCTACCTGATGGATACAGCGTTTACTAGATGGCTGACCCCTTAAGGTCTCAAACTTATATGATACCTCACGTCATAATGGGGCTTCACTGCATTAAAGGAACTGGTATCCTGGCTTCTAAATCAGTCATATTATAAACACGATATATCGATAATACTGGAACTGTGATGTGAATCAATGACCAGATGTTAAGTGATAGTGTAAAGTAATACATTGCAGTTTATTTCAGTTGAAAATCAAAAACCAAGGTCACAGGAAGGGTCACAGTATATGTGTGTCCAACCAGAAAACTACTGTAGGCTTCATTAGCAATATCTTTTATTGTTTCATGAAATAATGAGCCTATATGGCTCTGTTTAGTGTTCGGGGATGTCAACTATATATATATATATATATATATATATATATATATATATATATATATATATATATATATACATATATATATATATATATATATATATATATATATATATATATATATATATATATGAGTTGAATAAACATGATCGTTATCTGAATAAATGCTGTTAAACGATAAACAATACAAAGACAACGTTCTCTTTGAGGAAAGGAATCACTGAAGAAGTGTTTAAGGAGACCACAAAGTGTAGGGGACAATGACACAGCTGTTCTTTGTTCTGAACTGGCAAATACATTTAATGTACTTCTTGTGTACGTGTGTGTGTAAATGTGAGAAAAGTAAATATGTTTACCTTTTACATCAGCCTCATCTGAAAATAAGAGAAAAGAGCTTAATGTTGAACATACTAATCCATGCCATGTCGGTGCATAAAACACAGGCAATGTCATCTTTAATATCGTAATTGTTATTTCCAGAACACGTAATTGTTGATGTCATAACATTTCCGAAACACCAAATTATGTCTCAGTTCAGATAATGTCAAGTCAGATCATCTCGTAACCTGTGAGGTCGTTAGAGCACCCACGAAGACACCACCACAAAGCAACACGACCCCGCCACCGCTCTCAGTCAGCGGCGCTGCCTGTTCCGCCTGTTGTCAAAATGACTATGATTCTTGCGTGTTGTCTCTTCCACCTCTTAATGAAACGTTCTCTTTTTCGTCCGTCCTGCGGCTTTTCGGGAAAAATTAGTTTAGTTTAGTTTAGTTTAGCTTAGTTTTTAAGTTTAGTTTAGCTTAGCTTAGCTTAGCTTTGTTTAGTTTAGTTTCGAAGAATCAACGTCATTGTCTAACCCATAAGTGGTCCGTTGTTCTCCATATTTGTGGAGAATCTCAGAACAATGCACGAGCTATCACCGGCGAGGATCCTGTAAAAGTTCGGGTACCTTACTAACATCATTTGGAATTTTTCCTGGGCAGCAGCCATTACGCTTACTGTTTCGATTTCCAACTGCCGATGGATTGTTAACGTTCGCGACACTACCCACGTGCGTCCGATCTCCACTACCCATAATTCTGGAGAAATACTAGCAAGTCCACGTGAAAAAAGCCCGGTCTGCACAATGATTTGAACTCGCGACGTTCAGCACCCGAGGCTGACGTGTTACCTCGTGTCCATTCAGTACCCTCCCACACATGTAAATTAGTATCTCCGTTCAGTTAGGACAATACTTTTATCGTACTAACCATTTTGTATCTTTAATATTTTTACAATATGTGTTATTATTTCTATCCGCTGGCTTTAGAGAATACTAGCTTTTAGAAAAGTCATACTGTCTGACAGACAGTTAATTCAAAGATCAAACATTTGCATAGTCCGATTTTATTTTGATAAATGAGAGATAAGAAGTATGTATTAGCTTTAAACAAATTATCATATACCACAACATTTGATTAGGAATAGAATCGACTTGGACCATTACTGCGGATATCCAGTGCAGAATACAAGCAATGGAAATAAGGTGCTTTAGAAGACTCTTAAATGTTACGTGTAAGGATCGTGTTACGAAAGTAGAAATACGACTCACAACGCAATTGGTTCTTTTGATCTTAACTTAACTTAACTTCATTATACTGGTTTAGAAGACTCTACATAGTCTGTATACAACCAGTTTATTTCACTCCACGGATACCGAAATACTGTGAGCATCCAATCTGTTTTTGAATGCATTAACTGACTCTGCGTCCACTACATCCTGCTGGAATGCATTCCAAGAATTCACCACTTACTGACTAAACAAATATTTCCCAATATCTAATCTAGACCTATCTTTAACCAATTTGTAGCTGTGCTATCTTGTTCTTGCAGCTTTGAAAAAACTCGGTATAGTCTAATTTATCCTTTCCATTTATAATTTTATACACTTGCATTAAGTCATCTCAGATTTGTCTTTGTTTCAGACACTGAAGACCAGTTTTTTAATTCTTTCCTCATTATAATTCTGAATCCCCGATAATTTTTATAGCTCTTCTTTGTACCCTTTCTAGCATGTTTATATCCTCTCTATTATATGGACTCCACACCTGAACACAGTACTCTAATTTTGGTCTCACGAATGATTTATATAACTTTACAATTACTTGATTGCTATTATGTGAAATATTTCTTTTTATCGTGTGAAATGTTTCTTTTTATCATGCCCAACATAGCAGTATCCTTTTTCACTGCCATCTGGGCTTGCTTCCGTACCTTTCCTGCATGATCAATTATAACTCCTAAGTCGGTTTCCATTTTTATTGCCCTAATATCGTTTTATCCCATCATGCATTTATATTCATTATTTGATCTTTCCATGTGGAGGACTGTTCATTTGTCTACATTAAACTCCATCTGGCAGTGGCTGTTCACGACTATCAAATGGCTTGGTATAAGCAAATCACGAGGTCCAGCGGAATTACACATTCTATACTGCCTGGTTCCGTACCAGGAAAGAAAGGGCGGGGACGTCCAAGAAAGAAATGGGCAGACAACATCACTGAGTGGTCAAACCTTCGTCCCAATGATGCACCATTGGCTGCATCGGACAGAGAGAGAGAGATGGCGTGGGTTTGTGTGAGTGTCCTCAAGTGTGCCCCAACGATCTGATGGGTTATGTCATGAACTTAACTGAACAAAATAGGCAAATACTTTATAAGAAACAAGAACACATATGTAGCAGATCCCACTGTTTGCCCTGGGGTTATTCTAACTTAAACGTTACCACACTCATCCATATCATTCCTGACCACACACTGCAAATAATATAGCACACAGCGGATGACATATTTATTATATAATACTCATGCCAGAAAAATGAGTAGTGAAATTACAAACACAGTACAATATATATCATCTTAACTAAATATTCCTATATTATATATATGTTAATGTAAATATTAACTAAAGCGGACATTTTAAGCATTAGCGATTGATGGAATTGCCAACTATCTAAAAGCCAGTTCTATTGCCTACACATATCACATACACACATATCTTTAACTGCATCCTCAATACACCATATCAAAAACTACTCCTCACTCAAATCCCCTCAGGTGGGCGATCTGGACATACCTCGTTCACAATGTGTCCTGCTTACAACCTACATTCAGATGATCTATTAATACAAAACGCACACACCTATTTGAGCGATTCTGTTCTACCACTTACATTCGTACAACAGTCTATCAATCGCTCCTCTAACAAATCGGTGAGCTAAACGGACTTCTATCTACAGTCTTTCATTCGCTCTCCTCCCCTCTCCATCCAGCTTCTTGAGCTAAGCTTTGTCTCGTGTTATATACACTCAAGCAGCATCAAATCTGACCAATGGATCTCAGGGGGATGACTCTATTCAGTTGTTATTGGAACAAATTACTCTGGACCCCTGTCACTCATCTATCGCAGCAAGCTCCGCTGCGGTCGCATCTGTTCCTCACCCCCCCCCCCCCATTACCCAAATTGGAACGCCAGTGGTCAGTTCCTACTTGTCCACATTCTTCGCCCCCAACTCCGATTTCCTTTGTTGAGACGGTGAGTGACCTTGGCACGCATTCAGGTACTTTTGTTCTGAGTCGTCAACCACATCACCCCTGCCCTAAACTCTCTTGCTCCGGCTGGAACTGTTACACAAATGAAATAGCATCATTCATACTTTCAGCATATTTTACACACATAGACGTTCACTTGAAAAGGCCGCGTGTGCTCGCATGCGCTTCTGTGTGTGTGTGTGTGTTTGTGTGTGTGATGATAAACTACTTTAGATATTACCTGTTGAGCTAATCCCAGCAACTGAAAATAAGATTAATGAGACAATTGTTAATTGTTTAATTCAACGGCAGTGTCGTACTGACAATATCAGAAATGTAATCTTTTTCCAATTAATTTCATTCGTATTAAAAATTATAACTTTCGTGTTTTTATTCATGGTTTGCTGTCTTCATTTACCTTTTATGGTATATGGTTTTACTACAACCCAAATGTGAGGGTCATTCTTTCAAATACAGCTGTTATGGGGGGGGGGGGGGGGGGGGAATAAAGGCAACATGTATATATATATATATATATATATATATATATATATATCAATGTTTAGTTTTCCTGATTACTGGGACGGCATGAAAAATGATATATAGCAGAGTTATCTTCTTTACGAAAAATAACTTTGAAATAAAACACATTATTTATTTTCTGTTGCGCTCCATACTGAACACTTGACGGATTCAAACACATACACTGACTGTTAACACATAAAGTAAAAAGATGAAACAAAAAACTGATATAAAAGATATTGTTACTTCCTGCACGAGACTGGTCTGACTGTATCGTACATGATAGTCTTAACCTATTCAAACGAATCATTATTAATAATAGATTTTGTGTATGTATCACTGATGTATTTTCCATTCTTTATTTTATCAAGATTATATCCGTTGGAAGAACCACTCGTATAATTAATTTACTATAACACAATCTAACTAACAAGAAAGTTCAGTTTTTGGTCGTCTTGAAGATTCTGGGATTCTGGTAAGTTCGACTTGTTGTCACAAACTATGTACAACTTTAACTGGCTCTCGAACAGAAACTGATTCTCATATCTTGGAGACATCAGCCCCTGGTTCTCTTATCTCGGAGACATCAGCCCATTGTTCTCTTATCTCAGAAACATCAGCCCCTGGTTCTTAAATCTCAGAGACATCAGCTCCTGGTTCTTTTATCTCGAAGACATCGTACCCTGGTTCTCATATCTCAGAGACATCGTACCCAGGTACTCAAATCTTGGAGACATCAGCCCCTGGTTCTCGTATCTCTGAGAAATCTCTGTGTTTTAAGCACAACACGTTTTCTTGCAAAGGTTCACAAAAAAAAACATGAGACTAACGTCAGATCCATATCAGGCTGCTTGTCTGGGTAGGCAATGCAGTCGGCTCGTAAATGTCAACACGAAACAATAAGTGAAAAGTTCCGAGTGTCCATGAGTGTCAAGATTTTTCGATCTAATCGTATTTATTTGATGCCCGAGCGATTAAATACCTCTTCTAAACGTCTTGGCTAGTTATCTGGTCATGATTCCAATCGTGTGATGACAATTCCCATAAAGTGTGACTGTCAGAAACAGCATCTATAACCAACTTTGCCATTCCCTACGGTCTTCTTCTTCTTCTTCTTCGTACGCAGTCAGACAGTAACCATTAATTTTTCTAAAAAAGCGGCGGTCATCCTGAGGCTGTCGCCGCTGCCATAGAGCTTGTCTTGCAGTTCCACTGGTGATGGCCACATCTGCTCTCTCTGATCCTCGTATGTCGGGCAGTTCTGCAGCAGATGTTCAGCTGTCATTTTACCGGTACCGTACGGGCATTCGTCGGTACCACCTATCTTCAATTTGTTGAATAGGTGGTACCTCAGTCTATTGTGGCCAGTGCGAAGTCTGAAGACAACGACCTGCTCTCTTCGGTTCAACATCGTTTTTGGTGTAACCAGTATGTTCGGTTTCCCATTTGGTCATGTATCTGGCTTTGATAAGCCGTTTTGACTCTTCGTACGTCATACTAGTATCTGTTTGTGGTAGTATTGCACCTTCTTTTGCCAGTCTGTCAGCCTCCTCGTTGCCTTGGATGTTGCAGTGTGATGGAACCCACTGTACCACTACCCTTTTTGTTGCGGACTGCTGGCACACAGAGTGCTGCTCTTAAGTCATTAAGCTCAGTGTTTTTCTGGCTTTTTAGCGCTGTGACTACGGCGAGAGCATCTGTAAGCAGGACTATATGGCTTTCATTTTCTTTGTGTGTCACCATTTCTTCCACTACCGCCCTCAGTGCCTCTGCCTCCGCTCTGACATTGCTTGTGTACTTACCAGTAGCGAATGACAGTGTTATTTTTCTGCCATTTGGTAGGTTCAGGAATGCTCCTGCCCCTCCGTTCTGTGTAGTGTTTGTTACAGAACCGTCGGTGTATACATGGGTCCAGTCCATGCTTGGGTAGCTTTTCGTTATGAAGCTTAGGGTAGTGTCTCTCCTTTCTTTTTCAGTCTGGCAGTTTTTGTTTGCAATACCTGGTATATTTTCTACCACCTCTGGAAATATATCCTGCCTCCAGGTAGGTTTTCGTACAGTAGTGATGGGTTTTGGTGTTTGTGCGTTTGTGGGATCTTCGTGCATCTTTGCTTTGGCTATTTCTGCAAAGTTTCTCCGCTTTAGTTTCCCATTTCCCAAATTGTTTAGTATCTGGTACATTGGATGGTCCGTCAGTCTTCGGAGTTTCTCTGACTGCAGCTGGGCTCTGCAGTCTCTTCTATCGGTCATGGATTGCAGTTTTGTAATCTTTTCAAGTTCTACAATTGGCGTTGACTTCATGCCACCTGTTATTGCCATTTAACCTTAATTTGGTATTTTTGGGTTTTATTGAAAGCGAGAATATTGTGCATGTGGTTTTCTCCTCGTTTATTTTGACCAGCCATGTGTTCACCGACTCTTCCAGCGATGTTAGGGCCTGCTGCATCCGATTTCTTGCTATGGTGAAATTCTTTTCAGAGGTCCACATAGCCAGATCGTCTGCAAACATTGAGCTATGGACTCTCCTTGGTATATTCTCTGTAATGTCGTTTATATATACCAGGAAGAGTGTGGGTGACAGTACTCCCCCTTGGGGTACTCCCTGCTCGAGTGTCACCTTTTTGCTCATCTGCCCTTGTACTTGGACTCTGGCCGTTCTTTGTTTGAGGTAGTGGTTGACTCTAAGCTTGACTCTAAGTCAGTCTTTCCAGACTTTGTCAAATGCCTTTTCCAGATCCACCCAAACAGCTACTGTGTGTTTCTGTGCCTGGTAGGCATCTTCTATTTCCTGGGCTATGAGGATGACCTGGTCCTCAGTAGATCTGTGATGTCTAGAACCGGCTTGCTGTGGAATTAGTATTGATTTTTCTTCCAGATGCCACATCAGTCTGCTGTTTATCATACGTTCCATCAGCTTGCCGACACAGCTCAGTAGGCTGATAGGCCTGTGTCCATTTGGATCTGTTTTGTCCTTTCCTATTTTTGGTACTGGTACCAGTACTGCGTCTTTCCATGCCTGGGGTACATTTCCCCCTTTCCAGCTTTGGTTCAGGACCGATAGCAGTTTCCTCTTCGCTGTTTGGCCCAGCCCCATCAGCATTTCGTTTGTTATCCCGTCTTTTCCGGAAGATTTCCTTTTCTTTAATGTTCTCATAGCCTCTTCCATTTCGCTCATTGCCCTACGGTCTGAAATTCGTTACTGTTTAATCCCTTATTAATTGAGCCGTACACTGCGTATGCCACTTAGTCTATGCGATACTTCATTAATCCGACCGGCCATTGCGTCTCGAACCAACAACAGAAGCACCAACAACAGAAGCACCAACAACAGACGCACCAACAACAGAAGCACCAACAATAGAAGCACCAATAACAGAAGCACCAAGAACAGAAGCACCAACAACAGAAGCACCAACAATAGAAGCACCAATAACAGAAGCACCAAGAACAGAAGCACCAACAACAGAAGCACCAACAACAGAAGCACCAACAAACAGGAGCACCAACAACATACGATTTGACTTACCGTTTACAACATCACGGAAGTCAGCTGAAATAAATTATAATATTTTTGATTACACTATTTAGTTCCATGTCGAGGATATCAAATATTAGAAACGTCATTGTCGTATCCATAGTGTCATTGTCGTATCAGTAGTGTCATTGTCGTATCCGTAGTGTCATTGTCGTATCCGTAGTGTCATTGTCGTATCAGTAGTGTCATTGTAGTATCCGTAGTGTCATTGTCATACCAATAGTGTCATTGTTCAATAATATTGGTGTCCATGTACCAGAATGGCAGAAATGTTCAGGTATGACTTACATTTTTGAGAAAAAAAAATGTGAAATTATTTAATTATCATCTTCATTGACACAATCACTCGAATAGCCAACATCCCGGATAGCCAATCACTCGAATAGCTAGCGAATCACTTGATTAGCAAATGGATGGAATCGCTCAACGAATTGCTTTTCGCAGACGACTAAAGCCTCTAATGCAATAAACTTGACGATTTACGACATAACCTCACCTTTCTTGACTCAACCTGCCTAGAGTGTGACATGAAGATCAGTTGCGATCATAACCTCACCCGTCTCGACTCAACCTGCCTACTGTGTGACATGAAGATCAGCTGCGATCACAACCAAACCTGTCTCGACTCAACCTGCCTAGTGTGTGACATGAAGATCAGCTGCGATCACAGCCTCAACTGTCTCGACTCAACCTGCCTAGAGTGTGACATGAAGATCAGCTGTGATAAGACAAATAATGACAATCAAACATCAACCGAACCATCGAACGCTGGTGGCATAATCCTGAAGAAGGTACGATGTTTTCGTTCCTTATATGTGTTTTCATGACGACGACAAACTGGACAGAGAGACAGAAAAGATAATTCAAATGGCAAACAAGGTGCACTACCAGCTAGAATGGACACTGAAACATCCAAGAAATACCTTGTCCACTTCACAGACCCAGGACAACTAGGTCGATCATCCCTACATTACGTTAGCAGTGCCATGTCAAGTGTGGTGATCATTCCTACATTACGTTAGCGGTGTCATGTAAGTATGGCGATCATCCCTACATTACGTTAGCGGTGTCATGTCAAGTGTGGCGATCATTCCTACATTACGTTAGCGGTGTCATGTCAAGTATGGCGATCATCCCTACATTACGTTAGCAGTGCTATGTCAAGTATGGCGATCATTCCTACATTATGTTAGCAGTGCCATGTCAAGTATGGCAATCATTCCTACATTACGTTAGCAGTGTCATGTCAAGTATGCATGCTATTTGATAGGCACACACGTAAAATCGAGACCTGCGAGATGTGCTGTGTACGAGCGGTTAGCAAAGAGCATCTTCCTTGGAGGCCAGACACATGGAACATTCTTTACGGAACTAAACAGCAGCCCACAAACACTTGCATATACCACTATACTGCATTGGGCCAAAAGGCAGGAGCGCATAAGCCGCTGGATCGATAACCAACCAGCCGTAGACTATTCGCGACTAAACTCGCAACATCACACTGAAGAATATATTGGGGGCTACATCGGGTAAACTATTATATTGGTTGGTCATCTAACACTGAGGCAGTATGATTAACCTGCAGCGAAATCCTGGAGGTTTCAGGAGCTCGAGCAGGAGGTCGACCACGTCCACGACGGATAGAGACGGTTCAATTAAACACTCTACGAATGCAGCTGAATGCAATATGCTGTTAGCACAGTCTCCCCATATCGGAAACTAGAATTCTTCGCATAACCCCACTTTGCAACACAGCGATGCAAAAGGAATATAACTTAAGAAGAAACGTAACAATGTTTTTATTTATGTGTGGACATTGTGTAATGGATTGCGACATTTAGTCTTGTACGTATTGAAGCACACTTCAACATACGTGTTATTCTTCCTCTCACATACTGTAGGGGATGTCCGACTGGAGTCATGTGATCATGTCTTTCCGCTATTAACTACCTGCTGTTATGAAACATAAACTGCACAACGTGTCTCAACTGTTGTTGATAAAACATAAATAAACAGAAAGTAATAGCTTGGGATCAATAGTTTGAGATAACATAATCAGAGAAGGCGCTTAATAAGAAACAAAAAAGATGTGTATGTTAATCTTACAGGCTTTCAGGATTCTCTACAGACATGTTTGCACATTTATTTATTAATACTGAATCTATCAGAACATTAAATAATACAGACCAATAACTTACTTCCGGTTTTATCGTTCGCAACTGAAAACAAGATAAATATGAACATTGTTAATAATAATATTAAGTGATACAGGAATCTGATACAAGGTGACTCATGTCATTCACATAAATTATATAGCAAGGCTATGTTGCGGTAAATGACACTTCCTGATGTTATAAGTGATACTTCACGTTGTTTTCAGTGATACGTCATGTGGTTATACGTCATACTACACGTTGTTATAAGTGACACTTCCTGTTGTTATAAGTGATACCTCCTGTTGTTATAAGTGATACTTCCTGTTGTTATATGTGATACTTCCTGTTGTTATAAATTAAACTTCATGATGTTGTAAAGAATACTTCACATTGCTATAATTGATAATTCATGTAGTTTTAAGCGATATTCCATGTTGCTGTCCATAAATTTATATATTCAACATTTATTGACACATGTTCCATAAATGCTATTTGAGAACAGTAAGACACTTATTCTACCCTAAAGTAAAACGATGAAGTTTCTGATTTTTAGAGCATAACAATTCAAAATTGATGAGCACAGATTCAGGTTATTAACAGTGTCTTTGTCTGTCCGAGTTTGTATTACAGAATATGGGCAAACAGACTGTTCGTGATTCATCGCATTAACTGTGAATTATCTTACCAAAAGAACGGGTCCACTGTCAGAGATGATGTTTGTGGACAGAGAAGAGAAGAAAGCACACAATTCATGATTATAATCAAAGAAGAAGAAGATATTTACATTGTCACCCACAGGTTAGTGGTTATTGCCCTCTGTAAGGAATCTACAGAAGAATAGTGCAATGTGAAAGTGAAGTGTGAAAAACCAATAAGAATCTACAGAAGAATAGTGTAATGTGAAAGTGAAGTGTGAACAACCAATAAGAATCTACAGAAGAATAGTGCAATGTGAAAGTGAAGTGTGAAAAACCAATAAGAATCTACAGAAGAATAGTGTAATGTGAAAGTGAAGTGTGAACAACCAATAAGAATCTACAGAAGAATAGTGCAATGTGAAAGTGAAGTGTGAACAACCAATAAGAATATACAGAAGAATAGTGCAATGTGAAAGTGAAGTGTGAACTGCCAATAAATGACACTACTCGGAATGGCGCTGATGGGTATACATGACAGCAACCTCTTTTACGAGAAATGAGTTTCAAATAATGCTCAATCACGAATAACCGATAAATGGTTAATTTGGGCGGACTTTGGAAGTAACGCTCAGTCTATGAATTGTAAACTTCCATATATAGATATATATTATTCATTAATTACAAACATAGTGATCATAAACTGACTAGCGGCTTGCCTTGCATTTCCTTGTTAAAATGCGGGCAGCTGCCCCGATTGGACTGATATGCTGGCTTCTAGATTAGCCATATCTGTAAGAAAGGGGCGTACTGGTAGCACACATAGAAACATTATATGTGCACAATATAGACGTGCTGATATCAATATATGTCCAAATGCGAATAATGACACAGAACATGATGACTTGACAATACACAGTTTGTTTCAGTTTGATACCTTAGGTCAAGGAAACAGGGCGTGTCACATCAGATGCTTGTACAAGCAGTGAATTACCGGATCTGTCATTATTAATATCCTTTTACAATGAGTGAGAAGGATTGTGTGTATATGGGTCAGCCCATTGTGGGGTGATGATTATTATATATACTAAAACATATACATTTGAGCAAACATAGTCATAGGAATTAATTTTTGTTAAACGGCAAAGAAATGCACCCAACAAATTAAAACAATTAATGCGGAGAAAAATCATTTGAGAAAAAAAATTATGAAAATTTTTCTTTAGAAGACACAAAAGTGATTAACATAATGACATACATCTGAAACTAGGATCTGAAAGATATATTTGATGTATTGTTTGTGTGAATGTAGTTATGGTTTACCAGCGCAATCTACGTTAACGGTAGCGTCAGATGTATGCAGTTAGACGGTACCCATATATTTCATACAAGACCCAGACTGAATGGTTCCTTTGATAGGCATGACGCTGTGGCATGTGCTTAAATATATTTAACTGATGAGTATGTGTGCTGTCATCAACATCACTCTATTTAATGAGCGACCTTGGTCCGGTGGCAAGACGTAGTCAACATAATTGTAGATAGCACATCATGTATATTCTTCTTTTGTTTTACTCTCGAAGACGTCCTCTTGAACAAGTAACCCGCAATTATTATTTGCAACAATCTGTTCAGACAAATGAATCGTCATCTACTACCGAAGGCATGTGTTAATCAAATTAATGACGCTTAATTAATGTGCGACCTGTAAGTATCAGGGTTTTCTACTATCTGCAACATTTTTGTATTCTTAGCATATGCATTCGCTTCTGACTTGACGACTCTCTTTACAGTACGTAAACATGCATGTATGTGTATGTATAAACGAATGAATGGCAATGCAAGGGTATGTTTTCATGAATAAAGGGCACTGAGCGTGTATGTATACATGGATGAAGAGCAATGCGAGTGTACGTATACATGAATTAAAGGTACTGTTCCAGTATACATGAATGAAGGGCACTGAGCGTCTGTGTATTCATGAGTGAAGGACATTGCGTGTGTAGGTATACATGAATGACGGTCGACTGAAGGGAATCTGTGTCTGAATCAAGGGCACTGAGCGTGTATATATACCCTGATGAAGAGCAATGTGATAGTATGTATACGTGAAAAAAGGGCAATGACCTTACCTTCTGCAGTACCCTTACCTGAAAGTTAGAGAAGTTAGAACGGTGTTACATTTATATTGTTTAGTGCCATGACAGTGTAACGGAATGGTTGAGCCGTGATTGTCACTGTATTATTGTGGAAAATTGTCATTGTAAATTATTGTCACGTTATTTATGGAAGTCATAATGTTCGTCACGTTATTTATGGAAGTCATAATGTTCGTCACGTTATTTATGGAAGTCATAATGTTCGTCACGTTATTCATGGAAGTCATAATGTTTGTCACGTTATTTATGGAAGTCAATATGTTCGTCACGTTATTTATGGAAGTCATAATGTTCGTCGCGTTGTTTATGGAAGTCATAATGTTCGTCACGTTATTTTTTGGAAGTCAAAATGTTCGTCACGTTATTTATGGAAGTCATAATATTCGTTATGTTGTTTATGGAAGTCATAACGTGTGTCACGTTGTTTATGGATGGTATAATGCTCGTTACGCTGTTTATGAAAGTCATAAATTGTGTCACGATGTTTTTGGAAGGCATAATGTGTGTCTCGTAGTTTATGGACATATACAAGATAGCAATTGTCGGAAATGAAATAGCTAAATGAATAACATACATAATGTATTAACTGTAGACACATTTTCTGAGCTACTGAAGTGAACGTTTGTTAACATAAATAGAACAATTACAAAGGAATAACACAAAGATTAACATTTTCTTCAGGCATATAATATGTTGATGTAATGAACTCACGAGTGTATGTGTGTGTGTGTGTGCGTGTGTGGGCATGCGTGCATAAGTGTGCGCGCGAGATTGTTTTTGTGTGTGATGCAACCTGAATATAGAACATGGTCTTACTTGATCCAAAGGCAACATCACCAGCTGAAAGTGAGAGTAATGAAATAATTGTTAATTATCACATTTAGTTCAATGGCAGTGTCGTCAAATGTAAGAAATTTTAACTACATTTCTTCCGTTATATTCGTATTAAGCAGAGCAATCTCCATTTTTTTACCGACATTACGCTGCTCTCTTCAATATTTCATGTTCTTGTAAATATTTGGGCAACCACCCACACGAGGGAAATATTACTTCATATACAGACTTAATGGAGGGCAATAACAATTTCTGATTTGTATAGAGGGTGCTAACAATTTCAGACTTGAACGAAAAATATGAGAACTTCGATTAAGAAAAATATAATATTTGTGATTTATGAGAAGATTTAAGTGAATAATGACCATGCCCTTACCTTGTGCTTCGATATCTTTCTCACCTGAAAGTAAAAGTAATTAAACGCTTGTTAATAAACATATTTAGTTCAATGGCAGTTTCGTAAAATGATCGTAATGTCAGCTAATGCAATTCTTTCATTCTAATTAAGTTTAGGAACTTGTAATTCTTCACCGACATTAAGTTGCAATCTACAATAATTATTGTTAGTCTATGTATTATTACAACCACCAAAATGTGCTAAAAATAGTCCGTATAGGGATTCTGTGTAGGGTAATAACAAATTTCAGATTATGTAGAGAGAAAATAAGTTCAGACTATGTAGACAGTTAATAACGTCATTTTATATAGCAGGTAGGTAATAAGAAAATCAGATAAGGTATAGGGTAATATTATAGTCAGATCATATAGAGGGAAATAAGAACATTAGATAATATGGAAATTAAAAGCAACGTCGGATTATATGGAGCGTAATAATAATTTAGATTATACAGAACGTAATAACAACGCCAAATTAGATATAAGGCAGTGACAATGTCAGAATTTGAGAAAAACGATAGGACTTTACATTTTGAGAAACATACCATTTCTGATCGATACGAAAGATTATTTCACAACAGTGATAATGTACGCCTGGGAGTCCTCAAGGTTTTTTTATACACAGGCCATACATGGGTCAGCCTTGGCTGGAGACGGACATTGCACTGAATCCCTTCAGAGACGCAGCAGCAGTATTTCCTCTTTGTATCGTGACTTACTGTAGGTGTATTCGACCTTGCCGTCACACTAGCCCGAGTTATTGATGATCTCTCCACCAGTCCGAGTTATTGATGACCTCACCAGCAGCCGGAATTATTTATGACATTTCCATCATCCCGAGTTATTGAAGTCCTCTCCACCAGCCCGTGTTATTGAGGCTGTGGTTGATTTTAATTGTCATTGTTTTCTATCAAATCATTTCATCTTAACTACCGAAGTACAAAGTGAAGTAGCATAAAGATAAAAATAACGTGGATGACTAAGGCAAAGACGAAACACAACACAACACACAACAAGTAACACAACAAGATGGGACTAAACTAGACAGTAACATAATAACATGTGATTAAACTAGACATTGACACAACAAGACGTGCCTATACTAGACAGTTACATAACAAGACGTGACTAAACTAGATAGTAATACAACACGACATGATTAAACTAGACAGTAACACAACAAGAAGTGGCAGAACTAGAGAGTAAAAAAAAGTCATGACTAAATTAGACAGTAACACACCAAGACGTGACTTAATTAGACAGTAAAATCACGATGTGACTAAACTAGATAGTAACACAACCAGACGTAGCTTAACTAGACAGTAACACGCGAACACGAAGTTAAACTGGACAGTAACACAGGAACACGAAGCTAAAATAGAAGTAACACAAGCATATGTGACTAAACTAGCCAGTAACACAATAACACGAAGCTAAACTAGACAGTAACACAAGAACATGAAATTAAACTAGACAGTAACACAAGAACACGAAACTAAACTAGACAGTAACACAAGAATATGTGACTAAATTAGCAAGTAACACAGTAACACGAAGCTAAACTAGACAGGAACAGAACACTAAGTTGAACTAAACAATAACAGAATAACACGAAGCTAAACTAGACAGTAACACTCGAATATGTGACTAAATTAGACAGTAACAAGAACACGAAGCTAAACTAAACAGTAACACAAGAACACGAAACTAAACTAGACAGTAACACAATAATGTTGGCATACAATTGACATCAACACAACAATACACGTTTAAATTTGACAATAATACAAGATGATGTAACTAAACTTGACAGTAACTCAAGGATACGTACACTAAACTAGACAGTAACATGTAACAGACCCTCTGCTGCCGTGATCTAACTTAGAACATTCTCACACTCATCCACATCATCATGACCATACTCAGTAAAGGACATATCATACAGCAGGTGGCATATTTATTAAATCATACTCATATCATAGAATTAGTAGAAAAATTACAAACACAATATAATACATATCTTAACTAAACATTCTACTAAAACGGGAATTGTAAGCATTAGCTATTGATGGAATTCCCAACTATCTAAAAACCCAGTTCTATTGCCTTGCAATTACATCACACACACATCGCCTTAACCGCGTCCTCAACACACCTTATCAAATACTCTTCCTCACTGAAATCCCCTCAGGCGGGCGATCTCGACATAACTCGTTCACAATGTGTCCTTGCTTACAAACACATGTTCAGATTATCTATTAATGCAAAACTCACACACCTATTTGAGCGATCCTGTTCTATCACTAAACATTCGTCCAACAGTCTATCAATCGCTCCTCTACCTAAGTCGGTGAGTTAAACATACTATCTACATTCAGTCTCTCTCTCTCACACTCTCCTCCATACAGCCTCTCTGTATCCAGTCTCTCTCTCTCCAGCCCCCCGAGCTAAACTTTGTCTCGAGTTCTATATCCTCAAGCAAGGCCAGAGCTTGACCAATCGATCTCAGGTATGGTCATCTTCAATCCCAATTGGACCGAAACACTTTGCACACCTGTCACTCCATTTCTCTCGCAGCAAGCCCCGCTGCCAATTTCGTCTGTCAATCAGTCTCCCCCTACCAAAATCGGAAGGCCAGTGGTCAGTTTCTATCTGTCCACATTCCTTAACCCAACTCTGTTCTCCTTTGCTGAGACGGTGAGTGACCTTGACATGCATTCAGGTAGCTTTAAACTTTAACATGTTCAGGCATCCTAAACTCCCCTTGCTCCGGTGGGAACTGTTACAAACACAAGAAGACCTAACTAAACCAGACAACAACACAAGGATACGTGACTAGACTAGACAGTAACACAATGATATGTGAAAAAACTAGACAGTAATACAAGAACACGTGACTAATCTAGATAGTAACAACAAGACGTAACTAAACTAGACAGTAACATAACACGACGTGACATAACTAGACGTCACCACAACAAGACGTAACTAAAATAGGCTGTGAAACTAAACAACGTGGCTAACAAAGACAGTAACACAACAATATTTGTGACTAAACTAGACAGTAACACAAAGAGACGTGTTCAAACTAGACAGTTACTCAACAAGACATGACTAAACTAGATAGTAACACAAGGATACGTGACTGAACTAGACAGTAACAATAATAAGTATCTTAACTAGACAGCAATACAACAAGACGTGACTGAACTAGACATTAACACAACAAGACGCGACTAAAATAGGCAGTGCAACAAAACAACGTGGCTAAAATAGACAGTAACACAACAATATGTGTGACTAAACTAGACAGTAACACAACGAGACGTGACAAAACTAGAAGTAACTAAACAAGACATGACTAAACTAGACAGTAACACAGGGATACGTGACTAAACTAGACAGTAAAATAAAAAGACGTGACTAAACTAGACAGCAACATAATGATACATGACTTGACTAGAAAGTAACAAAAGGATACGTGACTTGACTAGACAGTAACAGAAAGATACGTGACTAGACTAGACAGTAAAACCAAGATTCGTGACATGACTAGACAGTAACACAAGGATACGCGACTAAACTAGACATTAACACAACACGACGTGAATAAACTAGACAGTAACACAACCAGCTGTTACCAAACTAGACAGTGACACAACACGACGTGAATACACTAGACAGTAACACAACCAGCAGTTACCAAACTAGACAGGGACACAACACGACGTGAATAAACTAGACAGTAAAACAACCAGCAGTTACCAAACTACACAGTGACACAACACGACGTGAATACACTAGACAGTAACACAACCAGCAGTTACCAAACTAGACAGTAACACAACCATAAATGACCAAACTAGACAGTGACACAACACGACGTGAATACACTAGACAGTAACACAACCAGCAGTTACCAAACTAGACAGTGACACAACACGACGTGAATAAACTAGACAGTAACACAACCAAAAGTTACGAAACTAGACAGTGACATAACAAGACGTGAATAAACTAGACAGTAACACAACCATAAATTACCAAACTAGACAGTGACACAACAAGACGTTTCTGTGACACAACTGCAAGTAAAAAGACACAATATGAATATTACATGAACTGTCTAGATTAGGTGGGGATGAAACTGAAATTATATAAAAATATAAATGGAAAAACACCAGGAAAGAAGTGCGCATTATATCATTGCGAAAAGCACAGGGATACAACATATTGTGACAAATGTCATAAGGAATAATAAAATGATAAGAAATGTAAACTGACCAACTTATTATAGCTAAAATGCCACCATTCGCATCCCATTTTATTTACAATATCCCAATTTTTCATCCCATCATAATTAAAGTATCGCCATTTCTTATCCCATCATAGTTAAAATATTCCCATTTCTCATCCTATCGCAGTTAACATGTTCATATGAACATTTACCGAAAAAATATAAAACCCAAAAGTTGTAAAACTTTAAAAAAGGGATGTATAAATATAAAACCATAACAATGGAATGAATGAATATAAAACCATAACAATGGAATGAATGAATATAAAACTATAAAAATGAACTGTATCAATATAAAACCATAAAAATGGAATGTATAAACCTACAAACATGAAATATTATGTATTTAAAAAAATTAATTTTGTGTTTGTTGTGTTTGTATTTCTCAATTTCCCAATGCGGTGTGCGGTGTACTATGTTTTTATTTGCACCTGTCGTCTCAGTGCATCTGACTTCGGAATACATTTTATGTAAGGGTCTGCTTCCTCCTGCATTTTCGACGGGTTTACTTCTCTGGGGCAAAAGCCGGTGCTGTGATGGGGATCGAACCCAGCACCTTCGAACTGTGAGCCGTGTCACTTAACCCCTAGCCCACGCCGTTCCCAAATGTTATGTTTAAAAATGAACATTCCACTGACAATTCAGCATCGAGAGTTATAACAAAGACAATATTTATTGAACATGAACAAGCCTGTATTTGAACAGAAAGAGATCAATCCAAACAAAATGTCCCACTGAATGTAATAATATTGTTATCGGCTTGTCATATCCTGATGTTGATGCTACGAGTAGTCGTCGACAGGAACATAAAATACATCTGATGGGGTAGTTCTCCCCAACAACATAAAATACATCTGATGAGGTATTTTCCCAAACAACAGAAAATACATCTGATGGGGTAGTTCTCCCCAACAACATAAAATACATCTGATGGGGTATTTCTCCCCAACAACATAAAATACATCTGATGGGGTATTTCTCCCCAACAACATAAAATACATCTGATGAGGTAGTCATCCCCAACAAAAGAAAATATATCTGATGGGGTAGGTTTCCTCAACAACAGAACAAACATCTGATGAGGTATTTCTCCCCAACAACAGAAAATACATCTGATGAGGTAGTTCTACCCAAAGAGTTAGTTCTCTCCAACAACAGAACTAACATCTGATGAGGTAGGTTTCCTCAACAACAGAACATAAATCTGATTAGGTAGGTTTCCTCAACAACAGAACAAACATCTGATTAGGTATTTCTCCCCAACAACAGAACATAAATCTGATGAGGTAGTCGTCCCAGGTAAAATGTATTACAGTATCAATGTATGTACTGAACTCACCTGAAATAGGAACCGAATCTGAAAAGAAATAAACAGACTCAATTTACAACGAGTGAGAGATGAGTCGAGATCTGGTACAATTAGGTACATGCTTTTTCCCCTCTCACCCCAACCAGAGCAGACGGATACCACTACTGTTGACCTCAGATCAAAAGTCCAAATCCTGTGCATCCAATGGCGATACTAGCTTCAGGTAAATTTGGTCTACACGATTTGGTCGGTAGTCCCATGTACAACTCTCTTATTAGTTACCATAACGACAGGCAAAGAAGTCAAGGTGTCAAATGCTTTATGTTCTAATTCAGCGCTCCGGAAACCACTGAGAGAAACTAGCTATCTCCTAGCAACAATACACCTTTCTGTCGCTGGTCTATTTGACCTGGTTCAGCTGAGACATGAGCACGGTTTAGTAATAGATCAAGGAATCGTATACATGATTACCTATGCTAAGTGTGTTATCAATCACATCTCATTTATTATGAACATCACATCGATCGTTCAATAACACAATCAACATTAAACTATTGAGCACTGGTATCAATAGAAAGTGTGAATACATAAATTACATGACCTAAGAGGGGCGTACAACCTGTAGACCTGCAACAGCACAGGTCTCAATGTCACATTACCTGCTAGGTTACCCCTTGTACCAGCAAACACAGATTTACCGAACAAATATAAAACACAAAAGATGTAGAACAATAAAAAGGGAATGTATAAATATAAAACGATAAAAAGGGAATGCATAAATATAAAATCATGAAAATGAAATGTATAAACATTAATACCATACACATTTTCTGTATTTAAACAAATTATTTATATTTGCGTTCGTCGTATTTATCTATTCACCATTGAGGTGTACGTTGCACGATGTTTTTATTTGCACCTGTCGGTCCAGTGCATCCGACTTCGGCATGCATTTTATGTAAGGGTCTGCTTCCTCCTGAATTTTCTACGTTTTTACTTCTCTGGGGCAACCGCCGGTGCTGTAATGAGGATCGAGCCCAGCACCTTCGAGCTGTGAGCCGTGTAACTTAACCCCTAGCCAACGCGGTTCCCAAATGTTGTGTTTAAAAATGAACATTCCACTGACAATTCAGCATCGAGAGTTATAACAAAGACAATATTTATTGAACACGAACAAGCCTGTATTTGAACAGAAAGAGATCAATCCAAACAAAATGTCCCACTGAATGTAATAATATTGTTATCGGCTTGTCATATCCTGATGTTGTTGCTACGAGTAGTCGTCGACAGGAACAGAAAATACATCTGATGGGGTAGTTCTCCCCAGCAACGGAAAATACATCTGATGGGGTAGTTCTCCCCAACAACATAAAATACATCTGATGAGGTATTTCTCCCAAACAACAGAAAATACATCTGATGGGGTAGTTCTCCCCAACAACATAAAATACATCTGATGGGGTATTTCTCCCCAACAACAGAAATACATCTAATAATATAGTTCTCCCGAACAACATAAAATATATCTAATGAGGTAGTTCTCCCAAAGAACTTAAAATACATCTAATAATGTAGTTCTCCCCAACAACATAACATATATCTAATGAGGTAGTTCTCCCAAACAACGTAAAATACATCTGATGGGGTAGTTCTCCCAAACAACATAAAATACATCTAATAATATAGTTCTCCCCAACAACATAAAATATATCTAATGAGGTAGTTCTCCCAAACAACTTAAAATACATCTAATAATGTAGTTCTCCCCAACAACATAACATATATCTAATGAGGTAGTTCTCCCCAACAACAGAAAATATATCTGATGAGGTAGTTCGACCCAATAACATAAAATACATCTGACTAGGTAGTTCTCTCCAACAATAGAAAATACATCTGATGAGGTAGTCGTCCCAGCCAAAATGTATTTCGGTATCAATGTCCGTACTGAACTCACCTGAACCAGGAGCAGAATCGGAAAAGAAATAAACAAACTCAATTTACAACGAGCGAGAGATGAGTCGAGATCTGGTACAATTAGGTGCATGCTTGTCCATCTCTCTCTCCAGCCGGAGCAGAGGGATACCACTACTGTTGGCCTCGATCAAAAGTTCAAATCATGTGCATCCAATGGTGATACTAGCTTCAGATAAATTTGATCTACACGATTTGGTCGGTAGTCCCATGTACAACTCTCTTATTAGTAACCATAACGACACGCAGAGAAGTCAAGGTGTCAAATTCTTTATGTCCTAGTACAGCCCACCAGAATCTTGGGAGAAACTAGCAATCTCGAGCAACAACACGCCTTTCTATCGCTGGTCTATTGGACCTGGCTCAGCTGAGATATGAGCATGGTTTATAAACAGATCAATGCATCATATTAATGATTAGCTATGATAAGTGTGTTATCAATCACATCTCATTTATTATGTCACATCGGTCGTTCAATAACACAATCAACATTAAACTATTGAGCACTGGTAGCAACAGAAAGTGTGAATAAATAAAAGACGTGACCTAAGAGGGGCGTTCAGCCTGTAGACCTGCAACAGCACAAGTCTCAGTCTAACATTACCTGCTAGGTTACCCCGTGTACCAGCAAACACCTATTGTCGATCAACAACACACCGTCAACTCTTATGGTAAGGTGTCAGGGATAGGAGCTAGATAGGGCATGCCAACTGTCAGGACCTCAACATCAGATCTTGCCTGTGGCTAGTAATTTTATATCCGGAAGACGTGCCTCGTGTTCTGGAACTTTAAGAAATTACTTTAAATTTTTAACTTTCCTGTGTTGGGGTCGAAGTGTCATGCAGATTCAAAGACAGACTACCTAATCACACAGTCATGTGTTCAGTAAATATGACTACCTAACCATACCGAGTCATGTGTTCAGTAGATATGACTGCCTAACCATACCGAGTCATGTGTTCAGAAGATATGAGTACCTAACCATAGAGTCATGTGTTCAGTAGATATGACTACCTAACCATACCGAGTCATGTGTTAAGTAGGTTTTGCTACCTAACCATACAGAGCCATGTGTTCAGTAGGTATGAATACGAAAATTGATGTGACAGAAGATTGTGCACACATCATTAAAACCATCTGGCATTATTAGGTGATGGAAGTGAAGTAGATCTCCAGCGTGGTCAATCACTATGGATCACTAGCCATTCCCTTTGATATTATCTATGCATGTCTTAGTTACAGCCTTCCAGATGTTGCGTGGATGGCATCACCGCGTAGGTCCTCCACACTTGCGGTCTATCCCTTTATTAAGCCATAGTACAATGGCTTACATGTATCTTCGTTTGCTAGGAGCACTACCCACTTGACGCAACTCCAGGACAACACTCTTTCACCAGAAAGGAGACAACAAGTATCTCGGAAATTATCATCCAATTACTTATTTCCCCGTCACTTACAAATTGTTTATGAAATGGATCATTTCGAAAACTCGCAATCAGTTGAACAATGGGACTTTTGACATTCGTATATCACAATGAGTCACATTTTAACATGCTGCCGCCTTTTTGAAGCGGCCCAAGTGTTACACACACATTTAATATTTACTTTTATTGAGAGCAAAAACGTTTTTGATTTGGTAGAGCCCCATTTTTTCAGTCGTTCACTGTTGGAGCAATGTGCCGATCCTGGTTACTTAACCATTCTTGCCAACAGTTGTACGAACTGTATCACCACAGTTCGACCCTTACAACATCCAATTGGTGTACCAGGTCAGAAGGGAGTCTATCAGGGGGATACTATCGCACTGAATCTCTTCTCCACCAATTTGAAACAGTAATACGGTGAAGCAACTAGGCCACTTGTGGCATCCATATTGATAACAGACGGCTCAATCACTTTCGATTTGCCGACGACATAGATCTCATAAGCAACATAAGCCAACCAAGTGATGCAACTCGATGGTGAGGGTAGACTAGAAATGGATGTGTCGTAGAGTAAAGTGTTGCTCATTCGATTCACCAATTACCATTCAATCGTTCTTCTTCCGGTGAGTTAAAGGGATATCGACGGGTACATCTTTCTTAGGTGACTTACTCATTATCCAGAACAATAAGGAACCTAAACTAACAAGAAGTCACCGTGCGGGCTGGGCAGTCTTCTAGTCCAATAGCACGTCTTGGATAGTTGCCAAAATCAGAATCAACGTGGCTATCAATTCTCCCCATGCGATGTGCTATGGCGCAGAGACACATACATTCACAACAATACTGAAAGACATATTGAGATTGACCCAGGCTTATTTTGAGAGACGCTTGGTTGGTGAGATTGACCCAGGCTTATTTTGAGAGACGTTTTGTCGGTATCAGTCTCAGGAATCCACGTTTGCACAATCTCAACAATGTTGACATGCCACGATTGTCCTTGGTGAATGATGCGGTAATGTATACAGACAATGAAATACATAGATCGGTAAGCCACATGTTGCAACAAATGATGGTCGATGAAGCACAGCGACAGCAATCTGGTACAACCTAGTCACAAAGATTTGTTCAGACTACAATGTTGTCAGCAACAAATCCTGGGAGCCTCGGGTGAAATTCTTACCACCCATTGGACTTCCGTGACCCAAGGCAGGGTCCGCTGGACAAGGTTGGGAATCACATCTACTCTGACAACGGGGTTATTGAGGTCAAGAAGAAGATATCGGTTTATAAGACATTCAGTAGTGTAGTCTTCCAGGGAAATGTTGTCGGCCTAGGCGGATCGGACGTGTCAGGGATAGCCTTATCATGCAGAGGTGAATAGATTACAAAAACAGGTAACTAACGGGGAGGTAAGTATTTGATAACAGCCAGCGTGTAGGAAGGTAGCTTCAAAATAGTAGCCAGCAGATAGGAAGGTAGCTACAAGATAGTAGTCAGCCGGTAGGAAAGTAGCTACACAATAGTAGCCAGCGTGTAGAACGGTAACTACACAATAGTAGCCAGCGTAAAGGTAAGTTACACCTAAATAATTGGCCAGCGTTTAGTAACTAGCTAGGAAACCAATGTAGCCAATTTGTGTATAAGTGAATACAAAATAGTAGCCAGCGTGTAGGTAAGTAGCTACACAATAGTAGTCAGCGTGTAGGTAGGTGATTATATGATAATAAGTAACTTACATGACGTACTGCACATTAATAGCCAGCTTATTCAACGTAACTATAGGGCAATAGCCAGCTTACTTAACGTAACTACACATTAATAGTCAAGATACTCAACCTAACTATGCGACAATAGCCAGGATAATGAATGTAACTATACGATACCAGTCAGCTTACTAGGTGGGACGATTAAGTAGTCCTAAATTGGCATGAGGTGACTGCAAGTTAATAGCAAACAAGCCGGGAGGTAACTGTTATATAATAACATCATTGCAGGGAGGTAACTGCACGATAATATACAATTGTAGGGATATGACTACATGATAATATCCAACTTGCTGATATGGTAACTACACGATGATATCCAACTTGCTATTATGATAACTACACTATAATAGCCAACTTTCTGATAGGGTAACTACAAGATAATAGCCAGTTTGCTGATAGGGTAACTACAAGATAATAGCCAGTTTGCTGATAGGGTAACTACAAGATAATTGCCAACTTGCTGATAGGGTAACTACAAGATAATAGCCAGTTTGCTGATAGGGTAACTACAAGATAATAGCCAGTTTGCTGATAGGGTTACTACAAGGTAATAGCCAACTTGCTGAGAAGTAACCACAAGATAATAGCCAACTTGCTGTTAGGGTAACTACAAGATAATAGCCAACTTGCTGATATGGTAAGTACACGATACTAGCCAGTTTGCTGATAGGGTAACTACAAGATAATAGTCAACTTGCTGAGAGGTAACTACAAGATAATAGCCAACTTGCTGAGAGGTAACTACAAGATAATAGCCAACTTGCTGAGAGGTAACTACAAGATAATAGCCAACTTGCTGATAGGGTAACTACAAGATAATAGCCAACTTGCTGAGAGGGAACTACAAGATAATAGCCAACTTGCTGAGAGGTAACTACAAGATAATAGCCAACTTACTGATATGGTAACTAGAAGATAAAAGCCAACTTGCTGATATGGTAACTACAATATAATAGCCAACTTGCTGATAGGGTAAGTACAAGATAATAGCCATCTTGCTGAGAGGTGACTACAAGATAATAGCCAACTTGCTGATAGGGTAACTACAAGATAATAGTCAACTTGCTGAGAGGTAACTGCAAGATAATAGTCAACTTGCTGAGAGGTAACTACAAGATCATAGCCAACTTGCTGAGAGGTAACTACAAGATAATGGCCAACTTGCTGAGAGGCAGCTACAAGATAATAGCCAACTTGCTGATAGGGTAACTACAAGATAATAGCCAACTTGCTGAGAGGGAACTACAAGATAATAGCCAACTTGCTGAGAGGTAACTACAAGATAATAGCCAACTTGCTGATAGGGTAACTACAAGATAATAGCCTACTTGCTGATAGGGTAACTTCAAGATAATAGCCAACTTGCTGATATGGTAACTTCAAGATAATAGCCAACTTGCTGAGAGGTAACTACAAGATAATAGCCAACTTGCTGATAGGTAACTAGAAGATAAGAGCCAACTTGCTGATAGGGTAACTACAAGATAATAGCAAACTTGCTGAGAGGTAACTAGAAGATAATAGCCAACTTGCTGATAAGGTAACTACAAGATAATAGCCAATTTGCTGAGAGGGAACTACAAGATAAAAGCCAACTTGCTGAGAGGGAGCTACAAGATAATAGTCAACTTGCTGATAGGGTAACTACAAGATAATATGCAGTTTGCTGATAGGGTGACTACAAGATAATAGCCAACTTGCTGAGAGGTAACTACAAAATATTAGCCAACTTACTGATAAGGTAACTACAAGATAATAGCCAACTTGCTGATAGATAACTACAAGATAATAGCCAACTTGCTGATAAGGTAACTACAAGATAATAGCCAACTTGCTGATAAGGTAACTACAAGATAATAGGCAACGTGCTGATAGGGTGACTACAAGATAATAGCCAACTTGCTGAGGGGGAACTACAAGATAATAGTCAACTTGCTGATAGGGTAACTACAAGATAATAGCCTGTTTGCTGATAGGGTAACTACAAAATAATAGCCAACTCGCTGATAGGGTAACTACAAGATAATAGCCAAATTGCTGAGAGGTAACTACAAGATAATAGCCAATTTGCTGAGAGGTAACTACAAGATAATAGCCAACTTGCTGAGAGGTAACTAGAAGATAATAGCCAACTTGCTGATAGGATAAGTACAAGATAATAGCCAACTTGCTGAGAGGGAACTACGAGATAATAGCCAAATTGCTGAGAGGGAACTACAAGATAATAGCCAACTTGCTGAGAGGTAACTACAAGATAATAGTCAACTTGCTGAGAGGTAACTACAAGATAATAGCCAACTTGCTGATAGGGTAACTACAAGATAATAGCCAACTTGATGATACGGTAACTACAAGATAATAGCCAACTTGCTGAGAGGTAACTACAAGATAATAGCCAACTTGCTGATAAGGTAACTACAAGATAATAGCCAACTTGCTGATAAGGTAACTACAAGATAATAGCCAATTTGCTGAGAGGGAACTACAAGATAATAGCCAGTATTCCGAGTGGTTGACTATACGATTATATTAGACCCCAAGAATACTGATAAAGGGTAACCGGGGTCCTCCTGGCGGTTGTGCTACGCTTGACCTCGTGTGCGTGTTGGTCACTATTACAGTGAACATGTCGATTTACTTTCGTGTTAGACAGACTGCCATGAAACAGCAACTTTCCTGGATAACTACGTAGAAGTGAGATGGGTGTGAGATCCTGGTCAGTATATTTTGGGGTGACCACGGGCAACATTGTCCACTCAATATGTTTGGCCTTACCAGACGTTAGTCTCCTCTCCCACACAGGGTTTGGTAACAACAACAATATTTAATGGCTGAGTGACCACTCCATGACACAAGAAGGTTGTAGCCTTAGTTTATTTTGTTTGTTTGTGTTCCGGAGCGGTCCATCAGCCGTTACCCACTTCTGTTGTTATCGTCTTGTGACCTTCTATGTGGCTGAGGTTTAGATCTGTTTATGTCAACTTACAGAAGGTGAGTACAAAGTAAAAATCAACTTGTAGTGATACTTGTCAGACAAATAATCAAGATGACTACAGGGTAACAGCCAACTTGTAGGGACACTTGTCAGACAAATAAAACATATCTTGAGTGTCTCAGCATCTGGCTATACTCACCGATCACTGGCACCAAGGACAGCAGCAGAAGGTAGGCAGTTATCGCTATCGCCCTCATTATTATCGTCGCCTGCAACAAGACAAGAATACGGGGATATAATGTTTGGTGTTGTTGTTGTTATCCATAGCTGTCGAGCAAGCCGGCTCTTTGCAGCCCAACAACATTCGTGTATACATGTCTTCTTCAGTTGTTTCACTGCTCCGTGCTGTTTATTGGTGATTGTCGGCGGTGCTTGTAAGAATTGTTTTGTCATGTCCACAAGCGCTTTGAACTCAATGAGTAGGTATTTAACTGTTTCAATAGCTGGAGAGCAATGACTTCACAAGGGCAGGCGCTGGGGATTGCCGCGGTTCAAGTGACTATTGACTCCAGTGTTTACTTGTTTGGAACTGAAAGATGAGACTTTGATCTTTTTTATGTTGTTTATTTATGTCATCATTTCTATTTAGCTGTGACATTCCGATTAAACCACTGCGAGCGGTTGTTCCCGTCGCCCACTTATTCAATCATATATCCTTAGTCTTATTCTTCAAAATCGTTTCACTGTGTGGTTACTGCAGGATCTATCCAATTGTTGTTTGTGTGTTCCTGTTCTTGCCAATCTGTCGGCCATCTCGGCTCCTTGTAGCCCACTATGTCCAGAGATCCATTGCAAGGTGACATTGATTCCCTAGGCACTGATGATGTTGTTGATCACTCTCCACACCAAGAATATTTCCTAGGTGTTGTATAATGTGTGCTTCAGAGCACGAGAACCGACTTGAAGTCACTAAATATAGGCACTGTCCATCAGCATGAATTAGCCCAAGACAAGCTGTTGTTGCAAATCTCTGCGTCTGTTTGTTTAGCCTCGGCCTTCATTTCATTAGTTGAACTGTTTTCGCCGGATCAATCACAAAACTCATGTTTGGACCCATCCTGGTATTTTATATGGAAACCATACTCTGTAAAACAGGTGAATTTTAATGCTGATCCAGTCGTATACATCAGGACTGCTGATTGTGGGTAGCTAGAGACTGTCATCAAGGTACATGCCTTCAGGATATTAGGTGTAGTCTTCACGGTGGACTCCTTTTCTGTCAGATGCTTTTAACGACTGGCAGGTAAAGATATTCCCAAAGGGGTGGTCCACAAACAGATTCTCCGTTTTTCTCTAGTATAGATGGTGGATATGCCTTTCCTCTACTGCTATATTTAGTAGGGACAGTTTTTTCAGTCTTCTCTTTTGTTTCCAAACGTGTATCTTATGTGGAAGGCTATTTTCTTTTCTCGTGTGCCGCTTTCTTCTGATATATGACGCTTTGTATTGGTCTCGTGTGCCCCTTTCTCCTGATATATGACGCTTTATATTATCTCGTTTGCCCCTTTCTCCAGAAATATGACGCTTTATATAGGTCTCTATCTCGCACGCCACTGTAGGTGTTGATCTCACCCCCCCCCCCCCCCCTCCCTCCAACTTCCCCCCACAAATTAGTATGAGAGCTTAATCATGCATCTGGTCAATATATGATATTCTATTTGTACTTGCAGTGGTCTGTATAGGAAGGATATATGTCAGTCACTGGTCGTACATACCAAAAGTATAGTTGGTGAAGAGTTTATCAGTTCCCTAATGTTTGCTAGAGACTCGCTTGATTAAGTTTAATCACATGGTTGCTTTAACTCTAAGATTGCAAATGTGGCTTCCAAATGTGAACGACATGTCCTGTGTTACCAAATAAACTGGTGAATCTTATTTTAAAAGTAACTCGCCATTCATTATTAATATTTTTCATTATTTAATATATAAAATTAATATTAATATTAATGGATCTCTTTGTTTCTTTATGACTGCCAGAGAAGATAGTGTATACAGTTGTATATATATATCTTTAGTTTTCACAATTCTCAGTACACTGCAGATATAAGTAGTGCTCTGTTGATTTTCGCTTTTGTCAAAATTAGATATGTTTTGATGGTCCAAACGGTGAGAGTATAAGCAAGCAATGCCTTCGGCACATTGACATGTTTAGTGAGCTCATTTATAACGATTGAGGAAACTGGTGCAGCTTAGAGGAGAGCCCTTCTTTCTATGTTATTTTACTGGATGTTGCACATGCACAGTTGGTATCCATGATTATGTTTTCCAGGAAAGCTTGTATTCATTAGATGATATTTTCTTCTTTTTCCTATTTTCCTCAAAATGCCCTTCTTCGAGACCTTGGTATATGCCTGCTGTGATAAAATGGTCAATACAAAATTCTTATAGTAACTGTCAGTCCATGTTCCAGTTGGGGTTCAATGTATTTCTAGCTTCTTGAACTGAAGGCCGTATTAGGGTGGAGAGTATCAACCAAATCTGCCAGTCTAGGGCTCGGCGGGGCTGTGATAACATTATTCTCTTAACGCTTGGACATGATTTTAATAACCGCGCATACGTTATCGATGTCTGTACCCGAGAAATATGAAAATGGTCGCACCTTTTGATGACGCACCAAATATGTAGATCGTTATGGATGTCAGGATGCAATATGGTGAATAACTTTGAGTGCGACATCACATGTCATGCATGCGTTGATCTGAGTGCTCGTCACCTCGAACAAGTCATGCGTGTATTAATCTAGAGCACATAACTTCACACAATAGTGCAATCACTTCTATGACGTGTGAACATGTCTATGACATGTGACCACTTCTATGACATGCGACCACTTCCATGACATGCGACCACTTCCATGACGTGCGACCACTTCTATGACGTGCGACCACTTCTATGACATGTGGCCACTTCTATGACATGCGTCTACTTCTATGACATGCGACCACTTCTATGACGTATTGCCAAGTCGTTTACCATTCCACTCGAGCCAGATATGTGTATGGTGACGTCATTTGCATTTAACACTTCAATTCTTGTTCTGACCAACTTTCTACCAGCAGATCCTTTAGTAAGAGAACTCTACCTTTTCGGTTTTAGCTGGGTATGAGAACATGAAAGCCTTCGCGCTATGTTTTAAATTCAAATGTGACATACACGAACCTAGCAAACAATTTTCACTTCTGTTGTGAAACTGAGCGTCATCTTTAATTGCGGTACTGGTCTACTACTGGAGGTGCACATGTACAACGTGAACTGTTGATTGTGTTGACACAAATTACGTCCCTGGATCGAGTAATCCCTGTACCGTGTGAGTCTACTGATCGTCTGGATTTAGTAATCGTTGTTACGTAGGAGTCTACTGCTGGCTAAACGTCGAATCCCTAGCGGCAGAACATTTCAATGAGACTAGTATCAAGGGCTGTGGAGAACCTGCTGTACACCGATGTTAGAGGTAATGGAAGGACCTATACGATACAGCCATTTAGTGATAATATCAAAATTCAATATATTATAATAACACAGAAAAGCATCCCTGCCTCACAAAGTGCTTGTCGTAAGAGGCGACTAACTTTGTGACATGGCATATCGCCGGCCATGGTAAAGTATTTTGTTTATATCAGCATAGAGGGCACCTAACAGGCTGAGGGTATACTTTTATGTAGTGTATGAGTCTATTAAGTCGGACTTGCACATCGCTTCACCACCCTCTGCTGCACTTGTCCTTGCGCTGCAGAGTAATAAGATGCTCGAACATAGCCCACTGATCAGGAAATGTTCCTCCTGGCTTCATCAAGCTAACACTATAGCTGACTCCTGCAACGGGGCATCGGCCACTGTAGACGTGCAGGTAGACCAAGACTAAGACTATACTAAGATCATAAGTAATGACGTCACCTGTTGCAGTACTTACATATGTACAGGTAGTTGCGTCATTGGTTAGAGCACAACAATATCAGATGCAATGACGTCACTATGTTAAAAAGTACGTCATGGCATAGCCGAACTGCCATAGGCGATGATGTGTATATAATTAACTGAGTGACGCCATAGACAATTGAGAGCTGTTATTGGTAGATCAATTCATCATTACGCTGTACTCAATAACGATACGTCATTGGCATGACTGCAATTGCCTTAAGTTAACTTTCTATCCAGCTCTGCTTGAGTCATCTCTTGCTCCTGATTTGTTTGGCCTCTTTGATCCCTCCCTAAACAACATGGTCGATGATCACGAAGTACTTATGTCCCTACCCCGTTGCCTAGTGAGCCATCGAATCACTCTTATGTCTATAACAGTTGTCAGTCTGACATGTTCCTTCTCATGAAACCCATTCACGTAGCTGTCTTTCGTGTCACCTCTGTCCATTTGCCATGGGGTTCCGTGGCAAAGCGGTAAAGCCGTCGACCTCGTGATCAAGGGTTGTGGGTTAGACTCTGGACTCCGCCGTCTTTTCCCGGGTACTTGATGCGGAGTCCACTGCATCTCGTTGTAGCCCCCTAGTCGTCTTGTCCTTGAATTGCAACTGGGGTCGGATTGCCCGAGACGAGAGAGTGAGGATAAACAGTACCGCAGTTAATCCTTTCTAAAACTAGCGCTAGCAAAATAAATTATGCCGCCATCGTCAACGACGGACGGCGGCCTTTGCCTTTGTCCATTTTGCCAGTGACAGTATTGCCGACAAATTATGTGTCTCTCAATACCTCTATTCCTTTTCTGTGACTCTAGTTAATACAACGGATGGACCAGAACCACTCATTATTTTTGACAATAGTCTTCTACTCACAGTGAAACATGTCCCACTCTCTCAGATCAAAATCTCGCTTTATCAATGACTGTACGATGTGTGTGACCTTGGTTTGACCTGTTCTTACCTGAAGTGAAGTGTCCTTTTACTTTTATCCGAGAATAAGTTGCTAGCTCTAGCCATTCTCCTCCCCATGCCCTGTTACATATTTCTCTAACCCAAGAATAAATGCATGGGTTTTGTTCAGTTTCAACTGAAAAGGGACAATGCTATTATTTGCCATATTAACATCTTAAAATAATATTCTCATCATAATAACATTATATTCAAATCAAAATAACATTTAATTCCTATCTTAATACCATCCTACCCCTATCATACTATAACAATAGACGCTGAAATGGGGATGAGGGAACATGTTTGTCACTGTCACATCTGTAGTCCCAGAATTCTGCACCTGCCCGGTACTTATGAAACGGAAATACATTGTCAGTGCTAATTCCTCACATAACTTGACGTGACGACGCGTGACCTCTCACAGTGGGGTCTAGTTATCTCCTTTATAGTGTTATTACCATGACATACCTCCCTTCAACCTGTTCCAGTATTGATAGTGTTATTACCATGACATACCTCCCTTCAACCTGTTCCAGTACAGAAGTTAATGATGTACTTGTCACGTGACCTCTGACATGGGACTGGTTCCCTCAGTCCACGTACCTGCAGGACATTTCTGAGCGTTGATACCGTTTTAGATCTTCGAAGTCTGAACCGATTACTCGGTAAAGGTTCAATCGCATTGCCATTCGTTTCTTCAGAAGACTGACATGCCTGCTGTTCTTGTCGGAGTCGTTCCTTTCGAGTTGGAGATCACTTTCACATTCCGAGTCTCAACTCGTCTTCTGGGAGTTGGAGATCACTTTCACATTCCGTGTGTCAACTCGTCTTCCGGGAGTGGGAGATCACTTTCACATTCCGAGTGTCAACTCGTCTTCCGGGAGTGGGAGATCACTTTCACATTCCGAGTGTCAACTCGTCTTCCGGGAGTGGGAGATCACTTTCACATTCCGAGTGTCAACTCGTCTTCCGGGAGTGGGAGATCACTTTCACATTCCGAGTGTCAACTCGTCTTCTGGGAGTGGGAGATCACTTTCACTTTCCGAGTGTCACCTCGTTTTCCGGGAGGGGGAGATCACTTTCAAATTCTGAATGTCACCTCGTCTTCTGAATGTGGGAGATTGCTTTCACATTCCGAGTGTCACCTCGTTTTCCGCCCACGTGTTTTATGTTCTTGTCGTTCATTAACCTCCTTTCATTGTTCGGTACTAGCTCGAGTATGATTAAAAAGCGCTCCTGTCTCTACTTCTACTTGCAAATCATATTTTATTATTCTTCGTTGTCTGCTAAGTTTTTTTTAAAATCTTCTATCCTGTCGTCTACATTTCCAGCGTTACAAGGGCATGGCCCAGCTCCCATTCCTCGTCATCTTCCTCTTCTATCTCACGAATCACCACCATTTTATTTTCTAGAGTTCACCTATTCTGGTGGCGTGGCAAATGTACATCGTCTACCTGTACTCGCTTTGCTACTCCCCTATAACTCTACCAATCCAGTGTCCTTATGTCTTAGATACAGGCTGGTTGTTTTAGCCATATGTTCACGCAGCTAATTTGTTACTAAATATGTAACATGACCTAATTTATCTAAAACAGAGGACTTGGTAATTGTTGTCTCTGGTTAACTATAGCTTATCTAGCGGAAGGACACGTTCTCGACCACATAACATATAGTAAGGATACTATTTAGTGCTTTTATTCCTATTCATCCAAATGGCAGATAGCGTCTGATTTAAAAACAAATCCCAGCGCTCGGTATTTTCTTCCATCAGTTTGGCAAGTGTGTGGTTCATAGATCGGTGTTGTCTCTCATTCCTCCGGTATTCGGGGTCAGTAGAAAGAAAAGTGATGACGTGATTGATGTTCAAGCTGGTAGTCAGCTGACTGTACTTTCCGCTAGTGAACTCTCGTCCGTTGTCCGTGAGGACAATCTGAGAAATTCCAAATCATGAAAGAAAATCTTCTAAGAATATATAAACTACTGTTTCGTTAGTCTTATCGGGAACTGCAACATTTTCTGGCTACAGCTGCAACAGTCAGTAAACTGCAGAATATATGTTTCCTTCCACTGGATTCGAGTTTAGAATTTGTATCCGGAAGTTACGTTGGTCGACTTCTGGCTGGTCTTCGTCGAACATATCGCCATATTTGTCTATGTCGCGGTAGGGAAGCTTAGATACAAGGTCCGCACAATTATTCTTAGTTCCGGAAACATTTTCTACTTTCGCATTCTACACTTGCAAATTCAACACCTGCATTAAAATTTTCCAGTTTTGAATCCCTAATTCTAAAAGAAACTTCATAGGTTTGGGGACGTTGCAGATATGAAGATAGCGTTGTGCAGGTAAAAGTTAAACTTTTGTAAGGCGTAATTGATGGCGTAAGCTTCCTTGTCGATCGCCGACACGTTTGCCGGAGACCTGTTTATGGTGTAGGGAGGTAATAACCACTTCAGATAACGTCTGTGAAATGGGGTATGGAGGTACACTTCAAATAGCGTCTGTGAAATGGTGTAGGGAGGTACACTTCAAATAGCGTCCGTGAAATGGTGTAGGGAGGTAAGAACCACTTCAAATAGCGTTTTGGAAATGGTGTAGGGAGGTAAGATCCACTTTAAATAGCGTCTGTGAAATGGTGTAGGGAGGTAAGATCGACTTCAAATTGCGTCTGTGAAATGATGTAAGGAGTTAAGAACCACTTCAAATAGCGTCCGTGAAATGGTGTAGGGAGGTAAGAACCACTTCAAATAGCGTCCGTGAAATGGTGTACGGAGGTAAGAACCACTTCAAATAGCGTCCGTGAAATGGTGTAGGGAGGTAAGAACCACTTCAAATAGCGTCTGTGAAATGATGTAGGAAGGTAAGAACAACTTCAAATAGCGTCTGTGAAATGGTGTAGGGAGACAAGAGCAACTTCAAATAGCGTCCGTGAAATGGTGTAGGGAGACAAGAACAACTTCAAATAGCGTCTGTGAAATGGTGTAGGGAGACAAGAGCAACTTCAAATAGCGTCCGTGAAATGGTGTAGGGAGAAAAGAACCACTTCAAATAGCGTCTGTGAAATGGTGTAGGGAGACAAGAACAACTTCAAATAGCGTCTGTGAAATGGTGTAGGGAGACAAGAGCAACTTCAAATAGCGTCCGTGAAATGGTGTAGGGAGAAAAGAACCACTTCAAATAGCGTCTGTGAAATGATGTAGGGAGGTAAGAACCACTTTAAATAGCGTCTGTGAAATGATGTAGGGAGGAAAGAACCACTTCAAATAGCGTCCCTGAAATGATATAGGGAAATACGAACCACTTCAAATAGCGTCCGTGAAATGGTCTGGGGAGGAAAGAACAACTTCAAATAGCGTCTGTGAAATGGTGTAGGGAGGTAAGAACCACTTCAAAAGGCGTCCGTGAATTGATGTAGGGAGGTAAGAACCACTTCAAATAGCTTTCGTGAAATGATGTAGGGAGGTAAGAACCACTTCAAATAGCTTCCGTCAAATGGTGTAGGGAGAAAAAATAAACCTCAAAAAGCTTCCGTCAAATTATGTAGGGAGGTAAGAACAACCTCAAATAGCATTCGTGAATTGGTGTAGGGAGGTAAGAACAACCTCAAATAGAATTCGTGAATTGGTGTAGGCAGACTAGAACCACTTCAAATAGCGTCTGTGAAATGGTGTAGGGAGATAAAAACCACTTCAAATAGAGTCCGTGAAATGGTGTAGGGAGATAAAAACCACTTCTAATAGCGTTTCTGAAATGATGTAGGGAGGTAAGAACCACTTCAAATAGCGTCCGTGAAATGGTGTAGGGAGGTAAGAACCACTTCAAATAGCGTCCGTGAAATGATGTAGGGAGGTAAGAACCACTTCAAATAGCGTCTGTGAAATGATGTAGGGAGGTAAGAACAATTTCAAATAGCGTCTGTGAAATGATGTAGGGAGGTAAGAACCACTTTAAATAGCGTCCGTGAAATGGTGTAGGAAGGTAAGAACCACTTCAAATAGCGGCTGTGAAATGGTGTAAGGAGATAAGAACGACTTCAAATAGCGTCCGTGAAATGGTGTAGGGAGGTAAGAACCACTTCAAATAGCTTCTATGAAATGATGTAGGGAGGTAAGAACCACTTCAAATAGCGTCCGTGAAATGATGTAGGGAGGTAACAACCTCAAATAGATTTCGTGAAATTGTGTAGAGAGACAAGAACAACCTCAAAAAACTTCCGTCAAATGGTCCGGCTGAATTCTGAACATCTAATAAATGTTTAATTGACTAGGACCGTTGGTTACACGGCACAATCGCAGCTCAGGGGCAGACTTGAGAAAGATAAGATATCTCTAGACAGGGAAGCTCCATGGTGAAAGCCTGGGGCCAAATGGTACCAACGAGTCAATGCGGCAAGCTAGGACCGTGAAGTGTATTTGATGTGACACTCAGGAAATCAGCGACTTTTGATATGTCACTCGGGGAATCAGCGACCTTTGATGTGACACTCGGGGAATCAGCGACCTTTGATGTGACAATCGGGGAATCAGCGACCTTTCATGTGACACTCGGGGAATCAGCGACCTTTGATGTGACACTCAAGGAAGATATAAACTGGAAGAAAAACTCGTTGACTCACTCTCGTGGTCTTTGATGTAAGCACGTGTAACTGTAGACACATAGTACCAAGTCAAGGCTAGCTGGGACAGTTGTGTGTAGTGACTGAATACATTAGCTTGTTAGCAGTGGTCAAGGGGTCAGACGTAATCGTACTGTCGTCCGGGCTGGTTGTCGACTGGAGACTATTAGACTGGGACTGGCTGGCAGTTTCATTTTGACAAGGGTTCAGACACGTGTGTACATAATAAATGTTGTTATTTGCAAATGCCCACAATGAGTATGTTACTCTTATGTGTGCCCTGAAAAGGGCGTTAAGTGACGGGTTGCAGTAACTTTCCTCACATCTCGAACGTGCTGATGAAGGTGGATCGAGGTCCTCCAGGCGGTTGTACTATACTTGGCCTCATCTGCGTGTCACTCACTACTAAAGAGATCATGTCGAACCTCACCTTGTCAGCCAGCCTATTGTCCTCGACAACATCCCGTTTCCAGGACGACCAATGAAGAGGTCAGTTAAGGGTCTTGGCCAGTTTATTTCTCCTGACCCTGGCTAACATTCTCTGACCAGTGTGTCTTGCCTGACCAGACGTTAGCCTCATCGTCCCACATAATATATATACCGTTAAATATAATGTAGGTACGTTTAATAAGAGGACCATTGACATGTAATGGTAAGATTAGTAGAACTTACAATATTTGTTGAACATTTGTATTAGCACTTTGAAATATGTTTGATGTGTATATATATATATATTTATATATATATATATATATATATATATATATATATATATATATATATATATAATATAATATTGGATGTATCCGCTGATGTGTACATATAATTTAATCTTGTTTCGCTGATGTGTACATATAATGATGCTCATGTAACAGGTGGTAGAATATAAAGGCTTGGTTGTCTAGGAAGTACGGACTTCCAAGACTTACAAACACTTTATGTTGGAGAATTAACCAAAGCTTAGCCCACTACGGAGAATACGGGACATACTATAAGGGTAGAGGCATATGGGATGGATGTGTTTGGTGAAGAGATGTACGTGCTCAGAGGAGATGGGATTGTATACTGAAGCAACCATTTCGGTGTAATGGAAGGTGTCTAGATGACAGTATGATAGCAATGTTGTCCCATATAATTAGGGACACGCGTTTACTGAGCGATTAGAACAGAACCACGTACTTTCGTTTTCTAAGTATGAATCAACAATTGTAGAGAGGTCTGTTTAAGAAATATACATTGTGATAATGCATATAGCAGCATAAAATTAGATGTATACTATTAAGGTATCATTTGGTATGTGGTGATTTTTTTTCTCCTGTTTTTACCTTCCTCTTATTTCTCCAAAGGCGGTGTGCGTTGCACTGTGGTTTTTATTTTTCGCCTGTCGGCCCAGTGCATCCGACCAGCATTAATTTTATATAAGGGTCTGCTTACTCCTGCATTTTTTAAGGGTTTGCTTTTCCTGGTTAACGGCCGATGCTGTGATTCGGATCAAACCCAGCACTTTCGGATTATGAGCCGTGTCCCTAGCCCACGCTGTCCCCAAATATGTGGTGATGAATATCATCCTAAGTGCAGAGATACCTAGACCTAAGTATTTGAGGACTTAGCAGACAACGCGGAGGGTCTTGTCCTTAGAAACATGTGCCGAACCAGGGACTAGGGTCACAATGGACGTTACAGTTGCCGCAGTAATGTACCGGTTCCGTAAAATAATTGTTTATCGTGAGGGAGGTCACTCCTACTTGTAACAGGTAATTAGTAGTGAAAACGTAATTACTTTTCTTTTTTGTGTGTGGTCCAATCATGATGAATCACGAATGTTGAGACTACAGTGTGCGTAGTTGGTGTTTATGATAATATTGTGTATGCTGTTAAAGGGGTAATAATGTGTCAGGTCATCCCGTAACCGGTGAGGTCGTTGGGGCACACATGAAGACATCCTCACAAAACCACGCCACACTTCTCTGTCAACAGCCGCTACCTGTGCCTCTTCTGGTCGGAGATTGGTCCATTCTTTTATATTGTCCTACTACTTTTTTTTTGGAACGGCCTCTTCGTTGTCTGTCTTGCACCTTTCCGTGGAGAATGGTATTTGCAAGACCATTTGATCTCGATGTGTGACCGTACCAAGCGAGTTTCCTTCTTTTGACAGTTGCCAAGAGGTCTTCGAAAGGCCCTATTGTTGTTGTAATTCTATCTCGTATTTCCTCATTTGTAACTCCATCTTTGTACGTGACGTTTAAACGTCTTCGGAAACATCTCATCTCTAAGTCATGTATCTTTCGCTTCATGTCAGCTGTAACTGTCCATAACTCACGAGCATAGAGGAATATTGACAGCACAAGTGTACGCATTAATCTGATTTTCGTGCAGAGTGCTAACTGTTTATCTTGCCAGAGTTTGTTAAGCGGTGCAAGCGCCGCTATTGTCTGTGCTATTCTGTCCAACAGCTCACAATAATGTATATGGGTATATTAATGCGGACAATAATATCATTGTGCCTGTTAAGATGTAAGTGGACAACAGCCATCAATTTGCACAGGAGCGAGGGAGATATGCAACAGTGTTTTGTGTTATGGAGCATAGGATTTTGAGTCAGCAGCGTATTCTCTGGAGCTAAATTAGCTGGGATAGGCATTGCATTATTATTCCAGACAGGAACAGTTCAGTTATAGTTCACCCAATCGTTGTCACCGGGTTTGCGAGACCGGCTTGTTTTGAAAAACGCTGAGCTAAATTATGGTGAATGTTTTAGACCAGCCTTTTTGGTTGTATTATGTGGTGTCAAGAGTGCGCAAATATGCCTTAGAGTACATTTAATCTGTTGTCAGTCTGTCACATTTATAAAAGGTAGCCATGCCAGTCAATATGAATCAAAGGTGTAATAGCTGGATAAGATTGACTGCTGACCAATCAACAGGTAATGAGCAAAGTACATCATAGCCACAGCCATCTTTCTTTAGGCGGAGCTGAAGATGCTATAAAAGTAGGGATATAAAGACAGATAACTCACAGCTTGACAGGGGTTTATCACACTATATATCAGTGGCAATTGCACTACTGCCCATTGGTGCGAATGGTAGAGTTCGAGTCATAAAATGATATGTTGCGAGAAATACAATGTCTTGGAGTGACAGGTTAAGAACAACGAATGCACGGTGAAGGTTTGGGATTAAGTACATGCCGTCTTCCCAGTCATCGTGCTCTAAATGGTCTGCTTGACATGAGAGAAAACTGATCGTGCGATTGATAGTTCTAAATAAAGTATATGTCGCTTGTAGAGACATCAGTTCTGATGATCTGCTGAGAGAGAGATAGAGAGAGAGAGAGATAGATAGAATGAGAGATAGAGAGAGATAGAGAGAGAGACAGTGAGAGAGACAGAGAAGGAACGAGAGAAAGAGAAAACTGGCTCATGTCTAAACCTACGAAAAAGCTGTAAGGTGTATACCTAAGAGAGCAGTGTCGCTGATTGGCGCGTTGACTAATCATGTGAGGTAACATCGGATAACGTTATGTGAATCAAATTGTTCAGACCGGTCGGGAATGATCTGTAATATTCGAATTCTTAGGGAATTCAGTCTCTCAGGACGGGGGTAACACGGGCACCAGAGGGACACGTTCCTAACGTTTGGGAATCATTGTGGTCCATGAGCGAGTTGTACCTTCCTCCCCCGGGAGATCATTCTCCGACCAGATTTTGTTTGATAACATAGTTAAGTCAACCAGAGACCGACAGATTGATCACAACACCGACGGCCTGGACGAAGTAGAAGATAACGGGTTAGCCAAATAATTGTAACATAAGATACGTATGGATACAGTTTAGTGGATTGTAGAGTTAAGATATGAGACTGTTAATCTGGGTAAATTAGTTGCATGTGTTCCACCAATAGCTTATGCTGAAAGGGCTGTATTAGATAGTGTTTGGCATGGTTGATTAAATTAGTTATTGTTGTAACACTAACTTTTGTAAGAAATGAATTGCTTGGAGTATTTTATTTTGAGACTAAACGTCGGGGTAATACATGTTTTATTGTTTAACAAACAGCCAGAAAGGAATAATACGATCTATCACATGGACATTAATTGGTTTTCGAGACCAAGATATTACATAATTAGACGAACCTATTAGATGAATATACATTGATCCATGTGACCAGGAATTCTAGACCCGTTACATAATGTATTCGGCCTTCATCTCCTGTAATTTGCTCAATGATTTTTCAAATTGATCATTCTCCTCCGATCGCTTTTGTACGGTTAAGTTGTAGGACAAGCACTACATTACCAGGTGTAGGTCATATACTGCAGTGGTCAGCGACCCATAGCTGACTGCTAGCGTCAGGGCCAGCGAACCAGAGCTGCAAAGACCCTTCTACACCTCCACTTGGTGATCCTGGATAACAGGCTGCAGCAGGGCAGACTGGCTAAGGAGAAGGGATCGAAGAGGGAATGCTAACTCGGTACTAAAAAAATGCTTGCTGAAGTCGGATGTGGTGGACCGAAAGGTGCAAATATCGCAGCCAAGCTGTAAACTACGACACAACGCACTCCGTTCTCTGGACTACATTCTGCTACTTAAGCCCTTTCAGGTTTTGGTAGCGGGAGATTGAGAACGAACGAAGAAGAAGAAGAAGAAAATATACTTTACAAAGTGTAGGTCATGCGTTACTTTACCAGGTACAGGTCATCATACTACTTTACTAGGTGTAGGTCATATACTACTTTACCAGGTGTAGGTCATGCACTACTTTACCAGGTGTAGGTCATGCAATACTTTACCAAGTGTAGGTCATGCACTACTTTACCAGGTGTAGGTCATGCACTACTTTACCAGGTGTAGGACAGGCAATACTTTACCAGGTGTAGGTCATGCACTACTTTACCAGGTGTAGGTCATGTATTACTTTACCAGGTGTAGGTCATGCACTACTTTACCAGGTATAGGTCATGCACTACTTTACCAGGTGTAGGTCATGCACTACTTTACCAGGTGTAGGTCATGTATTACTTTACCAGGTGTAGGTCATGCACTACTTTACCAGGTGTAGGTCATGCACTACTTTACCAGGTGTAGGTCATGTATTACTTTACCAGGTGTAGGTCATGTATTACTTTGCAAGGTGTAGGACATGCACTACTTTACCAGGTGTAGGTCATGTATTACTTTACCAGGTGTAGGACATGCACTACTTTACCAGGTGTAGGTCATGTATTACTTTACCAGGTGTAGGTCATGTATTACTTTACCAGGTGTAGGTCATGTATTACTTTGCAAGGTGTAGGACATGCACTACTTTACCAGGTGTAGATCATGTATTACTTTACCAGGTGTAAGTCATGTATTACTTTACCAGGTGTAGGTCATGTATTACTTTACCAGGTGTAGGTCATGTATTACTTTACCAGGTGTAGGAGATCAAACTCAAGGTGTAAGACCAGCACTAACCAGATCAAACAAAATATTACTGCTGCTGGTATCCACCCTAGATTAACAGAGGTGGTGACTATTCGGTTCGTGCGTATGTAGCAACAATGATATGTAGACATTACCTGTTTAATCTGCGATAGAAAAGTAGTCTGTTATGTAATGTTGCTGTGTTAGCACGCTACAAATAACTGTAGCACACATAAACATTGTCGGCGAGTTGATGGCATTTCTGCTACAACTAACATCAGTGATTGAACACCATGATGGCAATATTTAATACCAAGTGAAATGTTAAATATCTGATGAACACGTAAGGAGAAAAGGAAAGGTAATGTATTGGCGGTACACACATTAACATAGCATATTAGCACCAATATGTAGTTCAACATAAAACATTATGACCCATATTTAGATCTACATAGAACATTAGAACGCATACTTACACGTGTTGAGATCTTGACTTGCGAGTTGGTATAAGTAAACTGTAGACGGTTTGCCTAGAGCAGATCTACATCTCCTCACTTCCACCTAATATATACATCTGCAGCATTATCTAATGTAGATGGGGCTAAGCGGAACAAAGAGATAATTTATTCTCCACGCATATGTTCTCTTTCATTTGTGTCCTTTCATTTGTGTCCTTTCATGCGTGTCCTTTCATGCGTGTCCTTTCATGCGTGTCCTTTCATTTGTGTCCTTTCATGCGTGTCCTTTCATGCGTGTACTTAGATATCCTAATTTGATATTTTTTTGTAAACGTTGAACTCCTCATCTCAACAAACTGAACTGATTATACAAACTGAACTGATTATACAAACTGAACTGATTATACAAACTGAACTGATTATACAAACTGAACTGATTATACAAACTGAACTGATTATACAAACTGAACTGATTATACGAACTTAACTGATTATACAAACTGAACTGATTATACAAACTGAACTGATTATACAAACTGAACTGATTATACAAACTGAACTGATTATACAAACTGAACTGATTATACAAACTGAACTGATTATACAAACTGAACTGATTATACAAACTGAACTGATCATACAAACTGAACTGATTATACAAACTGAACTGATTATACAAACTGAACTGATTATACAAACTGAACTGATTATACAAACTGAACTGATTATACAAACTGAACTGATTATACAAACTGAACTGATTATACAAACTGAACTGATTATACAAACTGAACTGATTATACAAACTGAACTGATTATACAAACTGAACTGATTATACAAACTGAACTGATTATACAAACTGAACTGATTATACAAACTGAACTGATTATACAAAGTGAACTGATTATACAAACTGAACTGATTATACAAACTGAACTGATTATACAAACTGAACTGATTATACAAACTGAACTGATTATACAAACTGAACTGATTATACAAACTGAACTGATTATACGAACTGAACTTATTATACGAACTGAACTGATTATACGAACTGAACTGATTATACGAACTGAACTGATTATACGAACTGAACTGATTATACGAACTGAACTGATTATACGAACTGAACTGATTATACGAACTGAACTGATTATACGAACTGAACTGATTATACAAACTGAACTGATTATACAAACTGAACTGATTATACAAACTGAACTGATTATACAAACTGAACTGATTATACAAACTGAACTGATTATACAAACTGAACTGATTGTACAAACTGAACTGATTATACAAACTGAACGGATTATACAAACTGAACTGATTATACAAACTGAACTGATTATACAAACTGAACTGATTATATAAACTGAACTGATTATACAAACTGAACTGATTATACAAACTGAACTGATTATACAAACTGAACTGATTATACAAACTGAACTGATTATACAAACTGAACTGATTATACAAACTGAACTGATTATACCAACTGAACTGATTATACAAACTGAACTGATTATACAAACTGAACTGATTATACAAACTGAACTGATTATACAAACTGAACTGATTATACAAACTGAACTGATTATACAAACTGAACTGATTATACGAACTTAACTGATTATACAAACTGAACTGATTATACATACTGAACTGATTATACAAACTGAACTGATTATACAAACTGAACTGATTATGCAAACTGAACTGATTATACAAACTGAACTGATTATACAAACTGAACTGATTATACAAACTGAACTGATTATACAAACTGAACTGATTATACGAACTGAACTGATTATACGAACTGAACTGATTATACAAACTGAACTGATTATACAAACTGAACTGATTATACAAACTGAACTGATTATACAAACTGAACTGATTATACAAACTGAACTGATTATACAAACTGAACTGATTATACAAACTGAACTGATTATACAAACTGAACTGATTTTACAAACTGAACTGATTATACAAACTGAACTGATTATACAAACTGAACTGATTATACAAACTGAAATGATTATACAAACTGAACTGATTATACAAACTGAACTGATTATACAAACAGAACTGATTATACAAACTGAACTGATTATACAAACTGAACTGATTATACAAACTGAACTGATTATACAAACTGAACTGATTATACAAACTGAACTGATTATACGAACTGAACTGATTATACGAACTGAACTGATTATACGAACGGAACTGATTTTACGAACTTAACTGATTATACGAACTGAACTGATTATACGAACTGAACTGATTATACGAACTGAACTGATTATACGAACTGAACTGATTATACGAACTGAACTGATTATACAAACTGAACTGATTATACAAACTGAACTGATTATACAAACTGAACTGATTATACAAACTGAACTGATTATACAAACTGAACTGATTATACAAACTGAACTGATTATACAAACTGAACTGATTATACAAACTGAACTGATTATACGAACTGAACTGATTATACAAACTGAACTGATTATACAAACTGAACTGATTATACAAACTGAACTGATTATACAAACTGAACTGATTATACAAACTGAACTGATTATACAAACTGAAATGATTATACAAACTGAACTGATTATACAAACTGAACTGATTATACAAACTGAACTGATTATACAAACTGAACTGATTATACAAACTGAACTGATTATACAAACTGAACTGATTATACAAACTGAACTGATTATACAAACTGAACTGATCATACAAACTGAACTGATCATACAAACTGAACTGATCATACAAACTGAACTGATCATACAAATAATGAGCGTTTATGATTTTTACTCAAAAACATGTGAATTATGAATGACCTTTTTCGCACATAGCCGTGGCTTTCTGTGAAGTCTGAAAATGCTATCCAGCAAAGAAAAAAAATGTGTATTCCTCAACTAAGCTAAAATGCATTCTAATTTCTTAACCCGGCTACTAAAAAGGTGACATTGAAATCTCATACTGCTCGATTTTGCAGTCAAACATTAACCATGTTGGTAGATAACGATGAGATGAATTATCAATTGTGTGTACAACCAGTGAGCTACAGGAACCATTATTATTAGTTACTATTTACCATTTGCTGAAAGGTACTAATGAACAATCGTCTGTCATTCGTGCAACCTTCGACAACAAAATAATACAAGTGATTCACAACAACATTACATTAACTTAACAATAGATAATACATTAACTTAAGATAATAATTTACTATTAGATAATAATTTAACATTAAACAATGGCTCCCGGGTCGACCCAGCCTTAAATGTGTACCGGTTCAGTCCGGAAAGTAAGATCGGCGAGGGAGAGGAGATGGCTACCGCCCTCATACTGCCGAGCCTTTGAAATGTGATATCGATAACACCTCACACACCTACGGCAGTAATTCTATGGGTTACCTTACTTTTACTTTACTAGACAATAACTTAACATTAGATAATATATTAACATATGCAGTAATTTAACATTGACAATAATTTAACATTGACAATAATTTACATTAGACAATAACTTAGCATTAAATATTAATTTAACATTGCATAATAATTTTCTTTTGCAAAATTTAACAATGACAACAAATTACATCAGACAATAACGTAATATTAGACAAGAACTGGGCATTAGACAATAATTGAACATACGAGTCATAATACAATATTTAGCATTGTTCATTCTACAACGTCTAAACAAACATCTTGAGCTAGATCAACACCTCCCAGAGAGTCTGTGTGGATTCATAGTTGCTCAAGGAATTGTAGACATGATATTTCCGAAGAAATGTTGATAACTAAATCGTCATCTGCACACAAAGCTCATAGACCTCACAAAAGATGTTGATAATGTCAGCAGAGGTGGAATATGATGAATCATATACAAATTCGACTGCCCTGAAATTAGTCATTTAAGTGAAACAGCTCTACGAAGGCATTAGTACACGTTCAATTGAGAAAGGCGTGCACTGTTACTACGTACATCATGTGAGATCAACTAGGGCATAGTGTACTTTTCCCGACCCTGTTATGCGATAATTTTTTGTCTATGCGCACTGACGTGTTCACTGACACTGAGTATGTAAGCCATTAAATATTCGCATGAATGACCGTCTATTGAATCTACACAGACCAACTAAAAAACCAACAAAGTCGGCGATATGATATGCAAGTTCTTAAATACATGTGGATATGCTCTGAACAATAGCTCAGTACAGAGTATGCATAAATGCATAAGCCGTTTCTCTGCTGCATGCGACATCTTTGGCTTGCTATTAGCAAATAGGAAAACTGAGGTGATGTATTATCAATCCGAAGAACAATTTATAAATGACCAGTGGTTACATTTAGCGGACAGGAACTACAATCGGTCGAGAAATGCATGGGCCGCTTCTCTGCTGCATGTGACACCTTTGGCTTGCTATTAGCAAATAGGAAAACTGAGGTGATGTATTATCAATCCGAAGAACAGTTTATAAATGATCAGTGGTTACATTAAGCGGACAGAAACTACATACGGTCGAGAAATGCATCTATCTTAGAAGCTCGTTGACAAGATCAATAATAATGGCTAATAAAAAACAGCGAAGACCAACACACCTTTTTGTGGAATGCGCTGGACACTGTTGGAAAGTAAAAATATCACGTTGAGGGTCTATCGCGTGATCCATACCTACCTTATGTGTATGAGAGCTAGACTGCCTATTTTGGGAGCACAGGGAAATTGAGGCACTTCCACATGACATGTCTGAAGCACATGTCCCACATTCGCTGGCAAAGTAATTTTGCAAAAAAATGAAGTAATGCCCAGAGCTAGCAAGTATGATATTGATGCACATTTGCACATACATAAAAACCAGTTGGGATGGTCTGGCCTTCTTGGTCGAATGCCAATCTGGGGTAGTTGTCTCGCCGCAGCGACTCAATTTCAACCAGTGTTCGTAAAGCGATCTCAGTCCCGCCAGGCGGAGCGATAGCGCGGGCTTGCGGAAAACGCGCGCCTGCCTTTCCCAGTAGAGCGAATTGGGTGCGGTTTGTTGTAGTGGCTCCTCCACCGAGGTGCGCTCGTCTGGTCCGTATCAGGAAACGTGGTCCGTCCGTGGTGATTTATTTAAGGCTTATAGCAGAGCTCGACAGTACGTCTCGCTGGTGGTCCGACTCTCGCAAAGAGCTTGTGACCGGAAAATTGAAAGCAGGAATCGTTGCCTCGAGGCCCTGCGTTCTCCTACGGAGAAGGGCAGGCCGGCAGGCCAAATTGTCTCTAGAGTCCCAGTGAAAATCATCGCCGAGCTCGTTGGGATCCGTTCTGCACAGAGCGCTGCCATCCCTCCTCGAGCGAGCCCGGTCGGTCGGTCATCTGGAGGCCCCTGTCAGGCGGTCCTAGGTCGACGGAGTGAGGGACGGGTGAAACAACCGTCCGTCCGTCCCGTCAGTCGGTCCCTGCGGCCGTCGTCCCAGTGAGGCTTTTTACACACCCTTCCTCCGCCGACCGGTGTGTGCTGTACGTACGTCTCCGACAGATATCTGGTTGATCCTGCCAGTAGTCATATGCTTGTCTCAAAGATTAAGCCATGCATGTCTAAGTTCACACTGTCTCACGGTGAAACCGCGAATGGCTCATTAAATCAGTCGAGGTTCCTTAGATGACACGATCCTACTTGGATAACTGTGGCAATTCTAGAGCTAATACATGCTTACCAAGCTCCGACCCTCGCGGAAAGAGCGCTTTTATTAGTTGAAAACCAATCGGCAAGTCTGGTGCCAGCAGCCGCGGTAATTCCAGCTCCAATAGCGTATATTAAAGTTGTTGCAGTTAAAAAGCTCGTAGTTGGATCTCAGGCGCAGGCGGGCGGTCCGGCTCGCGCCGGTTCACTGCCCGTTGTCTCCTGCCCTACCGTCTGCCGGCTCTCTCCCACGGGTGCTCTTCGCTGAGCGTCCTGGGTGGCCGGCGCGTTTACTTTGAAAAAATTAGAGTGTTCAAAGCAGGCCTCGGCTGCCTGAATAATGGTGCATGGAATAATGGAATAGGACCTCGGTTCTATTTTGTTGGTTTTCGGAACTGGAGGTAATGATTAACAGGGACAAACGGGGGCATTCGTATTGCGGCGTTAGAGGTGAAATTCTTGGATCGCCGCAAGACGAGCTACTGCGAAAGCATTTGTCAAGAATGTTTTCATTAATCAAGAACGAAAGTCAGAGGCGCGAAGACGATCAGATTCCGTCGTAGTTCTGACCATAAACGATGCCGACTAGCGATCCGCAGGAGTTGCTTCGATGACTCTGCGGGCAGCTTCCGGGAAACCAAAGTGTTTGGGTTCCGGGGGAAGTATGGTTGCAAAGCTGAAACTTATAGGAATTGACGGAAGGGCACCACCAGGAGTGGAGCCTGCGGCTTAATTTGACTCAACACGGCCAACACTGAAATGATGGACATGCCGAGACCACTCTTCTGGGGTCTAATATGGAACTGGTGCTGGATTTAGACCCCCAGAAATCTGGGGTTATGCCCCCTGTGGCCCGGTTTGGTCTGCATCCAGTGTTCTGAAAAAGGAATTGACGGAAGAGCACTATCAGGAGTGGAGCCTGATACCTAAATTAACTTAACACGCCAATACTGCAGAATGACTATCCAAAAGTACACCTTCGTGGGGTCTAATAGAGAACATGTGCTGGAATTAGACCGTCGAAAATCTGGGGCTACCCTCTAAGAAACTTGATTGTCTCGCTTAGGAAATTGACGGAAGGGCACCACCAGGTGTGGAACCTGCGGCTTAATTTGACTGAATACGCCAATACTGTAGAACAACTGACAAATGGAGAACACTGCCGTTTGGGTCTAATAATGAACGTACGCTGGTATTAGACTCACGGATGACAAGTCAGCTCTCAAACACTCAAATGAAAGAACGCTACGGAAATCGTGTTTAACTCCGCAGAAACTGCAGATTTCAAATACCTGGTCATTGACAAACAAAAGCCCTCAATAAATTTTTCTGACCAAATAGTGAACGGGTGCTGGAAATAGATCATCTGAAGACAGGTCAGTTTTACCCTACAAATGACAGGGCGTTGCTACGGAAAACCAGCTCAAATCGAGAGGAGCCGCAGACACTTTGGTTCACGTACCAGGCTGATAAGCCAAAGGCGCGAGGCTACCATGTGGGGGATTACGGCCGAACCCTTGTAAGCCGCAATCCCGCCCAAAATCTCAGCACCACTGCAATGGGAGGCTCCTACATGCTCGGGACCTGGGGCTTGCGCCCCAGCCCTATCAGGTAGAGCCACAGTAAGAGGTCCTTGCCGTCCGCCAATCAAAGTGGGCGGAAAACTGCTTGATACTCACCCTATACGGCGATGGGGTGCGAAAACACCAACCAAAGACTTAGTACCTGGTCGGGGTGTCGAAAACAGTAGAGCAGCCACCTCACTGTGAACTGTCAAGACTCAACCACTGACCATGAGAGTTGTCCGCACATCAGGCGAACAACATCTCTGTGACATTACCAGGCTTGTCCTCTGGCTGAATGCACTCCGGCTACGATATCTATCTCTGTACGTTATCAGCCATCAAACTATCATACTGGACGCAGAAGAGATGCAGATCAGCGGACATTGCACACCTGCCCCACTGTGTCAACACCCCAGGCGGCGGGGAATGCTAGGCGTACCATCCCTGCATAGAAGCAAAGAAAAAAAAGGGAAAAAGAGATACCCCAATCACATGCAAATGCTACGTTTCTGGCAGGACGTGACGATCCTGGGATAAAGACACACTGGACTGCCTCTCTTCCGGGTAAACCAGTCCATCTCATATACCATCACATATCATCATTGCACCCTATAGATACGAGTAGTGAAGACTCGATAGTCTGGTAAGACAACTTCCATAAGAGAGAAAACTCTGATCATAAACAACTGCTGCCTTGCAGATAGGCTGGGGACAGCCAAAGGCTAAGGAGGGCATCCCTACAGAAACGCCTGTTGAAATCGGATGCACGGGGCCGCAAGCCTAACAAAACAGTGCAACGTAAATCACAGTATGATGGCAGTACAACCTATTAGAAAAACGCATGGCGCTCATCCTGCAGAGTCCCGCCAGGCAGCGATAGTGCCGGGCCCCACGCCTCGAAGGGGCCCACCCTTGACTACTGGTGGTCACCCACCCATGTGTCGTGGAGTCAAGGCACATGGCTATGGGGCAACTTCTATTGGCCAAAACCTCAAGACCCTCAAAATACTACAGTGGAATGCGGAGGGAGTCATTAACAAAAAACTTTCCCTAACACACCACCTGCATGAAGGTAAGATTGACGTGGCATGTATCCAGGAAACGCACCTCAACAATAACCATAAATTCTCAATCAGAGGATATCAGACCTTCCGTCTAGATAGAGAAGGCCACAAAGGAGGGGTCCTGATACTGACCAGAAACTGCATACCGAATAGCGCGGTATCTGTCAATCACACCAGACAAGCAGAAATTGTAGGAGTTGACATAATGGCTCAAGAGACGAAGCTCCGCATTTTCAATCTGTACGGACCACCAAACAGAGACCTATCGCTCTCGAGTATGGAGGTCAGAGACTCCAACTGCATTGTAGTTGGAGATTTCAACAGCCACTCGGAGAGATGGGGATACTCTGACACAGACAGCAGAGGTGACGAAGTGGAGGATTGGGAGATAGATGCAAATCTCTCCCTAATCAATAGGCCGGAGGATAGCCCTAGCTTCTATTCAAGAACATGGCATACCACCTCGACTCCAGATTTGGCCTTCTCCACACAGGACATACACCATAAAATAGACCGCCAGGTGCTAAACCAACTGGCAGGTAGCGACCACAGGCCGATCAGGCTAACCATTGACATGGAAGTAGGCCCACAGGAAACAAAACCGCTCCCACGTTGGAATTACAAACGAGCCGATTGGGACAGATTTGCAATCCTGACAGATGGGCTGTGTGAAACCATCAACAAACGAAACACCAAAATGAAGCCCATGGTAGAGAGCCTAAGCAAGGCAATAATGCAAGCTGCCACTGAAACCATCCCAAGAGGAGCTAGAAAAAACTATAAGCCCTACTGGAATGATGAGTTGCAGAAAGTGGAAGATGCAGTAACAAATGCTAGGAACATGGCAGAGCGAGAAAAATCCATGGAGGCAAACATTGCCCTCAAAGCCGCCGCGGCGAAGTACAAACACACTCTCAAGCAAACAGCAAGAGAAAGCTGGAAAAATAAAACGGAAAGTCTAAACCTGGACAAAGACGGGAACAAGCTATGGAAGCTAGTCAGAGCCATGAACGACGAAACCCCGTCAAATAAACAAATTACTATCAAGCAGGGCGAGAACTTGATCACAGGTAAGAAAGCCGCAAACGCCTTTGTCGATCACTATGCCAGAGCAAACCACATCGAGGTCCCTGCAGATAAGCATACAGACATTAGCGAAGAGCTAAAGGGACACGAAAACATAAATACGGCTCCCGAAGAGCACATGATGGCCAAACTAACAATGCGCGAAATGGAAGAGGCTATGAGAACACTAAAGAAAAGGAAATCTCCCGGAAAAGATGGGATAACAAACGAAATGCTGATGGGGCTGGGCCAAACAGCGAAGAGGAAACTACTATCAGTCCTGAACCAAAGCTGGAAAAGGGGTAATGTACCCCAGGCATGGAAAGACGCAATACTGGTACCAGTACCAAAAACAGGAAAGGATAAAACAGATCCAAATGGATACAGGCCCATCAGCCTACTGAGCTGTGTCGGCAAGCTGATGGAAAGGATGATAAACACCAGACTGATGTGGCATCTGGAAGAAAAACGAATACTAATTCCACAGCAAGCCGGCTTTAGAGAGCACAGATCCACTGAGGACCAGGTCATCCTCATAGCCCAGGAGATAGAAGATGCCTACCAGGCACAGAAACACACAGTAGCTGTTTGGGTGGATCTGGAAAAGGCATTTGACAAAGTCTGGAAGGACGGACTTAGAGTCAAGCTAAGAAGAAGTGATGTCTGTGGGAAGATGTACAAGTGGATCAACCACTACCTCAAACAAAGAACGGCCAGAGTCCAAGTACAAGGGCAGATGAGCAAAAAGGTGACACTCGAGCAGGGCGTACCCCAAGGGGGAGTATTGTCACCCACACTCTTCCTGGTATATATAAACGATATTACAGAGAATATACCAAGAAGAGTCCATAGCTAAATGTTTGCAGACGATCTGGCTATGTGGACCTCTGAAAAGAATCTCACCATAGCAAGAAATCGGATGCAGACGGCCCTAACATCGCTAGAAGAGTGGGCGAACTCATGGCTGGTCAAAATAAACGAGGAGAAAACCACGTGCACAATATTCTCGCTTTCATTAAAACCCCAAAGTACCAAATTAAGTCTAAATGGCAAAATCCTGCAGCCAAACGACAACCCAACCTATCTGGGAGTCACATTTGATCGGCGCATGACATGGAAAAGTCAGATTGAGAGAAACCGAATGAAAGCCAGAGAAAGAATGGCAATCATGAGGAAACTTGCTGGCACAAGCTGGGGAGCAGACGAAGGCATACTAAAGAAACTGTACACTGGAAGAGTGAGACCAGTTCTCGAGTATGGCATTGCGGCATGGACAACAGCAGCGAAGGCGAACTTCGATAAAGTTAACAAACTTCAAAACCAAGCCATGAGAATTATAACAGGTGGCATGAAGTCAACGCCAATTGTAGAACTTGAAAAGATTACCAAACTGCAATCCATGACCGATAGAAGAGACTGCAGAGCCCTGCTGCAGTCAGAGAAACTCCGAAGACTGACGGACCATCCAATGTACCAGAGACTAAACAATTTGGGAAATGGGAAACTAAAGCGGAGAAACTTTGCAGAAATAGCCAAAGCAAAGATGCACGAAGATCCCATAAACGCACTAACAACACCAAAACCAATCACTACTGTACGAAAACCTACCTGGAGGCACGATATATTTCCAGAGGTGGTAGAAAATATACCAGGTATTGCAAACAAAAACTGCCAGACTGAAAAAGAAAGGAGAGACACTACCCTAAGCTTCATAACGAAAAGCTACCCAAGCATGGACTGGACCCATGCATACACCGACGGTTCTGTAACAAACACTACACAGAACGGAGGGGCAGGAGCATTCCTGAACCTACCAAATGGCAGAAAAATAACACTGTCATTCGCTACTGGTAAGTACACAAGCAATTTCAGAGCAGAGGCAGAGGCACTGAGGGCGGCAGTGGAAGAAATGGTGACACACAGTGAAAATGAGAGCCATATAGTCCTGCTGACAGATGCTCTCGCTGTAGTCACAGCGCTAAAAAGCCAGAAAAACACTGAGCTTAATGACTTAAGAGCAGCACTCTGCAAACTGTGCCAGCAGTCCGCACCAAAAAGGGTAGTGGTACAGTGGGTTCCGTCACACTGCAACATCAAAGGCAACGAGGAGGCAGACAGACTGGCAAAAGAAGGTGCAATACTACCACAAACAGATACCAGTATGACGTACGAAGAGTCAAAACGGCTTATCAAAGCCAGATACATGACCAAATGGGAAACCGAACATACTGGTTACACCAAAAACGATGCCCATTACCAGTTGAACCGAAGAGAGCAGGTCGTTGTCTTCAGACTTCGCACTGGCCACAACAGACTGAGGTACCACCTATTCAACAAATTGAAGATAGGGTGTACCGACGAATGCCCGTGCGGTACTGGTAAAATGACCACTGAACATCTGCTGCAGAACTGCCCGACACACGAGGATCAGAGAGAGCAGATGTGGCCATTACCAGTGGAACTGCAAGACAAGCTCTATGGCAGTGGCGAGAGCCTCAGGATGACCGCCGCTTTTTTCGAAAAAATAATGGTTACTGTCTGACTGTGTACGCAGAAGAACTGGTCATACAAACTGAAGTGATTATACAAACTGAACTGATTATACAAACTGAACTGATTATACAAACTGAACTGATTTTACAAACTGAACTGATTATACAAACTGAAATGATTATACAAACTGAACTGATTATACAAACTGAACTGATTATACAAACTGAACTGATTATACAAACTGAACTGATTATACCAACTGAACTGATTATACAAACTGAACTGATTATACAAACTGAACTGATTATACAAACTGAACTGATTATACAAACTGAACTGATTATACAAACTGAACTGATTATGAACTTGCTACAGTTGATTTCTCATTTCTGGATCTATTGATTAATTTGTTACTTGATATTATATCCTCATCATCATCATCATTGAGTCATGAAATACAGGTCACAGTGTTAATGTCACAGGTGCCAAGAGAACGACGCAATATCCAAGCAATTCAGTGATGTGTGTAAACGTGAAATGCATTAAGAGATTGGTTTTTCTTGAACAAAATCAATTAGTAACGGTGAGGTGACTGATGGCTCAGTATGAGGGAACAGATGGGGGTCAGTACGTCATGCTAAACTTAGCGTAAACACGACCAAGGGACATGGTCAGTCAATCGTAGTCATACCAATTCTGTCTGAAGAACAGTTTATAATGCGCCCCACATGTAGTTTAGTAGTGGAGCAGGGTGGTGGAGTAAATGTAGAGCAAAGACAAAGAGGAATTAAGGGCTGCTCAAGGGCTTTTTCACCACCCATTGTTTTTGACCGAATCCATTTTTTTCCTCGCGCAAGTGACAAATCGATTTTTAAAAATTTTGGGTCACATATTTCAAAGATATTTTTTAATTGTGTGGTGGTGGGGACAAAATAAGGGGCAGATAGGGGGGTGTTTAGTGCTGGTTATTTTAGGTGTGTGTGTGTGTGTGTGCTGGGCTAGACTCATCTCAGTGTTTCATTGTCAAATATAGGTGTGACGTAATATGTTTCACTCAAACACTAGTGAGACAATTGGTTGGCTTTCTGAGCCCGACCAACGGAGTTTTGTAATGGCGGACAAATATACGACATAACACAGACATACATCAGCAAATATAACAACTGAACGTTTCTTTTTTTTGTAATAGAAAATGTTTATTAATGGCAACATCAAATTATTTTAAAATGTCTTGTCGCTCGTTTCTTACTCGGTGGAGGTAAGACATCGTTACCGGTCGGATGCGTGTCTTTGGAAGACTGGTTATCAACAGCTGGAGTTGATGTAGTGACACAGGTAGTAGATCAGGAACTTCAATCGAGGGCCTGTAGCCGATCAACGTCGAGGCAAAATTCATCAGAATGATGGACAACAGCTGGGCTTGTTGTACCTGTACAAGTGATATTAGAGTTGTTACAAGTAATAGAGCAGTAACTGGGTAACTATAGACGATCACATTCAGCTAACAAGTCCGCTTGCACCGGTAACAGATTTTGAAACCCTTGTCCAGTCAGTGTAATAACGATTTTGGTAGGAAACTTCTTTATTACATGTCAATATCACAGCGTCGTACAAAACAAAATAAACAATAAAAACAGCTAGACCTCGAGCGGCGATGTAACATTGTCGGCGTGTACTTGTCTTTTTATGTAAAAATTGGACATATAATGTCCATGTTGGCTGTATGAATACATAGCGGAATTGTGTGTTTTAAAACCACTTTTTCCCGCCCTGTACTTGTTATGTATTGAGAACCTCCAAAAAAGTGTGGTTATCTAGTGTGTTGGGGTGTTTAATGAGACTGTTAGTGCTAGATTTGTCATAATCCCCGAAACAGTGGTAGGTTTTGCTACATAAATAGACCACCCCAGACCCTTCGTTTTCTAGTTTAAATAGACCAGGTGTTCGCTTATCAAATAACCCTTTGTCTCGACATTTCTGAGATTCTTTTACCCCAACAACTAATAAAATCAGATTGATGCTCAGCGCACAGTTCCGCTGGAAACCATTGATCGTATATTCTTTAGAACTCATGTCGGAGATGCGATCTAACGGTCTCTGCCAGACTCTGCGTGGTTGTTGCGAGATATCAAGTATCTGCATCAGTCTCACACAACTGTAAGTCGGATCTGTCTACAAATCTATTTAGACACTCATCATATAATTCAAGGATACGAAATTTAGCGTATTGGTAAACGAAAAAAACAATTTGTAACGATAGATCCCAGTTAATTTTATTTTAACCCATCTCGATTTCGAAAATAGCGTCTGTCGTTGACTCATTTTTTTAAATCGGGGACAGTTTGTTAATGTTGACGTTACCTCTCGGTGGTGTACAGGTGAATGGTATCAGGACTGGGAAAACAAGATAAAAGCTAATAGGTGAATGGTATCAGGACTGTGAAAACTAGATAAAAGCTAGTAGGTGAATGGTATAAGAACTGGGAAAACAAGATAAAAGCTAGCAGATGAATAGTATCAGGACATGGAAAACAAGATAAAAGCTAGCAGGTGAATGGTGTCGGGACTGGGAACAAAAGTAAAAACAGACAAATGGTCATTGGTGCTGGTGTATGTGTGAATAGCAAGCCAGTTGTCAGTATAGATCTGTCTTATGCTAGAGTGTAAGTCTTATAGATCTGTCTTATATTAGAGTGTAAGTCGTGTAGATATGTCCTATGTAAGAGTGTAAGTCATTTAGATATGTCTTATGTTAGAGTGTAAGTCGTATAGATCTGTCTTATGTTAGAGTGTAAGTCGTGTAGATCTGTCTTATGTTAGAGTGTAAGTCGTATAGATCTGTCTTATGTTAGAGTGTAAGTCGTATAGATCTGTCTTGTGTTAGAGTGTAAGTCGTATAGATCTGTCTTATGTTAGAGTGTAAGTCGTATAAATCTGTCTTATGTTAGAGTGTAAGTCGTGTAGATCTGTCTTATGTTAGAGTGTAAGTCGTATAGATATGTCTTATGGTAGAGTGTAAGTCGTGTAGTTCTGTCCTATGTTAGAGTGTAAGTCGTGTACATCTGTCTTATGTTAGAGTGTAAGTCGTGTAGATCTGTCTTATGTTAGAGTGTAAGTCGTGTAGATCTGTCTTATGTTAGAGTGTAAGTCGTGTAGATCTGTCTTATGTTAGAGTGTAAGTCGTATAGATCTGTTTTAAGTTAGAGCGAAAGTCGTGTAGATATGTCTTATGTTAGAGTGTAAGTCGCATCGACCTGTCTTATGTTAGAGTGTAAGTCGTGTATATCTGTCCTATGTTAGAGTGTACGTCGTGTAGATCTGTCTTATGTTAGAGTGTAAGTCGTGTAGCTATGTCTTATGTTAGAGTGTAAGTCATATAGACCTGTCTTATGTTAGAGTGTAAGTCGTGTAGATCTGTCTTATGTTAGAGTGTAAGTCGTATAGATCTGTCTTATGTTAGAGTGTAAGTCGTGTAGATCTGTCTTATGTTAGAGTGTAAGTCGCATCGACCTGTCTTATGTTAGAGTGCAAGTCGTGTAGATCTGTCCTATGTTAGAGTGTACGTCGTGTAGATCTGTCTTATGTTAGAGTGTAAGTCGTGTAGCTATGTCTTATGTTAGAGTGTAAGTCATATAGACCTGTCTTATGTTAGAGTATAAGTCGTGTAGATCTGTCTTATGTTAGAGTGTAAGTCGTATAGATCTGTCTTATGTTAGAGTGTAAGTCGTGTAGATCTGTCTTATGTTAGAGTGTAAGTCGTGTAGATCTGTCTTATGTTAGAGTGTAAGTCGTGTAGTTCTGTCCTATGTTAGAGTGAAAGTCGTGTACATCTGTCTTATGTTAGAATGTAAGTCGTGTAGATCTGTATTATGTTAGAGGGTAGGTCGTGTAAACTGTCCCGTTCAGCGACAGCTCGAGGTAGTTTATTAGGACCCTGACCGGTGGATAATGGTCGCGTGGATCTCTTTGATGATGCTCTCTTTGATATTAAAGGAGTACCCACAGCGACAACAAGTGGTCGTTTGGATGAAGTTGCTGGATGTGTGCAGCTGGAATCTAAGATACTGGTGTTGCCGGTGGGACACTCTGAGTCTGCACTGGCGGGTGTTGTTTTCGTGTATGGCGCGGTAAACTGCTGATTATCGTAAAAGTTTTGCCACTTACGTCACACATAGTTGGCGGGAAGGAGTGTGCTGTTGGAATAAAACGAGAGTGTCGTGTCGTTGAACGTGTTTCCCACACTGTGCGCATGTTGGTGTAGGTAACGGTGAGGCAGCCGTTGATGTAGTAGTAGAGCTGCATGTCTGCGTCGTGGGCTTTTCCTTTTCATGAACACTTTTGAAATGACGGGTGAGAGTTTGAACCCTAGTGAAGAGCTTATCACAGTCAAAACATTCCCCGTCTGGTGCTTTGTTCATTACTCATCTGTAAAAATAGAATAAGGGTATAATAAGAAACTCGTCTACAACGCCTATTATATAACATAGCTAGTCTGAACACGAACTAATAAAAGACATAACAATGCAGTCAGATTCACTCAACTTTAATTTAGGTGTGCTTCGTGATGTTCATAATATTACAATAATCTACTTCGCTCATGAGATTGATAGTCCTATATTGTGAACCGTACTATTCATAATAGTACAATAATCTACTTCGCTCATGAGATTGATAGTCCTATATTGTGAACCGTACTATTCAGATACTCAAGAGATTGTTGCAACGCTGTGCTATCCGGGCCTAACAGGACTATCTCATCTGCGTAGACGAGGTCAGTAATGCACATTTGGTCAATAATAATTCCATAGTGCTGAAAACTGAGAACGACCAGCAGCCAGTCGACATCCCGACAGAAGATTTCAGGAGCAAGGACACAGCCCTGTCTTACCCCCGTAGATGTAGGAAATCTTTCACAGAGAGTGTCCCCGAGACAGATTCTGGCACCGGTTTTCATATACAACGCTGTAATCAAGTATATAAGCGGGGCAGGCGTACCGATGCCTTGCATGACTTTCCACAGCGCCGATATGTCCAGCGAGTCGAATGCCGCCCTTAAGTCCACGTACGCAGCTCAAAGGGGTTAGTAAATGTGAAGTGTAACTATGCCACGAGACGGAGCGCGAAGATGTCATCCACTGTTGATTGGTCCAGCGTGAAACCATACTGATGTGGGCGATGTTTTGAGACCAGCAGCAGTTTCAGTCGAGCCAGCAGCACGTGAGCTAAATTGTTGCAGTCCTTGCGACCACCGTTTCCTTTGTAAAGGGCGACAAGTATCCCATCACGCCAATCGGATGGAACACTTCCCATCATCCAGATTTGAAGGAAAAGATGGTGCAAGCAGAACTGATGGGGTCAAATGCATATTTAAGTAATTTCAGCGGGACGAGACACGGGGCCTGCGGCACGTCAATATTTAAGCTTGCATATGGCTGCCTGGACTTCTGCCAAAGTTGGAGGGTCAGTGCTAGTCTGTGGATCAGGAGGAGTAACTACATATTCTTCATCCAGGTCAAAGCAGGCGGTGGTTGGTGGCTGATTCAAAGCAAGCGTGTCGTGCTCACTCCACCTAGCCACCACTTCTTCATACGTTGGACAATGTGAGCCATCTGACTATCTCATAACCTCCCCACTGCCTTCTTCTCACCTCCAGTGCGGAAAAACTTTATGACCTAGTAGGCGGTTCTGAGGTCGTTAGATCTGAGGCAAACTTCTACCGAATCAGCAGCGTCACTGAAGAAACGTTCCCTGTGGAATCTTGCCGTCGGCGTTCAACAAGGTCATTGCGGAGCCTGTCAGCTTTCTTGTGAATTATCATGTCGTAGGTGGTGTTAGAGAGGTTGACGTTTTGGTAGTTGTGATCTCTTGATAAGATTGACCGCATCGCATTTGCCTTCTTTTATGGACGCCTTTGCTGCCACCGAGTCATCTGGGAGACGGTCAGCAGCAGTTAGGTGACATCTGACAGCATTGATATATTTCTCGGCAGTATTCAGATCGAGTTTGAGAAGCTGGATAATAATCTTGTAGGGCAGCGCTGGTTTGAAATAGTCATATGGACTGACGGAGAACATCACTGTCAGCATGCGGTGAATGGTGTTAGCTGGGGCCTCCCCGCCTTGAAGGACGCGGCAGGAGATCACCCGGTCGACTTCTCACCAGGATGTATTCAATTTCCTTCCTTGTTTTTTGATAGTTAAAAATCCATGTATGTTGGTGGATATTTAAACGACGGAACCACGACCCGATTATCTTCACAAACCTACACTGGCTTTGGGAATAGACAAATAAGGCGAACACAAAAAAAAAGAAGACTATCAAGCAAAGCAAGAAAAGGAAATTTGACGATTTCGACAGAGATGTCATGAAACGAGATATTTTTTGATCAGGATGCTGATCAGCGCATGGGCTGCAGTGGTCAGCGACCCATAGCTGACTGCTAGCGTCAGGGTCAGCGAAACAGAGCTGACAAGACCCTTCTACACCTCCACGCGGTGATTCTAGATAACAGACTGCAGCAGGGCAGACTGGCAAAGAAGAAGGGATCAAAGAGGGAGTGCTAACCCGGTACTCAAACAATGCTTGTTGAAGTCGGATGTGTTGGACCGAAAGGTGCAAATGTCGCAGTCAAGCTGTGAACTACGACACAACGCATTCCGTTCTCTGGACTAAATTCTGCTACTGAAGTTCTTTTAGGGTTTGGTAACGGGAGATTGAGAACGAACGAAGCCAAGCCAAGCCAAACGGGAGAGTTTGAAATTGTTGACGAAAAATCAATTTGTTACTCTCAGGAACATACAATTAACATTGCAATCCGACTGCGGTATTGACATTTTCAAAAATCCTCTTTGGAAAATTGTAAGAGCCGCCGGAGTTACATTGAGGAAAATCTCAGATGGCAGGAATATTATACGGGGAAAGCCACATTTGGTTGCTGCCAGAAGCAAATACCTGAAACAGATACGTTAACGTCGTAGGCAAGGCTAATATATTGAATACTTTGATGAAGCCTAGGTCAATGCTCACCACACCTATGGTAATGAATGGCAACCAGTTGACTGGGAACAGATAAGACACATTCCAAGCAGCAAAGGGCAGCGAATTATTCCGATGTCTGCCGGAAGCAGTGAAAAAGGACTTGTCCATGACGCTGAACTTATTTTCAAATTTCAAATACAAAAAATTAACGACGGTAGAGACAACCACACTGAAAGGAATGACGGTAGAGACAACCGCACTGAAAGGAATGACGGTAGAGACAACCACACTGAAAGGAATGACGGTAGAGACAACCACACTGAAAGGAATGACGGTAGAGACAACCATACAGAAAGGAATGACGGTAGAGACAACCACACTGAGAGGAAAGGACACATTCTGAGGCACTGGGTGACGAATACTCTGCTTCCAGTTCTGGATAGACCGTCATGCCTAGTAATGGATAATGCATCCTATCACAATGCAGTATCAGGAAGGCGCAGTACTAACTGCATCAAATACACAAGCTCAAATTAGGACATGGCTAGCTAAAGAAAAAGTGAATTTCGACGACAGGTATTTGAAGCCAAGGTTGTTTTAGCTTGTGAATAAGACAAACAAAACGAAGGTGTCATATTGACAAAATCATTGAAGAGTACGGTCACACATCTCTCAGACTACCTGCATATCATGCGCATCTAGACTCTATAAAGCCTGTGTGGGCTAAAGTCAATGGACAAGTTGCCGAACTGGACAGGACATTTAAAGTGTGTAATGTTGAAGTGTTGACACGTGAGTGCCTTTCAGAAGTAGACATTCAGTTCTGGAAAAAGTGTGTTGTACATGTGCTCTGGAAAGAGAACTAGTACTGGCAGCGAGATTGATTACAATTTGTCCATCCAGTATTAATTATCAACTTCTTTTTAAAAAAAAATTGCTTTCGCTTTATTTCTCCATTCCCCAATATGGTGTGCGTTGAACTATGTTTTTTTTGCGCCTGTCGGCCCAGTGCGCCCGACTTCGGCGTGCATTTTATGTAAAGGTCTACTTCCTCCTGCATTTTCTAAGGGTTTGGTTCCCCGGGGTAACTGCCGGTACTGTGATGGGGATTGTCAGCTGTGCCACTTAACCGCTTGGCCACGCCGTCTCAATCAACCTCTTTGATCTACAAATTCGGAATGATTAATATCATCTTTTGGGGATTAGCAGACTTGGATGAATTAGCGTATATTTATCAAAACAATAGAGTGTACATACAATGAGAACACATATATTTTAATATTCAATGGCAACATAAAATTACCTGCGCAGTTGATACAACTTTGGGATCTAATGGTGACCGATGGGCTGTACTAACTGTTGCATATTGGTGTGCTTTTTACGAGTGTACATAAAGGGCAATGCAAACAATCAATTGATCTATCAAGCCATTAGGGAGATACGCCTATGAACAATATGCTGTTAATTCAATCGCGAACGGTTACATCTTCAATTTAATGCCATTTCTTTGCAATGGTTCCAACAGATCAAAATAATTAGCATATGTGGAAGTGTTTTAACATCTATGGACTAAATAATATCAATGTTTTATCGTCATGGATATTCCAAGTCTGCATGCGAAAAATTATTTGGATCTGACAGGCAGTTTAGTAGAAAACTGCTTCGGACCTTGTTCATGAATTAAAAGACGGACTATAGAGGTCCTCTTATGTGTTTCATAATATGACCTATAACCAAGTAGACGTCAAGATATGGTATTATGGGAGTTATTACATGCTGGCAAATTATCATAATGAATGGGTAATAACAATTTGTTGATGATGGGTAATAACAATTTGTTGATGACGGGTAATAACAATTTGGTTATGATGGGTAATAACAGTTTGTTGATAATGGGTAATAACAATTTGGTTATGATGGGTAAAAACATAATTGTTATAATGGGTAATCAAGAAAAGAAAACATGAGGAATATCATAGTTATTCAAATCAGGCTAATGATTGGTACCCTAAGGAGAGTTTAGCATGGGCAATAAAATGAGAGTGTTAATGTACAACCAACTGAGAGAAATGAGGCCGAAGATGCAGAAGTGAATGAGCTGATATCAGCCATGGTCTCATGGACGGCTGATTGGGGCAGGGTCTGTGATCCATTACTTCCAGAATAATAATATGTTATCTCCAAGTGGCGGGTATTGGTTAACAAATTGCAACCAAGTAGCTTAGCTGACAGATTGGAAATGGAAGAGGAAAGGACAATAAAAATAATGTGCTGACATCGGTTGTGTTGGGCCGGATGACGCAAATATCGCAGCCTAACTGTTAACTACGACAGAATGTCCCAAACGTCATTTTCAGAATGAACGTAGTAGAAGACGAAAAAGAAGAAAAAGAACAAACAGATTAAGAGGAAGATGAAGAAGAAGAAAAAAAAATAGAAGTAGAAAAAGAAATATATGAGAGTTGTGATAGCCTTTTAAATACAATTGAATGCATAAAAAAAGCAGATTTTACGCTCGTAATAATAGAATCATTTGGTATTAGCAACGGCATGAACGGCTACATCAGCATCCACTGGACTGTTTGGGCAATACAGGAAGATTAGAATGACTAATTGCAGTAGAGGTGTATGGCAATCAAAGGTGAGTTTTATATAAGGAACGAGACGTTCAGACGAACACCAAAATCAGACTTCCGATTGGCAATCACGTGGTTGGTTTTTTTTACGGGTGTCCAGCTGAGAGTTTTGTTTGGGCAATCAAACGAGGCTTTTGTGTGGGCAATGAAACGGGATTTGTATGGACAATGAAATGAGGATTGTGTATGGGCATTCAAATTATAGTTTTGTAAAGGCAATCAAATAAGGTTTTTAAAATGGTTATGAAATAAGAGCTTTGTACGAGCAATAAAATACGGTTTTTGAAAGTGTTATCAAAAGATTATTTTTTTAAGGACAATCAAGTGAGAGTTTTGTATGAGCAATAACATTTGTAGTTTTCTATTGAAAATCAAATTAGCATTTGGATGTGCATTTAAATAACAGTCTTGTACAGGTAATCAAATAACGAGTTTGCACGGGTAATTAAATAACGGTTTTGTAGGGGTAATCAAATGAGGGTACTAATGCACGAGGAACAAATCAATGTTCTTTCGGACATACAATACAATGAATAAATAACATACTTTTTATTTATATATGTGTTTGAGCAATTAAACAGCGTTTTCTGATCACAGTTAAATAATGAATGTGAGTGAACAATAAAGTTCATATTGGAAACCATTATTACAGAATCCGTTATGAGAAACAATTTGTTTAAGTTGCTAATGGTGACCATTTGGCTTTCTTATATGATCTCGGATTGAATACTGACAATAATGTTCGGAACACTAAACTAAACTAAGAATGCTATAAGATGAAGCAGATCTAAAGAGGCAATACACGCTGGGATCAGGGGGGGGGGGGCAGATCTAAAGAGGCTATACACGCTGGGATAAGGGGGGGGGTGGGCAGATCTAAAGAGGCTATACACGCTGGGATGGGGGGGGTGGGCAGAGCTAAAGAGGCTATTCACGCTGGGATGGGGGGGGGTGGGCAGAGCTAAAGAGGCTATTCACGCTGGGATGGGGGGGGGGGGGGGGTGGGCAGAGCTATAGAGGCTATACACGCTGGGATGGGGGGGGGGTGGGCAGAGCTATAGAGGCTATACACGCTGGGATCAGAGGAAGGGGGGGGGGCAGAGAGGCAGAGCTCGACATGGAGATTATCTCACTATATCTCATATGCGATTTCACTACTGTCCAAAGGTGCGAGTGATGGACCTCATGTAAATTAAGACGTAAAGGAAGTCTATTCACTCCGAGTGACGGGTAGGAAGATTAACGTCTGGGCATGCACATTATACTGATCAGACATGTTAGTCAGATTCACACACAATATACTCCTCAGACATGTTAGTCAGGGTCAGGTACAATATAGTCATCAGACATGTTAGTCAATGTTAGGCACAACATACCGGCCAAGATCCTCAACTCGGCTTCCTAGTAGCCCTCCCTGGAAACGGCTGTTTTTATGGCAGTCTGGCTAACGAGGTGAGAGATCGACGTGATCCACGTAGTAGTGAGTGACAAACATATAAGCCAATCACAGCACAGCCGCCTAAAGGACCCCATCCACCTTCATCAGCACGCTCGGGATGTGAGGAAAGCTATTACAACCCGCCATTTAACGTCCTATTCAGGGCGCACAAAAGAGTAACAACTCATTGTGGGCATTCGAAAACAACAACAACTACTGCGGGTGACAGAGTCAAGTTCGAGAAAACGTATATGTAATTTTTACACACACCATGCACTTGATGATCTGTTGGAAAGGATAGATAACTGATCGTATGCATGTTTCAGTTCGTGAACACATAGCTATATTACTCACAGTCATCTGTTCTGATGATCTGCTGAGAGAGAGAGAAAGAGAGGAGAGAGAGAGAGAGAGAGAGAGAGAGAGAGAGAGAAATATAGAGAGAGAGGGAGAGAAAACGGCTCATGTCTGGACGAACGACAAATGCATGAGGGCAATAACAGAGCAAAATCTCATATTGGTTCGTTTACAGACCATACGACTCTCTCCGGTGTTTGTGTCGAGTTTTCCGATGTTTGGTGGTTCCTGTTCGGATTTTATTTCACAACTCCTTCACTGGGTGATACTCAAGTCTTTATTATGTGGAACTGAAGTGCCTTCGATCGATTATCCTGTTTGTTCTGCTCCATTTCGCAGCATTTCATGCCCGGCTCAAGCCGTGGGAAACCAGTCCATGAGGGAGTTCAACGTTTCGTTTAACTGCACATCATAATTCAGTCCAGGTTATCACTATTCAAGGACATTCTACTCCGGCTGAAGCCGACTTCCTCCTGCCCGCCCATACCTCCACCGGAGGTTACACGATACCTCTCCCAACCTCGTATTCTCAGCACAGCAAGGGTCGCGCTGCCAAGGGGTGGACACAGTCAACAGCTTCGACCGCGGGACACAAGAAAACAGGCAGTTTGACACGGACAGGCATGGAAGGCTTGATACAAACACTGGTCTAACACACTCCTCGCGGGCACCATTCCAAGGCTACGGAATGCGCGGCTCCACCTAGGGAGTCTGTAAGGATTTCAGTCGACACGTTACGCATGAACACAGCCTCAGCTGCTAAACATGGAAGTGGTAGATCGACGCAGCGGGCGTTACGCTAACTTTATTATTATTATTGTCATGCCTTCCTCGTCATCTTTTTCGTCTTCTTCTTATTAGTACTAACTGTGGACGCTATAGTCATTAATAAAGCCGTTTGTTTATATAGTTGTATCCTGTTCTCTATTGATGACTCTTTTCATTTTCCGCATTGCACATCTGTCGCATCTCGCGGCTACACTGACGTTGTCATTACCTTCCAGTATTGATTCACAAATGGGTCTATCCAAGTATTGTTATTGTTGCAATGCAATAACAAAAGGCGATTCTTTTAAATTGCTTATTGCCTTTTAATGTTCATTCTGATTGGTTGTCACTATGATTTAGTGTTTCACAACAAAAACGTATAAAATTGCTTGAATGTATTCATTTTTTTCTTGATTGATTTATTATAAATGCCATTTAAATTACATTCGATTAAATATACATGTTTGATTATGTGACCGGAGGCGAATTGTTAGACATTGCATTGTTGCGTGCTTTCATCTGTATGAGGCAGTTGAACGGTTCTCTGCCATCAGGCAAGCCAGAAACTAATTATAGTTGGATGAACGGACACACGCAGCGGCCTGTGATTGACAGCAGATTGTCACAATATTGACGATTGCACTTTTGCTTGTCCAGGTGTACAATTGTGGCATACTTAATGTACTGTAGAGCGGTCTCGGTTTTCCAAATACAAAAGAAGCGTATAGTCAGTTCCTGATGAAGCAGAGCACCCTTGCTCGGTAATTGACTGCAGCGATGGAATCAGAACCGGGAGCCTTGACTTTGGACATCAAGCTAATGTCCTTGCTGACCTCTTGCATGGTTAATAGTATGCTCTTGCATGTTATGGCTTGTGCTCTGATGACGGACGGGCAGTTGAGAATGGGGTGAAAATGATTCGCCTAGCTTAAGAAAATCTGAACTTTGTCGGTCAATAGCGCCGCGTCGTCAGAACTAAGAACAGGTGATGAACGATGGGACGTCCACAGATTTCACCACACTACAACCGCCTCGAATCATTGGCGTCGTCATGCCATTCAATCTCCACCGCCTTGACCTGAAGCCAGGTATCTTGCATGGACCAGAGTCTGCTATTCACATCTGTATGTTTGTTGTTGAATGCAGTTTGTTTTCGGACGATGAGAAGGATTCCGAACAGTGCTTTGTTAACCAGCAAGATCTTGATAGCTGCATTGTTTTCAATAAGGTCATGCTTAATAAAAGCATAATCTACTGCCAGTGGTTTTCACGTGTATTTTCTAAAATGATGACACAAATAACGATGATAGATATGATGAACTTTCACAACAATTAATACCACAACATATGAAACACTACAACAACTCAGAGGTCTACATCAAGTACAACACAACAACTCAGCTAACTCTGTCAAATACAACACAACAACTTGAAGGTCCAGATCAAGTACAACACAACAACTTGTAGATGTAGATCAAGTACAACACAACAACTTGGAGTTCTAGATCAAGTACAACACAATTACTTGGATGTCTATATCAAGCACAACACATCAACTTGGAATTCTAGATCAAGTACACTACAACAACTTGGAGGTCTAGATCAAGCACAACACAAGAACTCGTAGATCTAGATCAAGCACAACACAACAGAAAGCACAACAAAAGATTGTTTATTCAGTCTTTTAAATGATCTTTATTTCGGTATCGACCTTGACATGATGTTCCTGTTTTAATGAGCGTCCAAATGTGGATCAATATGTTCTTGTTTTAGATGACCGAGCATTCGGACAGTCATTGTGAATGTCAATGGTTTACTCCAGTCTGTGGATAGACATAGCGTATATCTGAAATCTTTAGTGTTTCAGTTCTAATACACAGCGATAAATAATAATACAATATTGAGTTTGGACGTATGCATTTACCATGTAAATGGGATTATAATATGTTAGCAGGGAACACCTTTAAATACGTAATAAAGACGTAGGCTTTACAAGCTACACATACGACATACACTATAATCAGTGTTTCTAGTTTGTCACGATACATGTTTCCTATATACTATGACAAATATTTTCTTGTTACTATGATAAATGTTTCATTTATGCTATAATTCATGTTGCCTTTTTTATTATGATAAATATTTCCTTCATACCATGATAAATGTTTCGTTTATAATATGATAAATGTTTCCTTTATATTATGATACATGTTTCCTTTGTACTATAATAACTATTTCCATTTTACTATGATAAATGTTTCTTTCTTACCACGATAAACGGTTCCATTATACTATGATAAATGTTTCCTTTATACTAGGATTTATGTGTCCTTTATACTATGATAAATGTGTATTTTAAACAATGATAACAGTTTCCTTTATCTGTAAACTATGATGAATGTTTCCTTTATACTATTATAAATGGTTACGTTATACTGTGATGAATGTTTCGTTTCTGTCACGATAAATGTTTCCCATATACTATGATAAATGTTTCCTTTATACCATGATACATGTATCCTTTATTTAATGATACATATTTTCTACAATGATGATGGCTGGATCGTTTATTGATGATAAAGGTGTCACATATGCCGTAATAAATGCATTTATAATAAAGATCTTACCGGTTTTCTTTTAGAGCACTGTAAGAAAAAACAATCTTTTTTAATGACATGGAATTCATAGCGTTTTTTAAGTGTCATAAAACATTTGAAAACTCAGCGCCATAACAATCTTGTCATTTCGGAAAAAAGATCAATGCCCATGTGACGTAGTGTTAGAAATATCAGGCAAAGACTAAACATCAATGTTTATGTGACGTAGTATTAGAAATATCAGGCAAAGACTAAACATCAATGTTTGTGTAACGTAATGTTAGAAATATCAGGCAAAGACTAAAATCATTGATAATAAATTGAGCACCTTTTATTTCTGTATTGACATGTTATTATAGCATGCAACTGTCAATGTTTAACACATGTTTTACAACATGCAGTTCTGACTATCCTCAACCTTTTAATCCCATTTAATATGACTCAATTTGTCGAGTCGATCTGTCAGAATGCTAACACATGCTATTGATATAAATGTAGCACTTTATTAATTGTTAGAAATGTTTTTTGTTAAGACAGACATTTAAATGAATCAATAAATTCTGGACAACGTTGCTTGATTTACAAAAACAGTGTGTGATATAATTATTCGCTAGCCCTACTTTGAAGGCGGTTATATCCCCTTTATACATGTAAGAGGAAGATGAACATTTTTTGGGAACATTATGTTTCTGAACGTTCATAATGTACATCTGAGTTTTCTTTCAGTCTGTTAATAAAATACTATATCCACGAGGGAGGCATTCATCACATTCTGCTGGTCATATTTATAGAGCGAGAATAACGACTGATTTTATATGTGTTCTTGATATAAACGAGACTAAGCGAAGGAGGGCATGATGTGTGACTTTTATATAAACGAGGCTACGGCGAGAGGGATCATATGTGTGTCTATGACAGAGACGAGGCTATAAAGAGATGGGTAGTATGTGTTTCTTTGACAGAGGCGAGGCTAAGGCTAGAGGGATGTTATGTGTGTCTATGACAGGGACGTGGCTAAGACTAGAGGGATGTTATGTGTGTCTATGACACGGACGTGGATAAGACTAGAGGGATGCTATGTGTGTCTATGACAGAGACGAAGCTTAGACTAGAGGGATGTTATGTGTGTCTATGACAGGGACGTGGCTAAGACTAGAGGGATGTTATGTGTGTCTATGACAGAGACGAAGCTTAGACTAGAGGGATGTTATGTGTGTCTATGACAGGGACGTGGCTAAGACTAGAGGGATGTTATGTGTGTCTATGACACGGACGTGGATAAGACTAGAGGGATGCTATGTGTGTCTATGACAGAGACGAAGCTTAGACTAGAGGGATGTTATGTGTGTCTATGACAGGGACGTGGCTAAGACTAGAGGGATGTTATGTGTGTCTATGACCGAGACGAGACTAAGACAAGAACCATTCAAAATACATTTAAATGAATAATTATGAATACAAATATAGCATTTTCCGGAATAAAATATCTTGAGATACAAAGATGCGAATGTTTTCTAAAAGCGAACATAAATGTGCATGCTACTATTACAGGCGGACATGATTCTTTACATACATGTATTTATTAATATTGGTGTAACAAAACTTTGATGAACAACACTAACTTACCTTTTATTAACGGTACTTTAGCTGAAAACAAGAACAATTAAACAATTGTGTTAAATATAATGGTCAATGTCATGAGAATGTGGCCATACGTAGCCTAATAACTCAGTTTATTTAATATCATGAGAATGTGACGACACGTAGGCTAATAACTCAGTTTATTCAATATTTCTCTAAAAACTGTAAATTATATTACTGTCTATATATTTACATTCACCCAAGTGTGTGAAACGAGTTCCATATACACACTTTGATGAGTGTACGTCAAAGACAGGAACTATGATAATCAGCCAGATCACAAGGCCCTCTGAACGTGTCTGTTCATTGTTTGATCCTATTTATTCAAGACTGATAATAAACAGACTGTCATGTGCAGTACAGGGACCCACACGGAGTATATATATATATATATATATATATATATATATATATATATATATATATATATATATATATATATATATATATGTATATATGACTGTGATTATATTCAAGGGAGTACAACGTGTGACCAGATCTGTGATTATAATCAAGGGAGTACAACGTGTGACCAGATATGTGGTTACAATCAAGGGAGTACAACGTGTGACCAGATCTATGATTATAATTAAGGGAGTACAACGTATGACTACATCAGTGGTTATGGTCAAGATAATGAACGTATGACTTGAGGCCGTGGCATATCAGTGGTTAGTGCAGTGGTAGTGCACTGGCTTTCCAGCAAAGCGATCAAGGTTCAGTTGCTAGTTGGTGGAGGATTGTTTTCCGATCGCAAACCGACCTAGCCACAGACATTGGTACCAGAAACCATTTGGCGTGATGCTCACCATCTTAATAATAACCACCATTATAATCATGATAATACGACGAATGACCATATATATGATTATAATCAAGAGAGTTCAACATATTACTGCATCTATGACTATAGTCACGAGAGTGCAACATATTACTGCATCTATGATTGTACTCAAGAGAGCACAACGTACGGCCACATATGAAGTAATGTAGAAGAATGTATTCACATTGGGATAAACTGGAGACGGAAACTTTTCATTATTCAAGATTGGATACTAAAGTAACATTGCAATGTGAAAGCAAAGTTCGAAAGAGAACAGCTGAATAGAGATACCACTCAAGATGATGTTGATGAGGCGGAATTGAATGGAGTTTCGTGGTTAGACTAGCGAGAGATATACAGAGATAGCATGTAGTAAGTCAACATAAATCAGTAAATCAATAAATTAAGTACCGCCCATCTTACAGAGCAGCGTAGATCTTAAAAAAAAATCAACCGTTAAACTGGCCTACCACTCGCTACCAGTACCAGCTCAGCATACTGTCAGTATGACACCGTAACGTGTGACTGATCCAACGCCATTAGCGAGCTCAGAGATATCCTCCTTGCGGCAGATGCCCTTTCTTCTTCTGCTTGTGTTCTACTGCCCTTGGCATATGACGTCACAGAGAGGCGGGATGTCTTACTGCCCTTGTCATATGACGTCACAGAGAGGCGGGATGTCTTACTGCCCTTGCCATATGACGTCACAGAGAGGCGGGATGTCTTACTGCCCTTGTCATATGACGTCACAGAGAGGCGGGATGTCTTACTGCCCTTGTCATATGACGTCACAGAGAGGCGGGATGTCTTACTGCCCTTGCCATATGACGTCACAGAGAGGCGGGATGTCTTACTGCCCTTGTCATATGACGTCACGGAGAGGCGGGATGTCCCCGGCATTCAACTGGACAAATTTGGGCGGTAATGTAGATACTAACTTGGTATGTTCCCACTGCCTGTCACATCGTGATGTTGCGGATTCGGTTACGGATTGTCTTTCCGGATGTATTTCTCAAACCTCACATCTCTGAGCTCAATATCTGCTGCTCACGTGTCTCTAGTTGCCAAGTTCTGGCTAGTAGATCCATATTAGTTACCTTATCGCCCCGTCTCAGATAAATGAAAACCCTCCCCTGCCTCCTCGATTCATCTATATTTGAGTTATTATGTCAATATCCCTTTCTGCACCATCGATCTTGTGTCGATGTAGCTTCTCAGCATCTCCCAGCGAAACTTTATTCTCTGATTGGTGCCCCAGTGTGTGTCCTACATCTTGTGTGAAACTATCTCCCAGCGAAACTTCATTCTCTGATTGGTGCGCCAGTGTGTGTCCAGACCAATTACTTCCGATTGCACGTGAATCATATTTAATTTACTCTTGAATCTGTCTGTGATCATGAGACCGAGGAGCTAGGCTATCGGCAAAATGAAGATCTTCAAACTTTAGAAACATAGTCCACTTGATACCAGTCGATTTATGGTCAGTATAGCAAAGACGATCATCGTCGGATGCTTGTTGTAATCGAACACAAATCAGAGAAATGATGTGCGTAGAGAATAAGTTAATTTGACCGTCAACCCCATAACTTGGACTGACAAAAAAAAAAACAACTGTACACCGATGAAGGTCGTGAATGGGGCTTAGCAAACACATCATTTCAACACATTTTTACAACAACTGCCACAATAAGAGCACATCCACGGGTCTAATATATTGTTAATAATAGTAGACTGCTATTAGTGGCCTAATGCTTTGTAAGGAGCGAAAAGGGAAAGTAATGAAAATATAATTGCAGATGTTATCAAATAGGGAGGATGGTACTGGTAATGTCACGATAGTATAATGATACAGCTATTATCAGGTAGAGAGAGATAAGCCTACATGCAGGATCGAATATATAATACTACAGCTATTATCAGGTAGAGAGAGATAAGCCTACATGCAGGATCGAATATATAATGATACAATAATTTTAAGGTAATGATACTGATTCAGGTATTAGCGAGTAGAGATACGGATTTTTGTTTTATCAAGTGGTGATACATGTATTATTGAGTTGTGAAATTGATGCAGGCATTATCAATTAGGGATACCGATAAAGGTATTATCAAGTGCTAATATTGAAACATGTATTCTTCTTCTTCTTCTGCGTACGCAGTCAGACAGAAACCACCATTATTTTTTCGAAAAAAGCGGCGGTCATCCTGAGGCTGTCGCCACTGCCATAGAGCTTGTCTTGCAGTTCCACTGGTAATGACCACATCTGCTCTCTCTGATCCTCGTATGTCGGGCAGTTCTGCAGCAGATGTTCAGAGGTCATTTTACCAGTACCGCACGGGCATTCGTCGGTACACCCTATCTTCAATTTGTTGAATAGGTGGTACCTCAGTCTATTGTGGCCAGTGCGAAGTCTGAAGACAACGACCTGCTCTCTTCGGTTCAACTGGTAATAGGCATCGTTTTTGGTGTAACCAGTATGTTCGGTTTCCCATTTGGTCATGTATCTGGCTTTGATAAGCCGTTTTGACTCTTCGTACGTCATGCTAGTATCAGTTTGTGGTAGTCTTGCACCTTCTTTTGCCAGTCTGTCTGCCTCCTCGTTGCCTTGGATGTTGCAGTGTGATAGGACCCACTGTACCACTACCCTTTTTGGTGCGGACTGCTGGCACAGTTTGCAGAGTGCTGCTCTTAAGTCATTAAGCTCAGTATTTTTCTGGCTTTTTAGCGCTGTGACTACGGCGAGTGCATCTGTCAGCAGGACTATATGGCGTTCATTTTCACTGTGTGTCACCATTTCTTCCACTGCCGCCCTCAGTGCCTCTGCCTCCGCTCTGAAATTGCTTGTGTACTTACCAGTAGCGAATGACAGTGTTATTTTTCTGCCATTTGGTAGGTTCAGGAATGCTCCTGCCCCTCCGTTCTGCGTTGCGTTTGTTACAGAACTGTCGGTGTATGCATGGGTCCAGTCCATGCTTGGGTAGCTTTTCGTTATGAAGCTTAGGGTAGTGTCTCTCCTTTCTTTTTCAGTCTGGCAGTTTTTGTTTGCAATACCTGGTATATTTTCTACCACCTCTGGAAATATATCCTGCCTCCAGGTAGGTTTTCGTACAGTAGTGATGGGTTTTGGTGTTGTTAGTGCGTTTATTAGATCTTTGTGCATCTTTGCTTTGGCTATTTCTGCAAAGTTTCTCCGCTTTAGTTTCCCATTTCCCAAATTGTTTAGTCTCTGGTGCATTGGATGGTCGGACAGTCTTCGGAGTTTCTCTGACTGCAGCTGGGCTCTGCAGTCTCTTCTATCGGTCATGGATTGCAGTTTTGTAATCTTTTCAAGTTCTACAATTGGCGTTGACTTCATGCCACCTGTTATAATTCTCATGGCTTGGAAACATGTATTCATAAGTAATGATACTGGTAGAGATAGTACAAGTAGTGACAATGATGCAGGAATTATCAGGTAGTAATAAAAATGCAGGTATTATCAAGTAGATAGGTAGACACATATAAAAGACAGCATCAAGCTGCTTAACTGAGATACATATTGAGGGTCAGGAGAATGTCAACAATAATAAAGGACAATGGACTTACTTTACTTCAGTAAAGGCGTCAGCTAAAAGAAATGAAAATATCTTTAATGATATTATTTAGGGATTCGTCAGCCAATTACAATATTTGAAATGCCAATGTCAGACTCGCATGTCATTGTTGGAAAATGGTATTGTAAATAGGTCATTATGGCATAATGTCCCAGTTCATTGAGAATACATAGTTTTCATTGCAAGTTTAAATGTGTGTTTATTTGCGACATTTGATGTGGCACATATTAATTCAGCTGTAAAACAATTAAATGTGCTTATTTATTGTCATAGACTTCAAGAAAAAAGTTCAATTTGGGTTCTGTGATAATGCCTAGCCGACATATAGGCTGATAAAACATACAACATGAACGAACTTCTATTTGTGATATGTTAAGGGATGTCGACACGGTCACGAAACCATTGGAAGCAAATGTTCACTCTAAACTGCGCCTGGACACCACCTGTCCTACGCTGTGTGGAAGGCAATGAACAGACTTCGAACTGGTGTCTCAAGATGCAGAGCGAACTTGAAGAAATGTGAATACTCAGATGTCGACACATGTGAATGCGGCGCAGTTCAGGACCAAGATCCTCTGATGATCTGCCCCAACCTCCCTGAAACCTGTGACATGAACGACATGATGGAGGCGAACGACAAGGCAGTTCAAGGTTCTGAATACTGGACGGATGCTGTGTGACATGGTGTTTGAACACGGAAAGTAAGTAAGTAAGACTGTCCCGATTCAAAAAGGTGACGCTAAACCAGACAGGTAAGAAGCAAGAAAATGTGCGAGAGTCAATGACTAAACCGAGTAGATACAAGGGTGAGTTTGATCTCGGCCAACTAGAAGAAAGTCTGCGTTATTCCTAATCAGATCAAGGGGAAGTTGACTACGTAACGGATATCAATTACTACCGTCAATTATCGACACTTACTATGTATAGTTATTTAAGCAGTTCGAAATGATGGACACGTTAGTCACACGTGACAAATTTGGGGATTATTTCAAGAGTAACATAAATTGTGGGAACAGGTTTGGTTTTGGAATCGTCTAGAAGGATGGGGGGGGGGGGGGGGGGGGAGGGGATACCAGACCTAGCGGTACTCAAGGTAATTACGACCACTCGTCGTATCACGTTTTAGTCAAGGAATATATTACACGCGAGCATGTCATGCCAACTTAGAACATGTTAAAAATCCATCAGTACCGTAGTGTCGAGTTGTACAAACAAATATAGTAGCGGTGTGTTTAAAGGAAAAGGGAAAAGCACAAATACAGCTGTGGAGTGTTGGTGTTCAATTCGTGAAAGCGGTCATACTAATTGTCTACCGGGAAAGGGGGGAGTGACTGTTGTTAGTATGGGCAGTTTTGAATCATCTCAGCAGCAGCCATGATATGAGGTGGAGTTAAGGATTCAGAAAAAAAATGATCTTGCAAAGAATCAGGATTAGATTTTGCAGGAAGGCATACCCAAAGTGCTTATAGAGCTTGTTGCATTAACAGTTTGAGTGGACATTTTGAGGAGCCTGACAGAACGTAGAGTGATTTGAGAACGTCTGTGCAGCTAAGGTTTGCACCAATTGCTTGTAGCTGACACTAATTGACTGACCCTAGCAAGTATCTCTCGAATGTCAGTGTGTCTTGCTCATGTCACAGTCTCGATGCTTTTTTGTCATAAACAAGGATTTAAAATTCTATGTCTGAAAAATGTTTGCTAAACAATGATCGCCTGTTAAAGTCAATAATTAAAAAAAACTGAGTATTGCATTTAGACAAATTTAAACTAATTATAGATAGTCAGCATAGGTTTACTAAATGAAGATCAAACATAACATATCTATAGTAACTCACTGAGGAAGTTATCACAATGATAGTTGGATTGGAGCAAGCGGATGTGATTTATCTAGATTTGCAAAGTCCTTTTGTAGAGTACCTCATAAATTATTGTTTAGGAAGTTAAAATCACATCGGATGCGTGGCTATGTTAAATGGAAAAGGGATTGAACATTGGTTAACGGGAAGATGGCAAAGGTTGGGCATAAATAAGGAGTACTCTGAGGGGTGTGAGGTAAAAAGTTGCTTCGGTCTTTGTGAGTCAGTGTCGTTGCAGAAACATTGTAATATCATCGATTCACCTGCCTTGCTGCTACCTTCGTGCCAGTTATCCAGATCTACCAGCTGTGTAAGTCATCAGTAGAAGTTGATGATCTCATTAAGGGATCGAAAAAGCATATTTATGGACTGGAAATGTAATCCACACAAGAAGTAGTGCCGGCCATACTTCGAATATTTTTCATTCGCAGTCCATCTTTCATGATATCGTCTAATACCTAATTCAACACTTTATTTCACACTACGAAATTCTGCTCTCACGCGTCCTGGTCAAGGACCATACATTGCAATGGCTAAATTTTTTGATTGACTCAGTACGAAAAGCTTTCAAAATCATTAACAACAAGATATACTCAGTACGACCTGCTTCATAAACCATCAACAACAAGATAGACTCAGCAATATCACAGTTAAAAAACATCAACTACACGATAACCATTCAAATTGGTTACAATTATTTCCTGATTATAAATGGTGGAGGGGGACAAAAACATCAGGGACAGAGGAATACCATTGAATGGTAGGGTTTACTTTGAGAACAATAGCAGTTTATGATTTTTTAGAAAGATTGGATTTCGCAATTGTTAAACTGTCCAATGATTGTAATAAATATGTAGGTGTGATAACATACAAGACAAAACTATTTTACAGGATCGCGGTAAACACGATTGTACATGGTCACTGCAGACACGATTGTACATTGTCACTGCAGACAAGATTGTACTGGCTTACTGCAGACAAGATTGTACATGGTCACTGCAGACGAGATTGTACTGGCTTACTGCAGATAAGATTGTACTGGCTTACTGCAGAAAAGATTGTACATGGTCACTGCAAACAAGATTGTACATGGTCACTGCAGACAGGATTGTACATGATCACTGCAGACAAGATTTTACTGGCTTACTGCATACAAGATTGTACTGGCTTACTGCAGACAAGATTGTACAATGTCACTGCAGACAAGATTGTACTGGCTTACTGCATACACAATTGTACTGGCTTACTGCAGTCAAGATTGTACATGGTCACTGCAAACAAGATTGTACTGGCTTACTGCAGACAAGATTGTACTGGCTTACTGGATACAAGATTGTACTGTCTTACTGCAGACACCATTGCACATGGTCACTGCAGACACGATTGTACTGGCTTACTGCAGACAAGATTGTACATGGTCACTGCAGACAAGACTGTACATGGTCACTGCAGACAGGATTGTACATGATCACTGCAGACAAGATTTTACTGGCTTACTGCATACAAGATTGTACTGGCTTACTGCAGACAAGATTGTACAATGTCACTGCAGACACCATTGCACATGGTCACTGCAGACAAGATTGTACTGGCTTACTGCAGACACGATTGTACATGGTCACTGCAGACATGATTGAACTGGCTTACTGCAGACAAAATCGTACATGGTCACTGCAGACACGGTTGTACTGGCTTACTGCAGACAAGATTGAACTGGCTTACTGCAGACAAGATTGTACATTGTCATTGCAGACAAGATTGTACTGGCTTACTGCAGACAAGATTGAACTGGCTTATTGCAGACAAGATTGTACATTGTCACTGCAGACACGATTGTACTGGCTTACTGCAGACAATATTGTACATGGTCACTGCAGACAAGATTGTACATGATCACTGCAGACAAGATTGTACTGGCTTATTGCAGACAAATTTGTACATGGTCACTGCAGACAAGATTGTACTGGCTTACTGCAGACACGATTGTACATGTTCACTGCAGACAAGATTGTACTAGCTTACTGCAGACAAGATTGTACATGGTCACTGCAGACAAGATTGTACATGATCACTGCAGACACGATTGTAGATGATCAATGTAGACATGATTGTAGATGATCAATGTAGACATGATTGTACATGGTCACTGCAGACAAGATTGTACATGGTCACTGCAGACAAGATTGTACATGGTCCCTGCATACACGATTGTACTGGCTTACTGCAGACAAGATTGTACAATATCACTGAAGACAAGATTGTATATGGTTACTGCAGATAAGATTGTACATAGTTACTGCAGACTCGATTGCACAGAGTTAATGCAGAAAAGATTGCACATACTCACAGTAGACAAGATTGTACATAGTTACTGCAGACATGTTTGTTATTGTAAAGGATCCATGCAGACATGATTGGACATTGTCACTACAGACATGATTGTATTTGGTCACTGCAGACGTGATTGTACAGGGGCCTAGTTTAAATATATTCAGATCATGGATGGATTAGAACGAAAAGACAAATAGAACGATGTTCATAACCTCTCAATGGAGAACATTTAATTCACACTTGAGATAACATTATAAACGATATATGAGACTTCATGTATCATTTTAAGGGGAAGAGAATCAGCATAGCTTTCGGTAAATGGTATATACTCATCATACCCCAGAGAACGGGCTATTACGTCATCATTGCCCTTGGTAAAGGATAAAAAGGTCACATGACACTTGATAAGGGATGTAGAGCCATAATTGCGCTTGGTAAAGGACAAAACGTCCACATGACACTTGATAAGGGATGTAGAACAATCATTTTCCCTGGTAACGCATCCAGATTAAGTCAATTTAAAAATCAACCCCAGTACTGATCACGTGCTGTTACTCATAGACACCAACATCAAATGAGACTGAAATAGGCATTTTGAAGTATAGATATTGATACAGTTACTGTCACATTGTTACGACGATATACGCATTATTTATAAGTTGTAATGAAATCGTTTATCAAGCAGATATAATAATGACGTGTACAGTGATTGAATAGCACAATTCAATACAGGAATAAATGCAGTCCTTACCTGCTAGTACATTGCTAATACGAGCTGAAATAAAAAAGAAACATTATATCATAATATGTAGTTCGTGTCAGTGTCATAATATTTATGAAATTATATTTTCTTGTGAGTATCCTATTTATTTTAGACTGTTCTGCTTGTGATCTGAGGATTCTGGGTCCGTCATTGTTCTGCTTGTGATCTGAGGATTCTGGGTCCGTCATTGTTCTGCTTGTGATCTGAGGATTCTGGGTCCGTCATTGTTCTGCTTGTGATCTGAGGATGCTGGTAGGTCATTGACTGGATGAATGCTTGCTCTGGGTATCCTCCAACTATGATGATCACAGTAAGACATTACTGACTGGGTATCCTCCAACTATGATGATCACAGTAAGACATTACTGACTGGGTATCCTCCAACTATGATGATCACAGTAAGACATTACTGACTGGGTATCCTCCAACTATGATGATCACAGTAAGACATTACTGACTGGGTATCCTCCAACTATGATGATCACAGTAAGACATTACTGACTGGGTATCCTCCAACTATGATGATCACAGTAAGACATTACTGACTGGGTATCCTCCAACTATGATAATCACAGTAAGACATTACTGACTGGGTATCCTCCAACTATGATGATCACAGTAAGACATTACTGACTGGGTATCCTCCAACTATGATGATCACAGTAAGACATTACTGACTGGGTATCCTCCAACTATGATGATCACAGTAAGACATTACTGACTGGGTATCCTCCAACTATGATGATCACAGTAAGACATTACTGACTGGGTATCCTCCAACTATGATGATCACAGTAAGACATTACTGACTGGGTATCCTCCAACTATGATGATCACAGTAAGACATTACTGACTGGGTATCCTCCAACTATGATAATCACAGTACGAAAGTTTGAAACGCATCCATATTTAAAGAATGCTGCTGACTCTAGATTGACTTAAGATATATTCCGATTATAAAGCTAGGTGCATAATGGGACTTATGTCTGTGACATCCAGACATGAATTGATGCTGGACAAAGTATTTATGCAAATTACCGAAGACAAGGAGCAACTGTTGTATAATAACACTTTAGACATCACGGGGAAATGCATACATACATATAGATCGTGGATGGTACAAGCAGAAAGACCAATCGGGCAAGGACATCAGGCTGAGGTGATGGTCAAGTTAGAAGAATGGTTCCCGCTGGATGTTTTGTTGACATCCCCAAAAATTCACCTTAAACCTAGGCACGAAAAGCAGAGAGTGGTGCAACATGAATGAAGAGCTTAAGGTGAACAAGGCATCCGTGCAGCTCATACCTCGTCGAAATCCAAATTGAGCTCGGGATATTTGAGGTTCAACAAAATTTTATGTTCCAGCATTTGGCAAACATTTTACCAGTGTGGCGAAGTAGCTATATTATATACCTCTATACGTGTCATAGTTTCTATAGTCGCCCTTTTCTTCCAATTTATAACGGTTATAGCTTGCTGCCAGTCGTCTGGTACGCTATCTGTATTTCTACGACTTAGTGTAGAACCAATATAGCCAGAGTAACCATGTGCCTAACATGCATGAATCACATCCGGTGTTATGCAGTCCATGGCTAGCGACTTATTCTTGGGTTTATTATGCGTACCTGTCTCTGATTATTTAATCATTATGTCGGGTTCGGTTTGATCTAGATTGCGTGGACACAAACTAAAACCTCCGTGAAAGTAGTAGAGTACAAACGTTCTTGAAAGTTTTTCTTCAACCGATTTTTTCTGCTGAGCTCATTAAATATAGAATAGCCTTACTTGTCATTAATGGCTGAAGTAGGATTGAAGAATTCGTCCCTAAATCGCATCGTGTTGATACGTTTGAAAAAGTTTCTAAGGTGTTTTAGGAATGTGGAAGGGAGATGCTCGCCATTATATTTTCAAGATCCTTCTGTGGCGAGGTTTTACTGTTCTATTTTGGCGTTTCGTCTGGCTGTCTGGTAGACGGTGTACTCATCTTGCTGTCTGGTAGGAGATAGAGTCATCTTGTCTGGTAGATGATGTAGTCACCTTGTTGTCTGATAGGTGATGTAGTCATCCTGTTGTCTGATAGGTGATGTAGTCATCTTGTTGACTGATAGGTGATGTAGTCATCGTGTTTGGCAGGTGATGTAGTCAACTTGTTGTCTGATAGGTGATATAGTCATCTTGTCTGGTAGGGGATGTGGTAATCATCTTGTCTGACATGTGATGTGGTGATCATCCTGTCTGATAGGTGATCTATTCATCTTATTGTTTGATGGGGTATGTAGTCATCTTGTCTGGTAGGTGATATAGTCATCTTTTTGTCTGATATATAATGTAGTCACCTTGTTGTCTTGTAGGTGATGTAGACAGCTTATTGTCTGGTAGGTGATGTAGTCACTTTGTTGTCTGTTAGGTGATATAGTCACCATGCTGTCTTGTAGGTGATGTAGTCGCCTTGTTATCTGGTAGGTGATGTAGTCACCATGGTGTCTGATGGTGATGTAGTCACCTTGTTGTCTGGTAGGTGATGAAGTCACCATGTTGTCTGGTAGGGGATGAAGTCACCATGTTGTCTGGTAGGGGATGAAGTCACCATGTTGTCTGGTAGGGGATGAAGTCATCTTACTTCTTGGAGGTGAGCCAGCCCTTGTAAGCTTTCTTTTAAAACCGTATAACCACTCTTACTACGTCACTCCACCATGCTTTTCGTTTCTGATCTTTTTCCGGTCGTAAGTTTTCTGTTCCAGTGAACTGATTTTGCGTGGTCATCAAATTTGCCTTAACGATTACCCATTCACTATTCATGTCCCAAGGTTCTTCTGTAAGTGCCGGAAAGACATCTGTAACTTCTCGACATATCTGCTTTTTCCTGAGTTTCTTCTCTGCCTGTTCCTAAGTTTCTTCACTGTCTGTGTCTACGTTTTTTTCTCTGTCTGTGTCCATGTTTCTTCACTGCCTGTGTCTATGTTTCTTCTCTGTCTGTATCTATGTTTCTTCTCTGTCTGTATCTATGTTTCTTCTCTGCCTGTGTCTGATTAGGATGAAATCGATTTAGGACGATATGTCTGTTGTTCCACCTGTACCACGTTTGAACTGCTGGAAGATCGCTGGAGACCGCTGAGTGGTCTCGAGGCAATGTGTCTGCATCTAGTGCCAGAGGTCGCATATTTGAATCACGGCGGAGACCGTTACATTTTAACAAAGATTTTCTGGTAAAACAATATGGCTTAACTTCCACTGCCCGGAAACAAAATATACTTAAAAATATACCAAAATTATGTTTAACTTTCTTTATGCCTTGTAAGCCGCAGGAAGTTGTAAAAATACCTACTATATATAGCCGAAGCCTTCGGCTGCCTGGCAACAAGACACTAACATAACATATCTGTTTGAATACGATGATTCCAAGTATTCCAAGTTCCAAGTAGATTGATATATTTTGCGATCTTATAGACTGATATATAAGGTGATCTTATAGAATGATAGAGACGGCTGTCTAACAGATTGTTAGATAATGTAGAATTATATAATGATAGATAGTGTGAAATTATCGACTGATAGTCTATAAGAACACCTTATCTATCAGTCCATAAGAGTTGGTAAAAAAAAAGAAACATTCAATCAGCTATCTCTTCGTCTTTATTGGAATGTGTTTTTATCTTAATAATGGGGGGTTCTGATTGGGAACCACATTTGCTTTATCTATCCGTGATTCCACCTCAGTATCCAGTCTTCCATCTTGTGTGAACACGCTGCTCAAGTATTTGAATCCTCTGACATGTTTAAGGTCTGCACTTTTTTTCTTTTGGCCTGAATATTTTGTGTTTTCTCTATGCTGTTGATTTTCATTGTCTTCGTCTATGCTGTACTAATCCTCATATTATATAAACTCACAAGATCAAGTACAGTGTCTACAGCACCTGTGTCGTCAGTAGGCCGCTTCTATAAGGCAGCGAGGCCGGACAATGTATGCCAAACAAGAGCAACGGCTCAATACCCTTCACCTGCGGCGAAAGAGATCGATACTTGGAGTCTCGTGGACAGACATGGTGACAAACACAGAGATGGCTTCTGGCTCTGGTCTCTTAAGTATGTACGATCTTCTTATGTAATGAAGACATCGTTGATTTGGTTGTATTAGTGGCATAGAAGACGGTCGCATCCTCAAAAATATTCCAAATGGTTATCTGACGGATGATATGGAAACGTTTGACATACCACAACTGAGGTTTAAAGACACGAGTAAGCGAGACATGTAAACCATGGGTATGGATCTGACATCTTGAGAAGACATGACATGTTAGAAAAAAGTCGGCGCCACCAGGAAAAAGAAAACCAAACAGCCAGTATAGAGTTGCTACTACAAGGTCGCAATCGTTCTATGGACAGGAAGGACTGAAAGTTAGGCCAAACGTAAATAGAAATGGGATACTTTTTTTGTTTTTTAATCTGTTGCACGAGATAAGACTACGACATAATAAACTTTTGAAAACGTATGAAAAATTAAATAAAAAATAATGAATATGTTTTATCAGATAACAAAGTGTGAATGACATAATGTAACGCATTTGATGACCTCATGAACTGACATGTCTTAGAATGAAGGAGAATGAGCTTACCATGTTGGTTTACCAGCCCTGAAAGCCACAAAAAGATTCATTAGAAAATGTTGCTTATATGAATGCCATTTCCTATTTTAAAAGCCATTGTTATTTCAGTGGTAGTGTTATTGTATGAAAATGTCCATTTCGATTAGTCTGAACATTATAAATTACAAGCTGTATATGAAGTATGAGTTAACTGAGTATGAATTAAATAATTGTCATTGACATATCTATGTCTTATCAATATAAGAGTTTTTGTGTGTAGTATATGTTAGTGTTAACGAACAACATGTTTACAACTTTTTCTTTCATCAAACGTAAGGCAACATTGAATTTGATTTGTGAAAAGTCACTACACAACAAAGAATTGCGTCAATTGTATTAATTTCATTTTAACGAAAACAAAACATGTTACATTAACTAAACATATGTTGGTACAAATAAGCGCTATTGCTTTAGAAGAAAAATAGACCAGATAGAGAAGACTATCATACATGCTTACTGCATTCTTTATGCACACTCACTCACACACTCATACACACGCAGACGACAACATACACACATGTATATATGATATTCTCACTTGTATGTAGATGTGTGTATGTGTGTGCATGTGTGTTTTTTAGTGTGTGTGTGCTTTTAAAGGTAAATACATGTTGACCTCACCTCCAATTGGTATAACTTGATCAGCTGAAAGGAAAGGAAAGTGAGGATATTGTTAATGACACTATTGTTGGTGCAGTTACAGCTCCGTCAAATGTGACATATTTCAAATAGTATCCTCAATCGATTCAGAAAACATCTATCTATCTATCTATCTATCTATATATCTATATATCTATCTATCTATCTATCTATCTATCTATCTATCTATCTATCTATCTATCTATCTATCTATCTATCTATCTATCTATCTATCTATCTATCTATCTATCTATCTATCTATCTATATATCTATATGTCTATCTATCTATCTATCTATCTATCTATCTATCTATCTATCTATCTATCTATCTATCTATCTATCTATCTATCTATCTATCTATCTATCTATCTATCTATCTATCTATCTATCTATCGATCTATCTCTCTATCTCTCTATCTATCTATCTATCTATCTATCTATCTATCTATCTATCTATCTATCTATCTATCTATCTTTCTATCTTTCTATCTAACTATATATCTATCTATAATCAATATAGCCAAGATGATATATGATGGTTTCACGCTAAAAGTAGAAGAGCGTAACACGGAATGCTATTCTCGAAGATGATCATCGCATACCATAATATGCCCATTGATAGGAACCGCTTGATGAAGTCATTTGATGGGCAGTTTATGTTAGAGGAAGACGTTTGGTCGTAGCGGAGCGGAATGATACATACGTGATAACAACTACAGTATGCATAGTTTGATATGTTCGTATCATCTAATACATGACCAAGTTGGTTGTCATTGTGTGTGACTCTAAGTCTGTTTTATCTCATTCCCAGCCTGTTTTCTCTGCCTTTCAGTCTGTTGTGTCTGACTCTCTTAGTCTGTTGTATCTAATTCTCTCAATCTGTCGTGTCTGACTCTCTTAGTCTGTTGTGTCTGACTTTCAGTCTACTATGTCTGACTCTCAACGCTAATCGTCCAGAAACAAAATCATGAGTGGATATCATTTACATATATCTCGCATTCTCAGGGGATACAAGAAATGATATCATGCACAGGTGGCGCACATCTGCAGGGGATACAAGACATGATATTATGCACAGGTGGCGTACACCATCAGGGCATGCAGGAAATGATATCATATGTTCTATACCTCCATATCAGAGGTCATTATATATGTAAACTAAGTGATATGTGCTGAAATCAATCAGGTGGCACATGATGGTATTGATTTTAGAAAATGTAAATGATTAATTAATCCACTTGATCAAATCAGTTGTAAATCAATCATCTAATGAATACTGATGTACGATCAGCAGTGTGCACAATCAATGAGATACATGAATCATATGTATGGACAACCTTCATCAGTTACTAAGAGTGACATCAGTTACACATACCAGTTCATGTCATCATAAACACAGACATGATCTCAGTTGTATGTTTATGTTTGTTAAAGCACGATAACTCAGTGTAAATGAGTGGTAAATTAGGTTTGCGTCCGCATAATGTCATTTATACAACTACTATGGGAAAACACACACACGTTTCTAGCATATATTTCCCAGTGTTAGACCCTACAGTGATGACGTCTTGCTATGTAATGAGCGAAATGAATTGTGATACGGTGCTATCAAGTATATATAATAATATACATAGTATTTAGTATAGATTATGATATGGGTACTGTCAAGTAGATATAATAATATACATACAATTAAGTACATCTTATGATATAGGTACTATCAAGTAGAGATAATAATGTGGCATTAGCAAGCTTAAATTATGATACGCGTATTTACATGGAAAACATACAGCCCTTAACTTGATGATAAACCTATGAAAGTGCATCTAAATTATCAAAGATACATGATTAAGTGTACACAGCATGATACGATGCCATTGATTCATTGTTCACGACCTTACCATTGATTCCAGCCGTTTCTTTAACTGACGAAAAAAGAGAAATATCAATTATTAAATAATGTCAGGTTATTTTCATAAAATATTTGAAATGCCATTGGAATGTTAGTATTGCAGAATTAAAACCAAATAGAAAAGTCGATGTTGTAGAAATATCAAGGTACTACTCATTTCATTGAGAACAAATTGAGCCCTCATTTCTATACGTGACTTATTTGTGTTTATTTCAAATGATATGTGGTATATATGTTTTTACAACAGCATGACGAAGGCATTGTGTCTGTTTCTATCCTCAGACTTGGAGTTTTAAGTTTGACGAATGGCACAATGTGCGTTAGACATTGTATTCAGTCAATTAATATAAAATGGGAAATAGAAAACGTGTCTTTGTTGTTTATCTTAAGCGTCAAATAGCAAACAACTATGTGTAAAATAGCTTTACAAACAAGGAGTGAAACGAGGCATTAGTATTCTTGACATGTATCTGACAAATATGGAAATGATAATTATACAGGCGTTAGTACTCTTGACGTGTATCTGACAAATATGGAAATGATAATTATACAGGAGTTAGTACTCTTGATATGTATCTGACAAATATAGAAATAATAACTATACAAAGTTTAGCAAACTTTAATGGTGTATGAGTGTATTTAAGTGTGTTGTTTGAATTTCATCTTCTCCTTCTTCGTTAATCCTTAGATCAAGGTTCCGGTTTCTCTTACAAAGGACACCGCTGTTTGTAAGCCTGTTTCATCTCAATACAGCTTCTGTCTCATATCTATCTCACGAGGCAAGTATTGTTCTCTCTTTTCCTGCGTGAGCGTGCAGCTTTGCAGGATGTGTTCCATGGTCATGACATGCTCCCCACATGGGCACCTGTCATCTGTCCAAATCCTCATTTTGTTGTAAAGATGACTCTTGAGTCTGTTATGCCCAGTTCTCAGTCTGAAGATATTGACTTGCTCTTCTCTAGTTAAGTTATAGTAGCTGTCCTCTTTTCGAAAGTCGGGGTGTTGATCAGCACATTTTACCCTGAAGTTGGCTTTAATTATGGTCTTGGCCTCATTATATGTGATACTCAGGTCTGTTTGTGGGGATGCTCCTCCACTCTTTGCTAGTTTGTCTGCAGCTTCATTGCCTTTAATATTGCAGTGGGATGGGATCCACTGAATGACCAACCTTGGGTGTTATGCTGAGAGCTGTGTCAGGGAGAACATACATTGCTCGAGATCTTCATCAATGTGCTACGGCCTTCGGTGCCTCTGCTTCTGCATATACATTATTGGAATATGTTTCCGTTGTTAACACTAGAGTTTTGTGCTTCTCCATTCCTTAGTCTGTATTAGACCCCTCCACCTCAATTGAATGTGGCTTTGTTAGATGAGCCATCTGTATATACGTGTATCCATATTTCTGGTGGGTATAGGTATACTCTCCTAAAATATTCTTCTGTGATAAATGTCCTTTCTGAATCTGTCTGAGTTCCCTTTTCCCAGTTCTCTCTATGGTTTCTACCATCTCAGGGAACTTGGCTTTTTTCAATGGTGGAATTTGGGATGTTTGTTTTAGATCTCCAACCATTGCATGTCTTATGATTTGTGTTGTTTGAACGTAGTAACATTAATGAAAAGATTAAACTTACCAAAAATTCCACTGTCGTTAACTAAAACAAAGCAAATCAAGATAAGTTATATTTATATTATATTACAGAGTTGTAAGAGATCAGACATACGAATAATGCACTTTTCATTCTCAATATGTTTAGAAACGTTCGATTATTACCAACATGATATTGTAATCAACATTTTCTGATGGCGTCTCTACACATAGCACCATGAACGTGTGTCACACTAGTTCTGTGTATAAACACACTGTGTTAGAGAGATAATCAACATTTTCTGATGGCGTCTCTACACATAGCACCATGAACGTGTGTCACACTAGTTCTGTGTATAAATACACTGTGTTAGAGAAATAATAACATTTTCTGATGGCGTCTCTACACATAGCACCATGAACGTGTGTCACACTAGTTCTGTGTATAAACACACTGTGTTAGAGAGATAATAACATTTTCTGATGGCGTCTCTACACATAGCACCATGAACGTGTGTCACACTAGTTCTGTGTATAAACACACTGTGTTAGAGAGATAATCAACATTTTCTGGAGTGCTGGAAGAAGATGGATTTTTAACCATTCATAGACACAACATCTCAGCCATTCAAAGACACATGTCAGTCATTCATAGACACAACATCTCAGCCATTCAAAGACACATTTCAGTCATTCATAGACACAACATCTCAGCCATTCAAAGACACATGTCAGTCATTCATAGACACAACATCTCAGCCATTCAAAGACACATATCAGTCATTCATAGACACAACATCTCAGCCATTCAAAGACACATGTCAGTCCTTCATAGACACAACATCTCAGCCATTCAAAGACACATGTCAGTCATTCATAGACACAACATCTCAGCCATTCAAAGACACATGTCAGTCATTCATAGACACAACATCTCAGCCATTCAAAGACACATGTCAAATATTCATAGACACAACATCTCAGCCATTCAAAGACACATGTCAGTCATTCATAGACACAACATCTCAGCCATTCAAAGACACATGTCAGTAATTCATTGACACTACAATGTCAGCCATTCATTGACACAATGTGTCAGTCTTTCATATACATAACATGGCATTATTTCATAGACATAATATGCCAGCCTTTAATACATAAAACATTATCGATTTATTTTAAGAAGATCAGGTTTCTGAAAAGCCTCGACGTATTTCTGAAATGTTATTGGAATTTGTTAATAAACATATAAATTGTTCCACCTCCGGGAAGAGGAACACATTGTACAGGATTAGTGAAGTCATGACCGGAACCATAATACAAAGATTGGTGTCATGTATGCCACTGACAGAGTACACGTACCCCCTCTGATATTATCATCAAGTGAGAGCAATGAATTCACACTCTTGACTCAATGAAAGATACATGTCGAGTCATTGTTACTCTCGGCAAATGCTGTAATGAGGGGCCGAGCTTATTGTTAAATATTTGATAAACGATACTGTATTTAGATAGTTGCCCTCAGGTACACAGATGGAACGGTGCTACGTGATTAGAGATGAGGTGCTAATGATTAGAGATGAGGTGCTACGTGATTAGAGATGAGGTGCTAGGTGATGAGATATCAGGTGCTAGGTGGTGAGAGATGAGGTGCTAGGTGGTGAGAGATGAGGTGCTAGGTGGTGAGAGATGAGGTGCTAGGTGGTGAGATATAAGGTGCTGGGTGGTGAGAGATGAGGTGCTACGTGATTAGAGATGAGGTGCTACGTGATTAGAGATGAGGTGCTACGTGATTAGAGATGAGGTGCTAGGTGGTGAGATATGAGGTGCTAGGTGGTGAGAGATGAGATGAAAGCAGGTGAGAGATGAGGTGCTAGGTGGTGAGAGATCAGGTGCTAGGTGGTGAGAGATCAGGTGCTAGGTGGTGAGAGGTGAGGTGCTAGGTGGTGAGAGATCAGTATGAAACTGCTGTTCTTGAGATATAATCACGGTTGTAGCCACTTATTTTGCTGTCACATGACTGCACACGGTCTGGCTAATTTGTTCAGTAATTGTGTTTGGCAATGATGCCTTGAAATGGCAGAAGCAGAATATATGGGTAAATCGTGAATAATTAATTAGCGGACACCTTAGCATCATACATGCAGAATCGTACACGCAAGTACTTTCCTTGTTCACTGACAGAGAAGAGCTGATAGCAAAGCTTATAAATTACCCAAGGTGGGTCCACTGGGTTTGAATGATAAAGGGGGGGGGGGGCGGTGGCTGCCATTAGTCAATGACATCCTTTTGAGTAAAAACACTAAGTAAATTGAACGGCAAGTTACAGTTTGCAACAGTTTGAAACCAAACGCGGAGAGACCAGGGATCCTAGAGTTTTAGTGTGATGAACAAAAAGACATCAAGAACTGTAAATGTCCATGCTTCGATATTTGCTGAGATACTCAATACGTTTGAATCTATCCGATGTTTAGTCATGTTATTTAAATATTACAGACAAAAGCATATACAATATCTGTACTGCAATATGTAGTTGGCTAAAGGAAAACTACTCAGAAAGAATTAGCTGTAGGTAACATAGCTTGATATAGACACAATAGTTGACATGTTTTATTGCATATCCACAAATGATACAAGCGAATTGTCATTTGTCTTTTCCCTGACTATGAAGGAGTAGGAGGACACAGTTGAAAGTTGGCACATTTGTAGCTCATTTAATTTCTACTGGACTTAAGAATTATGAATTTCCCTCTTCGACGGGTTTACACGGTATGGTGCATGGCGCAAAACACCTTATTGACCAGATCTTCTACTATAACGGTTTGTCAGAACAATGGAAAAAATAGAGACCAGAACTGTGATCAAATTCTTGATGTTGCAGGGATAAACATCTACAGAAATACACTGGGTGATGGAACCAGTGTTTGAGGAATTCTGTCCTTCGTGTGCTTTCAGTAAAGAACTGGTGTATGCAGTTTAAGTGTGGCCGTTCCCATGTTGCTGATCTTCCAAGATCAGGCAAACTATCCTCAAAGTGCAGCGATGAAAATGCTGCAAGAGTGAAGAAAATCATTGACCAGGATAGGAAAATGACAATTGCCGAGATATCTAGGTCAGCAAAACTGAATGAAAGTACAGTGTTTAGAATTTTAGACAACAGATTGAACATGATTAGTGTGCGTGTCCGCTGGGTCCCGCGTCTGCTGACATGTGATAAGAAAAAAAAGACGAGGGTTGGGGGTTTATTGCTGTGGCCAGTTGCTATAAAATGTATCTGTCGAAAAACATGTTATCGACCACGGTGACAGGTAGATACTACTTGGGTTCACCATTATCACACAGAATCAAAATGTCTAGCATGCAGTCGAAAATCCCGGGCTCACCAACACATGCCAAGCCAAGAGACAGCAATCTGCAAGAAAAACGATGATGACGTTGTTTGGGACGTCAAAAGTGTCATATTGAAAGATCACCTACCTCATGGCAACACGGTTAATGGGTAATATTATGTAGATATCCTTACTAAGCTAAGAAAGACTGTGACCAGAAAACGATGGAAAGCGCGCTCAAATTCTGTCTTTGCTTCAAGACAACGATCCCTCCCATAAAGCTAAGCTTGTCCTGCAAACAGCCAACGTTTTCAATATTTAAATTCTTTCACATTCTTCATGTTCTGCAGATAAACTCCATTAGACTTTTTTCTTTTCCCAAAACATAAAAAAACAGCTGAAAAAGAAATCATTTTGACAGTGACGAAGATGTCATACTGGCTTGTGATATCTGGTTTAGTTCGAAAAATAGATTCCTTTATTCTGAAGGTCTTTTTAAGGTCACGCAGAGATGGTAGAAATATATAATATCAGGTGGTGCCTATTTTGAGAAAGAATAAACACTGTGCCAAATTTCAACTCTTTTCTTCCTACATATTTGTGGTCAGGGTAAAGACTTATGACAAGCTTGTAAAGGCATACGAATCTCTTGATCTGACATATAAAGATCTGTTAGGAGGTATGTTTCCTTGTGAACATTTACAAAGCGATTTGACCTTACCTTTTGCACCAATGTTAACTGTAAATAGAAGTCATGAAAATATTGTTAATATTATTAGAAGTAATGAAAATAGTGTTAACACTGTTATTTAGTGCTATGTCGGTGTCATAATATATTTGTAACGTCAACGACTAGTCAATATAAAAAATGCGGCAAAACCGATGTGACAGAATGTAAGCAATCAGACAAAGTTCAGTTCGTTGGACCTTGCTATTGTGTAAATTAAGCAACATTTTATGTAATTTGTATTTCTACATGTGTATATTTACAATGAATACATATGCTCACACTTTATAGACAACTGAACTTGAAAATATGCTTACTATCTTTCAGTGTTTTAATTTAAAATGTCAGAGAATTGATTAATTAACAATTATTTGCGTTAAATGAGAACACAAAAAAATAAATTATCAACTTTAGACACAACATACTTTGAGAGTGATGGTTGATATATCAGAAGCCCCTTTTAATCAAGACTGACTATAACATCTCCCTTATGCCATGCCTGACTATAACATCCCGTTTCAGCCATGCCTGACTATACCATCTCCATTCAGCGATGACTGACTATAACATCTCCATTCAGCCATGCCTGACTATAACATCTCCATTCAGCCATGCCTGACTATAACATCTCCATTCAGCCATGCCTGACTATAACATCTCCATTCAGCAATGCCTGATTATACCATCTCCATTAAGCCGTGCCTGACTATAGCATCCCCTTTTAGCCATGACTGACTATAGCATCCCATTCTAGCCATGACTGACTATAGCATCCCCTTTTAAACACGACTGACTATAACATCCCCTTTCAAACAGGAATGCCTATAACATCTTCTTTCAAAGAAGACTGACTATAACATCCCCTTTCAAACAAGACTGACTATAACATCTCCATTCACCCATGCCTATATCATCCCCAATTCATCCATGGCTGACTATGTCATCCCTTTTTATCCATGACTGACTGTAACATCCGCTTAAAGACATGACTGACTGTAATATTCTTTTTAGTCATGACTGACTACAGGATCTTGCGACATTGTAGAGGTAACTATTTAATTAATTTTTGGTTTTGCTTTTTCTTGACTTGCTTGACTTCATTTCACGCAATATAAGGAGGTTCGTCAGTGTACTTCTACATTTGTATCCATCTTCATCATCTTCTTCTTCTTTATCTTCTTCTTCTTCTTCTTCTTCTTCTTCTTCTACTTCTGTTTTTTTTCGTCTTCTTCCCCTCTTCTTCTTATTTTTCTTGTTCTTCTTATGTTCTTCTTCTTCTTCTTCTTCTTTTTCTTCTTCTTTTCTTCTTTTCTTCTACTATTCTTTTTCTTCTTCTTCATCTTCTTCTGCTATTCTTCTTCTTCTTCTTCTACTATTCTTCTTCTTTGTCTTCTTCTTCTTCTTCTTCTTCTTCTTCTTCTTCTTCTTATTCTTCTACAATCAACTGATGCTAAGCTCCTTGCCCGGTGAGGTTTACGAAGGATATTGCGAGATCTATTTCAGGGCTAAGAGAAAGGTTGTCGTTGGTGACGGACCGCAGGAAGGTGAATCATCAGCTAAGAATTGGCATGACATCTATCTTCTGTTGCAGCACATTTACTGTGTTGATATATTTTAAAGACCAAAATGTATGCACTCATGGGAAAAGAGATCGATCAATCTCTTATTGACTGGGTAACGATTGGAGTTTCGTTAGCTACAAGCATGTCCGTAATGGTGATCTCACCTATCTTATTTTTAGCCTTGAGCCTTGCAGGGTTAAACAGCTGACCAACCAATCTAGTGTGCAGCTAGAATTCTTCATTTAAGTTATCAAACGCATGTTTCAGTAGCCGAACAAACAAGATTTCGAATAGAATCGGGGTTAGGACATAGCCCTGCGTAACACCATTGTGAATACCGCATCATTGTGCAATGATACAATCAGATTTAAATGTGTCTTTCATTCCCTCATGGATCGATATTATTAGTCATAGCAGTTTGCATGGGCAACCTATTCTGAAGAGGATTTTGAAGAGTACATTCATAATAACGAAATCAAATGCCTTCGTCGTGGAAAAATGAGTAAAAGAAAACAATAAATGCACGGCAACCATGCAAGCTGGCAGCACTCTCTACTCACATCATCAACGTTCAATTGATAGTGACAAGTAAGTCGGTGTGTACGTATGCGTGTGTGTGTGTGCGTGTGGGTGTGTGTGTGGATGTGCGTTTGTGTGATTATGTGTGTGTAAGTGTGTGTTTGTGTGCTTGCGTTTAAGGGTAAAGAAATAAGGAAAAATAACCTTACCATCTACTGTAACAAAAGGAACTGAAAAAGACAAGATAAAAATGGTTAAATTGGCAAGATTGTGCGACACGATAGTGTTGTAAACTATATGGGAGACGTCAACTAGAGCTCATCCATTATATGTTGAGCAGCTTTCATGTCACGGGTGGTCACGTCTATGATGAGAAAAAGAGAATAGACCAGGTGACCACGACTGAGATGAGAACAAGAGACTAGAACTGATGGCCACGTCTGAGATGACAAGAAAAGAATAGACCAGGTGGCCGCGTCTGGGATGAGAAAAAGAGAATAGAAAAGGTGACCACTTCTGAGATGAGCACGAAAGACTAGATCATATGGCCAAATCTGAGATGAGCACCAGAGACTAGAACAGTTGACCATGTCTGAGATGAGAAGAAAAGAATAGACCAGGTGGCCACGTCCGTAATGTAAAGAACAAAATAGAACAAGTGATCACGTCTGAAATGAGAATAAAAGAAAAGGACAGGTAACCACGTCTGAGTTGAGAAGAAAAGAATAGAACAGATGACCACGTCTGAGAAGAGAGATGAGAAAAGGAGAATAGAACAGATAGCCCCGTCTGAGATGAAACATGAGAAGAAGATAATAGAACAGGTGGCCATGTATGAGATGAAACATGATAAGAAGAAAATAGAATAGGTGACCACGTCTGAGATGAGAAGATGAGAATAGAACAGGTCTGAGTATGTATAAACGAGAACAAGTAATGATTTCGCACGAGTGTGCATAAACGAGAACAAGTAATGATTTAGCACGAGTGTGTATAAACGAGAACAAGTAATGATTTCGCACGAGTGTGTATAAACGACAACAGGTAATGATCTCACACAAGTGTGTATACACGAAAACAGGTAATGATATCACACAAGTGTGTATAAACGAAAACGGGTAAATGATCTCACAAAAGTGTGTATAAACGAAAACAGGTAATGATCTCACACAAGTATGTATAAACGAAAACAGATAAATGATGTCTCTCGAGTGTATAAGCGAAGACAGGTATCTAGTTCAACACGATGATTTGTAAATAATTAGAAACATAAGTATTGACTCCCACACGTCCGTAACAACGAAGATTGGTCAGTGTCGTCACTGGTATGTATGTGTTATAAATGAAAAAATCATAAATGTTATCTTCCATATAAATATACATTTGACAACAAAAAATAGTCTCTGGTCTCATTCGCTTGTAAATATAAACGAAAACTGGTCGGTGGTTCACCGCATGTCTGTATTCACGAAAACTGATAAATTATGTACCCTGCATAATTGTAAACATGATACTTGATCAGTGACAAATGTAACAGAACATACTCCAGAGTGTCAGCGGTGCACACATCTGTATCAAACTGTTAAGCACCACTAAATTAATAATCAACCAAACCAGTCACACGACAAATAGTCAGTGGTCTCACTCAGAGATATGTAGACGGTCAATAGTCAATAGTCTCACTTACATACATGTAGACGGCCAATAGTCAATAGTCTCACTCACATACATGTAGACGGTCAATAGCCAATAGTCTCACTCACATATATTTAGACGGCCAACAGTCAATAGTCTCACTCACATACATGTAGACGGCCAATAGTCAATAGTCTCACTCACTTATATGTTAACGACAAATAACGCGATGCATACGTACAGCAGGCAGTAATACGACAGCCAGCATGGAGATACGGTTTACGCAACGTATGGGATTGATTTCATGATGGCGCAAGGTTGTGTGTACTTCTACATTGATCTAAAGATGCCTGCTGCATATGGTGCATTGGTGTCATTACTGCCAGTAAGTGAGAACGGGAGGTAACAGGCAAAAATCCAGCCACGACGGACATGCACAATAAGGCTCGCAATAGACGACCGATCGCAGCTGTGTACATACAGCGCCAAACTCGTGTGGATGAACTTCTTTGTGCCAATTGCTGTGCCAAGCAGAAAGAAATCTCGGCAATGCTTATGCTTTTGATTGTGTGAGTCCATAGCAATATCTATGTCCTGCTGGGTATAGGAAAGTTGTGCGAGATGGGACCTCGCATGTTGACACAGGAAATGAAACAGCGTCAAAAGCAGGTGTCAGAAACTTTTGACGCGATAAAAACAGGAAGGCGATGCTTTTATTCGTCAAATTGTCATTGGTGAGGAGTACTGGGCATATCATTATGAGCTAGGTAGCAACCGTTATTCTATGGGATACAGGAATAAGAACTCACCTACACTAAACAGTTTACGGTCGTTGATTTGGCGTGAAAAGTGAACATGACAATCATTTGGGACGGCTAGGGCGTGGTCTACAATGAGTTTAATGGAATACGGCAACTCTGATCGATATGTGAACACGTTATGACAGGACGCTTTCTCCAATCCCAGCCAGAAGGATGTACACTTTTCTCAATCCTCTCTCTATACAGGTGACCATTCGTTTTTAAATGGCAGGCCTGATTGTTGCTAGGTTTTGAAACAAACATGAGCTCATCATTCTTCAACAGCCCATTAGGTCTGCTTCATGTATTGACTATTATCAGCCTCTGCCCTTTATTACTTGATGTAATTCTGATTATAGTTACATTCGTAGAATGTCATTCATTTTCATTAATATAGTCAGCTTTATCCAATTTTAATCTGAATACACAATACATGCATCGTAATTGGTTTTACTCATTTCTCAAATTGTTATGACATATTTACTTATGAAGGTTCTTCACAAATGATATTTCGACTACATGTATGCTTGCGGAATATGAGTCTAACATCGGTTTCAGTTTTACACTATGCAGTTTTAGAGAAATTATTGTCGTTGTTCTTTCTGGGGGAAATTAGTCTAACACATGCTCCTGTTTGCCCCAATCCAAAGGCAGCGGAGTACTAGGCTCCAGCAGGGAAGACTGTAGGGATTTCGGTCGACACACTACGCATGAATATAGCCTTGGCAGTTTGACATGTTAATGGCTGTTCGACGCAACGGCCTTTGACGTCTAAGCGAACATTATTATTATTATTCCAGCGTTTAGCCTCACATAGGAAATAGTTAAACAGTTTTATTGCTGGTTTTGACTGTAATGAATTCAACGTCATTCAATTAAAAAAGGCACTACATGTATTTGTTATATCTTGACAAACTGTTTATAATAATGATATGGACGTGGAACCCTCAATGTGCGGGGCATGTCAATACTGTAATGTACAAATAATGAGCGTTTATGATTTTTACTCAAAAACACGTGAATTATGAATGACCTTTTTCGCACATAGCCGTGGCTTTCTGTGAAGTCTGAAAATGCTATCCAGCAAAGAAAAAAAATGTGTATTCCTCAACTAAGCTAAAATGCATTCTAATTTCTTAACCCGGCTACTAAAAAGGTGACATTGAAATCTCAGACTGCTCGATTTTGCAGTCAAACATTAACCATGTTGGTAGATAACGATGAGATGAATTATCAATTGTGTGTACAACCAGTGAGCTACAGGAACCATTATTATTAGTTACTATTTACCATTTTCTGAAAGGTACTAATGAACAATCGTCTGTCATTCGTGCAACCTCGACCACAAAATAATACAAGTGATTCACAACAACATTACATTAACTTAACAATAGATAATACATTAACTTAAGATAATAATTTACTATTAGATAATAATTTAACATTAAACAATGGCTCCCGGGTCGACCCAGCCTTAAATGGGTACCGGTTCAGTCCGGAAAGTAAGAGCGGCGAGGGAGAGGAGATGGCTACCGCCCTCATACAGCCGAGCCTTTGAAATGTGATATCGATAACACCTCACACACCTACGGCAGTAATTCTATGGGTTACCTTACTTTTACTTTACCAGACAATAACATTAGATAATATATTAACATATGCAGTAATTTAACATTGACAATAATTTAACATTGACAATAATTTACATTAGACAATAACTTAGCATTAAATATTAATTTAACATTGCATAATAATTTTCTTTTGCAAAATTTAACAATGACAACAAATTACATCAGACAATAACGTAATATTAGACAAGAACTGGGCATTAGACAATAATTGAACATACGAGTCATAATACAATATTTAGCATAGGTCATTCTACAACGTCTAAACAAACATCTTGAGCTAGATGAACACCTCCCAGAGAGTCTGTGTGGATTCATAGTTGCTCATGGAATTGTAGACATGATATTTCCGAAGAAATGTTGATAACTAAATCGTCATCTGCACACACAGCTCATAGACCTCACAAAAGATGTTGATAATGTCAGCAGAGGTGGAATATGATGAATCATATACAAATTCGACTGCCCTGAAATTAGTCATTTAAGTGAAACAGCACTACGAAGGCATTAGTACACGTTCAATTGAGAAAGGCGTGAACTGTTACTACGTACATCATGTGAGATCAACTAGGGCATAGTGTACTTTTCCCGACCCTGTTATGCGATAATTTTTCGTCTATGCGCACTGACGTCTTCACTGACACTGAGTATGTAAGCCATTAAATATTCGCATGAATGACCGTCTATTGAATCTACACAGACCAACTAAAAAACCAACAAAGTCGGCGATATGATATGCAAGTTCTTAAATACATGTGGATATGCTCTGAACAATAGCTCAGTACAGAGTATGCAGAAATGCATGGGCCGCTTCTCTGCTGCATGTGACACCTTTGGCTTGCTATTAGCAAATAGGAAAACTGAGGTGATGTATTATCAATCCGAAGAACAGTTTATAAATGATCAGTGGTTACATTAAGCGGACAGAAACTACATACGGTCGAGAAATGCATCTATCTTAGAAGCTCGTTGACAAGATCAATAATAATGGCTAATAAAAAACAGCGAAGACCAACACACCTTTGTGTGGAATGCGCTGGACACTGTTGGAAAGTAAAAATATCACGTTGAGGGTCTATCGCGTGATCCATACCTACCTTATGTGTATGAGAGCTAGACTGCCTATTTTGGGAGCACAAGGAAATTGAGGCACTCCCACATGACATGTCTGAAGCACGTGTCCCACATTCGCTGGCAAAGTAATTTTGCAAAAAAATGAAGTAATGCCCAGAGCTAGCAAGTATGATATTGATGCACATTTGCACATACATAAAAACCAGTTGGGATGGTCTGGCCTTTTTGGTCGAATGCCAATCTGGGGTAGTTGTCTCGCCGCAGCGACTAAATTTCAACCAGTGTTCGTAAAGCGATCTCAGTCCCGCCAGGCGGAGCGATAGCGCGGGCTTGCGGAAAACGCGCGCCTGCCTTTCCCCGTAGAGCGAATTGGGTGCGGTTTGTTGTAGTGGCTCCTCCACCGAGGTGCGCTCGTCTGGTCCGTATCAGGAAACGTGGTCCGTCCGTGGTGATTTATCTAAGGCTTATAGCAGAGCTCGACAGTACGTCTCGCTGGTGGTCCGACTCTCGCAAAGAGCTTGTGACCGGCAAATGGAAAGCAGGAATCGTTGCCTCGAGGCCCTGCGTTCTCCTACGGAGAAGGGCAGGCCGGCAGGCCAAATTGTCTCTAGAGTCCCAGTGAAATTCATCGCCGAGCTCGTTGGGATCCGTTCTGCACAGAGCGCTGCCATCCCTCCTCGAGCGAGCCCGGTCGGTCGGTCATCTGGTGCGTGTGGGAGGCCCCTGTCAGGCGGTCCTAGGTCGACGGAGTGAGGGACGGGTGAAACAACCGTCCGTCCGTCCCGTCAGTCGGTCCCTGCGGCCGTCGTCCCAGTGAGGCTTTTTACACACCCTTCCTCCGCCGACCGGTGTGTGCTGTACGTACGTCTCCGACAGATATCTGGTTGATCCTGCCAGTAGTCATATGCTTGTCTCAAAGATTAAGCCATGCATGTCTAAGTTCACACTGTCTCACGGTGAAACCGCGAATGGCTCATTAAATCAGTCGAGGTTCCTTAGATGACACGATCCTACTTGGATAACTGTGGCAATTCTAGAGCTAATACATGCTTACCAAGCTCCGACCCTCGCGGAAAGAGCGCTTTTATTAGTTCAAAACCAATGGTCGTTTCCCCTCGCGGGGTTGCGGCTTCCCCACTGGTGACTCTGGATAACTTTGTGCTGATCGCATGGCCTCATGTGCCGGCGACGCATCTTTCAAATGTCTGCCCTATCAACTATCGATGGTACGTGACATGCCTACCATGTTTGTAACGGGTAACGGGGAATCAGGGTTCGATTCCGGAGAGGGAGCATGAGAAACGGCTACCACATCCAAGGAAGGCAGCAGGCGCGCAACTTACCCACTCCCGGCACGGGGAGGTAGTGACGAAAAATAACAATACGGGACTCTTTCGAGGCCCCGTAATTGGAATGAGTACACTTTAAACCCTTTAACGAGGATCTATTGGAGGGCAAGTCTGGTGCCAGCAGCCGCGGTAATTCCAGCTCCAATAGCGTATATTAAAGTTGTTGCATTTAAAAAGCTCGAAGTTGAATCTCAGGCGCAGGCGGGCGGTCCGGCTCGCGCCGGTTCACTGCCCGTTGTCTCCTGCCCTACCGTCTGCCGGCTCTCTCCCACGGGTGCTCTTCGCTGGGCATCCTGGGTGGCCGGCGCGTTTACTTTGAAAAAATTAGAGTGTTCAAAGCAGGCCTCGGCTGCCTGAATAATGGTGCATGGAATAATGGAATAGGACCTCGGTTCTATTTTGTTGGTTTTCGGAACTGGAGGTAATGATTAACAGGGACAAACGGGGGCATTCGTATTGCGGCGTTAGAGGTGAAATTCTTGGATCGCCGCAAGACGAGCTACTGCGAAAGCATTTGTCAAGAATGTTTTCATTAATCAAGAACGAAAGTCAGAGGCGCGAAGACGATCAGATACCGTCGTAGTTCTGACCATAAACGATGCCGACTAGCGATCCGCAGGAGTTGCTTCGATGACTCTGCGGGCAGCTTCCGGGAAACCAGAGTGTTTGGGTTCCGGGGAAAGTATGGTTGCAAAGCTGAAACTTAAAGGAATTGACGGAAGGGCACCACCAGGAGTGGAGCCTGCGGCTTAATTTGACTCAACACGGCCAACACTGAAATGATTGACATGCCGAGACCACTCTTCTGGGGTCTAATATGGAACTGGTGCTGGATTTAGACCCTCAGAAATCTGGGGTTATGCCCCCTGTGGCCCGGTTTGGTCTGCATCCAGTGTTCTGAAAAAGGAATTGACGGAAGAGCACTATCAGGAGTGGAGCCTGAGGCTTAAATTAACTTAACACGCCAATACTGCAGAATGACTATCAAAAGTACACCTTCGTGGGGTCTAATAGAGAAAATGTGCTGGAATTAGACCCTCGAAAATCTGGGGCTACCCCCTAAGAAACTTGATTGTCTCGCTAAGGGAATTGACGGAAGGGCACCACCAGGTGTGGAACCTGCGGCTTAATTTGACTGAACACGCCAATACTGTAGAACAACTGACAAATCGAGAGCACTACCGTTTGGGTCTAATAATGAACGTACGCTGGTATTAGACTCACGGATGACAAGTCAGCTCTCAAACACTCAAATGAAAGAACGCTACGGAAATCGTGTTTAACTCCGCAGAAACCGCAGATTTCAAATACGTGGTCATTGACAAACAAAAGCCCTCAATAAATTCGTCTGACCAAATTGTGAACGGGTGCTGGAAATAGATCATATAAAGACAGGTCAGTTTTACCCTACAAATGACAGGGCGTTGCTACGGAAAACCAGCTCAAATCGAGAGGAGCCGCAGACACTTTGGTTCACGTACCAGGCTGATAAGCTAAGGGCGCGAGGCTACCATGTGGGGGATTACGGCCGAACCCTTGTAAGCCGCAATCCCGCCCAAAATTTCAGCACCACTGCAATGGGAGGCTACTACATGCTCGGGACCTGGGGCTTGCGCCCCAGCCCTATCAGGTAGAGCCACAGTAAGAGGTCCTTGCCGTCCGCCAATCAAAGCGGGCGGACAACTGCTTGATACTCACCTTATACGGCGATGGGGTGCGAAACCACCAACCAAAGACTTAGTACCTGGTCGGGGTGTCGAAAATAGTAGAGCAGCCACCTCACTGTGAACTGTCAAGACTCAACCACTGACCATGAGAGTTGTCCGCACACCAGGCGAACAACATCTCTGTGACATTACCAGGCTTGTCCTCTGGCTAAATGCACTCCGGCTACGATATCTACCTCTGTACGTTATCAGCTAATAACTATCATGCTGGACGCAGAAGAGATGCAGACCAGCGGACATTGCACAATTGCCCCACTGTGTCAACACCCCAGGTGGCGGGGAATGCTAGGCGTACCATCCCTGCATAGAAGCCAAGAAAATAAAGGGAAAAAGAGATACCCCACTCACATGCAAATGCTACGTTTCTGGCAGGACGTGACGATCCTGGGATACAGACACACTGGACTGCCTCTCTTCCGGGTAAACCAGTCCATCTCATATATCATCTCACATATCATCATTGCATCCTATAGACACGAGTAGTGAAGACTCGATAGTCTAGTAAGACAACTTCCATAAGAGAGACAACTCTGATCATAAACAACTGATGCCTTGCAGATAGGCTGGGGAAAGCCAAAGGCTAAGGAGGGCATCCCTACAGAAACGCCTGTTGAAATCGGATGCACGGGGCCGCAAGCCTAACAAAACAGTGCAACGTAAATCGCAGTATGATGGCAGTACAACCTATTAGAAAAACGCATGGCACTCATCCTGCGGAGTCCCGCCAGGCAGCGATAGTGCCGGGCCTCACGCCTCGAAGGGGCCCACCCTTGACTACTGGTGGTCACCCACCCATGTGTCGTGGAGTTAAGGCACATGGCTATGGGGCAACTTCTATTGGCCAAAACCTCAAGACCCTCAAAATACTACAGTGGAATGCGGAGGGAGTCATTTACAAAAAACTTTCCCTAACACACCACCTGCATGAAGGTAAGATTGACGTGGCATGTATCCAGGAAACGCATCTCAACAATAACCATAAATTCTCAATCAGAGGATACCAGACCTTCCGTCTAGATAGAGAAGGCCACAAAGGAGGGGTCCTGATACTGACCAGAAACTGCATACCGAGTAGCGCGGTATCTGTAAATCACACCGGACAAGCAGAAATTGTAGGAGTTGACATAATGGCTCAAGAGACGAAGCTCCGCATTTTCAGTCTGTACGGACCACCAAATAGAGACATATCGCTCTCGAGTATGGAGGTCAGAGACTCCAACTGCATAGTAGTTGGAGATTTCAACAGCCACTCGGAGAGATGGGGATACTCTGAAACAGACAGCAGAGGTGACGAAGTGGAAGATTGGGAGATAGATGCAAATCTCTCCCTAATTAATAGGCAGGAGGACAGCCCTAGCTTCTATTCAAGAACATGGCATACCACCTCGACTCCAGATTTGGCCTTCTCCACACAGGACATACACCATAAAATAGACCGCCAGGTGCTAAACCAACTGGCAGGTAGCGACCACAGGCCGATCAGACTAACCATTGACATGGAAGTAGGCCCACATGAAACAAAACCGCTCCCACGTTGGAATTACAAACAAGCCGACTGGGACAGACTTGCAATCCTGACAGATGGGCTGTGTGAAACCATCAACACACGAAACACAAAAATGAAGCCCATGGTAGAGAGCCTAAGCAAGGCAACAATGCAAGCCGCCACTGAAACCATCCCAAGAGGAGCTAGGAAAAACTATAAGCCCTACTGGAATGTTGAGTTGCAGAAAGTGGAAGATGCAGTAACAAATGCTAGGAACATGGCAGAGCGAGAAAAATCCATTGAGGCAAACATCGCCCTCAAAGCCGCAGCGGCGAAGTACAAACACACTCTCAAGCAAACAGCAAGAGAAAGCTGGAAAAATAAAACGGAAAGTCTTAACCTGGACAAAGACGGGAACAAGCTATGGAAGCTAGTCAGAGCCATGAACGACGAAGCCCCGTCAAATAAACAAATTACTATCAAGCAGGGCGAGAACTTGATCACAGGTAAGAAAGCCGCAAACGCCTTTGTCGATCACTATGCCAGAGTAAACCACATCGAGGCCCCTGCAGATAAGCATACATACATTAGCGAAGAGCTAAAGGGACACGAAAACATAAATACGGCTCCTGAAGAGAACATGATGGCCAAACTAACAATGCGCGAAATGGAAGAGGCTATGATAACACTAAATAAAAGGAAATCTCCCGGAAAAGACGGGATAACAAACGAAATGCTGATGGGGCTGGGCCAAACAGCGAAAAAGAAACTGCTATCGGTCCTGAACCAAAGCTGGAAAAGGGGAATTGTACCACAGGCATGGAAAGATGCAATACTGGTACCAGTACCAAAAACAGGAAAGGAAAAAACAGATCCAAATGGATACAGGCCCATAAGCCTACTGAGCTGTGTCGGCAAGCTGATGGAACGGATGATAAACACCAGACTGATGTGGCATCTGGAAGAAAAACGAATACTAATTCCACAGCAAGCCGGCTTTAGACAGCACAGATCCACTGAGGACCAGGTCATCCTCATAGCCCAGGAGATAGAAGATGCCTACCAGGCACAGAAACACACAGTAGCTGTTTGGGTGGATCTGGAAAAGGCATTTGACAACGTCTGGAAGGATGGACTTAGAGTCAAACTAAGAAGAAGTGATGTCTGTGGGAAGATGTACAAGTGGATCAACCACTACCTCAAACAAAGAACGGCCAGAGTCCAAGTACAAGGGCAGATGAGCAAAAAGGTGACACTCGAGCAGGGAGTACCCCAAGGGGGAGTATTGTCACCCACACTCTTCCTGGTATATATAAACGATATTACAGAGAATATACCAAGAAGAGTCCATAGCTCAATGTTTGCAGACGATCTGGCTATGTGGACCTCTGAAAAGAATCTCACCATAGCAAGAAATCGGATGCAGACGGCCCTAACATCGCTTGAAGAGTGGGCGAACTCATGGCTGGTCAAAATAAACGAGGAGAAAACCACATGCACAATATTCTCGCTTTCATTAAAACTCCAAAGTACCAAATTAAGTCTAAATGGCAAAATCCTGCAGCCAAACGACAACCCAACCTATCTGGGAGTCACATTTGATCGGCGCATGACATGGAAAAGTCAGATTGAGAGAAACCGAATGAAAGCCAGAGAAAGAATGGCAATCATGAGGAAACTTGCTGGCACAAGTTGGGGATCAGACGAAGGCATACTAAAGAAACTGTATACTGGAAGAGTGAGACCAGTTCTCGAGTATGGCATTGCGGCATGGACAACAGCAGCGAAGGCGAACTTCGATAAAGTTAACAAACTTCAAAATCAAGCCATGAGAATTATAACAGGTGGCATGAAGTCAACGCCAATTGTAGAACTTGAAAAGATTACAAAACTGCAATCCATGACCGATAGAAGAGACTGCAGAGCCCAGCTGCAGTCAGAGAAACTCCGAAGACTGACGGACCATCCAATGCACCAGAGACTAAACAATTTGGGAAATGGGAAACTAAAGCGGAGAAACTTTGCAGAAATAGCCAAAGCAAAGATGCACGAAGATCCCATAAACGCACTAACAACACCAAAACCCATCACTACTGTACGAAAACCTACCTGGAGGCAGGATATATTTCCAGAGGTGGTAGAAAATATACCAGGTATTGCAAACAAAAACTGCCAGACTGAAAAAGAAAGGAGAGATACTACCCTAAGCTTCATAACGAAAAGCTACCCAAGCATGGACTGGACCCATGCATACACCGACGGTTCTGTAACAGACACTACACAGAACGGAGGGGCAGGAGCATTCCTGAACCTACCAAATGGCAGAAAAATAACACTGTCATTCGCTACTGGTAAGTACACAAGCAATTTCAGAGCGGAGGCAGAGGCACTGAGGGCGGCAGTGGAAGAAATGGTGACACACAGTGAAAATGAGAGCCATATAGTCCTGCTGACAGATGCTCTCGCCGTAGTCTCAGAGCTAAAAAGCCAGAAAAACACTGAGCTTAATGACTTAAGAGCAGCACTCTGCAAACTGTGCCAGCAGTCCGCACCAAAAAGGGTAGTGGTACAGTGGGTTCCGTCACACTGCAACATCCAAGGCAACGAGGAGGCAGACAGACTGGCAAAAGAAGGTGCAAGACTACCACAAACAGATACCAGCATGACGTACGAAGAGTCAAAACGGCTTATCAAAACCAGATACATGACCAAATGGGAAACCGAACATACTGGTTACACCAAAAACGATGCCTATTACCAGTTGAACCGAAGAGAGCAGGTCGTTGTCTTCAGACTTCGCACTGGCCACAACAGACTGAGGTACCACCTATTCAACAAATTGAAGATAGGGTGTACCGACGAATGCCCGTGCGGTACTGGTAAAATGACCGCTGAACATCTGCTGCAGAACTGCCCGACATACGAGGATCAGAGAGAGCAGATGTGGCCATTACCAGTGGAACTGCAAGACAAGCTCTATGGCAGTGGCGAGAGCCTCAGGATGACCGCCGCTTTTTTCGAAAAAATAATGGTTACTGTCTGACTGCATACGAAGAAGAAGAAGAAGAAACAGTTTACGGTCGTTGATTTGGCGTGAAAAGTTATCATGACAATCATTTGGGACGGCTAGGGCGTGGTCTACACTGAGATCTATGGAATACGGCAACTCTGATCGATATGTGAACACGTTTTCTAACAGTACTAGCACGTCTGCTGCGTGTTTGTGTTTGCAAGCACGCAATTCTTCAGCAGAAAGACATCCACATACGAATCTACAAATAGTGGCTGGATTGGAGCTTCTCAAGTTGGACACTTGACAGGTTCCATCCCACATCACCAATCTGGCACGTTCTTTCTGTTCCCGACTCTAGAATAGTACCTTAAGAGAGAAAGGTGTGCAAGCAGCTGAGTGTAGCCGGCTTTTAGAGACAAGGTTTGATGTTTTCATTGATGGGATGGAACCACTCGTCAGAGTTTGGCTTTTGTGTGTGGACCGGGATGGTTGCTACGTTAATAAAAAATGGCATATCCTAAAATGACATTTCAAGTTTTAAGAGAATATATAGTTCAAGTGTAAATTGTGTACATTAATGAAATTATTTCATCAGAGAATAGATAATCTCACTTTTCAAATCGCCCTCGTAGAAAACAAAACTTGAGCTGTCTCACTCGCTAGTAAATGTAAACAATAAAATGGGAAAAGTTGCACTCGCGAGTATGTGTACAAGACAAAATGTCAATGGTCTCACTCGCGAGTATATGCAGAAGAAAAAATGTCAATGGTCTCACTCGCGAGTATGTGTACAAGACAAAATGTCAATGGTCTCACTCGCGAGTATATGCAGAAGAAAAAATGTCAATGGTCTCACTCGCGAGTATGTGTACAAGACAAAATGTCAATGGTCTCACTCGCTAGTATGTTTAAAAAGCAAAATGTCAATGGTCTCACTCGCGAGTATGTGTAAAAGACAAAATGTCAATGTTCTCACTCGCGAGTATATGCAGAAGACAAAATGTCAATGGTATCACTCGCGAGTATGTTTAAAAGAAAACATGTCAATGGTCTCACTCGCTAGGTTATATTAAAAACAGACAGTGCTCTCACCTTTTATCTGTGCTCGAACTGAAGAAAAAATAACAAAGACAGATGTTCAATCAAATGGCCAACTTCATGTCAGTGTCTTACAATGTATCAAATGGTCAACTTCATGTCAGTGTCTTACAATGTATCAAATGGTCAACTTCATGTCAGTTTCTTACAATGTATCAAATGGTCAACTTCATGTCAGTGTCTTACAATGTATCAAATGGTCAACTTCACGTCAGTGTCTTACAATGTATCAAATATTCAACTTCATGTCAGTGTCTTACAATGTATCAAATTTCTTTGCCGTTTTAGTCTATGCAATGGTGGTAAATGTCATTGTTTTGCTATGATACTGCATTTGTGTAAAACGACATTGTCATGTTAGTAAATGACAATCTTATTAATTTCATGTGTCTTGAACTGGCAGAAAGTTCGTGTTGCTTAATGGCAGGACTGTTAGTTAATCGAGTATTTCTTTTTGAATACCTGCATTGTTTTTCGTTGCTGTAGAAACCCTGTGTCGTCTTATGATACAATTGGAGTTGTTGATTCTAATATGTTGGGACTCTGTTCGTGTTTGCAACAGTTGATGTCATTTCCGTTTTAGTAACCGCTCATGTGTGAACATGGAGACCAAAGTCTACCTTGGTTATATATAAATTAACACCAATATATGTAATTTCTGATTGTTTCCAGAGAAAACTGAAGTACAATTTACGTTTAACTACTAAATATGATGAACATATTTTAGGTTAGCTACAAAATAGGTCATATGTACAATTAAACAATATTTGACTTAGGCGACCAGGGACTGTTGCGCCTAATTTATATGTCAATGAACAAATCTATAGACCGCGTTCCAGACGGTTTGCAGTTCTGTTGGGCAGGTGGGAATCTGTTTTAGCAAGATGTAGGGAAAACGCCTCCAGCATGAGCCCGGTCTCTTGCCGTCCCCAGAGTCTGCCAGATCAAATCGTGGGCTGTAACATCCAGAGGGAGGCAGAGAACGTGACCGAGAGGAAGTGGGAGCGGCGATCAGTCGTTAAAGAAATGCCTGCACGTTGAGTTCGTCGAACTGTTTGAGATCAGTGGATTTCAAGAATGCGCCTCTGGTTGCTGAGGTGGAAGGCATCAAACCATTGGTGGGCCCTTGTTGTAGTGTCCATGTATCAGATCTGAACAGAAGGGTGGGAACGATGTAGGAGGAGTATATACGAAGCCTGGTCTCCATCGAAAGTCTCCACTTGGACCAGACTCTGAAGAGGGAGTGCATGGATGAAGCTGGCAGACCCATTCTACGGATGATTTCGTGACTGCTACGTGCGTCAGATGACTGCCTGTCGTTCAGATAGATGACGTTCTTTGTGGCTGCAACAGGATTGTCGTTCGATGTGATGTGCTCATCGCAGAGGGCCCTTATATTCTGGTCACGGCCCAGAAGATGTGCAAGCCTACGTGGGTAGCCAACCGATCCAATGCCTCCAGTAGGCCTAGCAGTTCATGATAGTCATCATCTGGTATGATGACGTAATCAGCATAGAGGAGATCAGTTACCAGTTCGTCGTCGACAAGGAGACCTGGATTGTGTGCAGATGACTGTGTGACGATTCAGTTCATGGCGCTGCAGACAGGCGCATTGGTGAGGAATCAGGCCTATTGAATACCGGGTATATATAGAGAACTTCTCAGCTAGATCCCACCCGAGTCGAATTTTAGCGCTGGTGTGACTGTGGAGGTCCACAATTAAGATCACTAGGGTAGTTGGAATACCCACTCACTGTACGATCTTCCACAGGGCGTGTCTATCCACAGAATCGAAGCTAGCTCGTAGGTCAACGTGGAGAGGACGGATAACCTCACGGTGCAGTTCTGTCAGGATGCGGGGGACGAGAATAACATTAATAGTGAAACGACAGGCGATGAGCCATGCCATAAGTACAAGGCTTTTCATAGTATGGACGAGCTAACAAGATGGGGCATATCTACAAGGCTTTTCACATTTTAGAACAGCTAACACGATGGGACATATGTAAAGGGCTTTTTATATTTAAGAAACAACACACAATTTAATTTCTAAGTATCGTGTCCAAGTTATGAACAGATAATCAAGAATAATGTGCTTACCTGATGCGCTTAGGCTAACTGAAAGTAAAATATAAATTAGAACAAATGATTATTTTGTCCCTTCTGCATATGTTTGTATCAGCAATATACAATCTGAACAATCGTCGCAAATGGTCAGTATCAGTAGTGTTTTGAATTTTGAATTTCAGAAGTGTGATTGCCTGACGTCATAACAACCTCAATGGCTCCTACGGTAACTGATCAATGCGAGACATGCTTACCCACCAGACACTGTCAGCTAGAATACACTTGGTAAACATTTGCAACTATCATACATATACATATTTACAAATAACTTGAACACTTGCAACTACCATGTGTTTACTTAACCATCTTTTGTTTGCGAAGTTCTCTTAATGATCAAGTATTTACTCAACATAGTTAGCCAATGTGTATTCACTCACAGAACACTATCAGCTAGAAATATAATCACTAAAAAGATTATATAAATTTACATATATTTACATCAATAGAGATAATAAAACAAAATATAATCACTCAACAAAAGCGCATAAACTAACGCAGCACACTCCAAACTAAAACACGTTTAATAGTCAGGCGATGTAAAACAAGACACAGTTATCAAACAAACGCTCCCAGACAAAATGATAGTTAAACAAACTAACAGCTAGTATATAATTAATCAACATTGTATTTAAACTAAAATGCGATTACTGAACAAATACTTCAAACAGATATATTTAATTAACACAATTTACTAATATAGTCACTGTCATACATTATCTCAAAACTGGAAATTAAAGTGCATTTCCCTCATCCCCATGTAGCATGTCCCTTGTAGAACGTCGGTCCCATCACAGTCTGTCTGAAAGAAACTCGTTCTGTTGCCAAAACTTCAGCCTCCGCCACAGTCATACTCTGGCATTCCTGGATATCTTGGTGCCATCGTGTTCTTGGTCTACCTCTTCCTCTTTTGCCTGGCACCATACCTTCCATCACCGTTCTCTCAAGACCGTTGTGTCTCTTGATGTGACCAAAGTATTTGCATTTTCTAGCCAAAATAGAATTGATAAACCAGTTCTCCTCTATGCTCAAGTCTTGCAGAATGTCTACATTTGTTTTTTTCTCTGTCCAGGGTATTCTGAGGATCTTTCTGTAACATTTCCCAAACATATTTAAATAACGTATGTTTACTCATTCCACTCAACTGTCATCTATTTATTCAATACTCTTTCTCAACCACCCCATGTTTATCCATCCATCTCTCAACTATGATCTTTTTTTTCAAAACTTACAACCATCCCATGTTTACTTATCCATCTAAACTGTCATCTATTTATTCAACACTCTTTGTCAAGTACTCCATGTTTACCAACTCCTCTCATCTGTCATCTATTTATTCAACACTCTTTGTCAAGTACTCCATGTTTACCAACTCCTCTCATCTGTCCTCTATTTATTCAACATTCTCAAACATCTCATGATTACCCATAATTATCAACTGTCACAGTTTTCCCCAAATATCTTCTATTTACCATACACTCTCAAATGTCATCTATTTACCATACACTTTAAATGTCATCTGTTTACACACGTATCTCAAGTTATACATATAAATTCCAGAAAGACTCTCAGCTTACAACACGTTATATTAATTCTGAACTAACATAAACTCGCTTAGTAGGAGCACTAGTATATGAAACATTTACGCAACAAAGATTCTCAGCTAAACTATATTTACCACACATTGCCGACTATACTCCCGCTTTTAAAAACTTATGTTTATCTTTATAAATCTATAACTCAACAACAATTTCTCATAAGTGGATGCAAACAGGAATAGACGCTGTTAATCATTCTGACATTAAGGCACTATACCAGTGGAAACTAGCAGGTGGTTTTTGTGTGTTCTTTTTGTGTGTGCATTGTTTGTGTGCTTTGTGTGCTTTATGTGAATGCTTTATTTGTGTGTTTTGTTTTTGTGCTTTGTTTATGTGCTATGTTTGTGTGCTTTGTGTGCTTCGTTTGTGTGCTTTGTGTGCTTTGTTTGTGTGCTTTGTTTGGGTGCTTTGTTTATGTGATGTGTGTGCTTTGTTTGTGTGCTTTGTTTGTGCACTTAGTGTGCTTTGTTTATGTGCTTTGCTTGTGTGCTGTGTTTGGGTACTTTTTATGTGTTGTGTGTGCTTTGTTTGTATGCTTTGTTTGTGCACTTTGTGTGCTTTGTTTGTTTGCTTTGTGTGTGTGCTTTGTTTACGTGCTTTATTTGCGGTATACAAAAACCAGCACATAGTAAACTGGGCAGACATTTGTCTCCTTTTAACAAGATACCCATTGGGTGTGAAAGCTTAAAAACATGAATTTGATGGTCTGTTGTTGATGTTTGACAGCTTACAGAAAATTGCATACACTTTGAACAGCTAGAAAGTAATTTCCGGTGTTCTGTGTGTGCATTGCACACGGAATTTGGTTTGGGGGACTGAAAGTACAATTCGTAACATTTCAAAAGATCGCATAACTCTATATACATATGTTTGCAGAGAGGCCAATCTATTGAGTCCTATTGCTGGTAAATAATGATATTTTTGTTGTTTGTAACAAACAAGGATCAAGTATATGGATGCCATATATTTATAGAGTGGATTGACCAAACTGTTCATCCTATCTTAGATGCACACTATTGTATTATAATGGAAATGCATCATACTAAAACGCATTGGCACAATAGAATAAATTCCCCTTTTCATCGAGCACAAACGTTGTAACACATGTATGGCTCAAGAAGGCACACATACCATTTAACGAAATGTAGCAGATACACAAGACAAATATATTTCATATAAAAAAAAAAATCGACATGGACATGTTTGAGACTGCCACCTTACCGTTCCCATTAAAACCTAATAACACTAGTGTGGACAACAGTTAAAGGATATGTCAGCTGAAAATAAAACATTCAAACTATATGATGTCAAAGAACCCATATGTGGCCTCTCAAAGTTAAACAATGAATATAAAGCTGTATGTGAGCACGATATCTTACAAGAAAACGATTGACAATATGGGGGTTGTTGTTTCATACAACCAGGAGCAGTTATCAGCATGCTACACTGAATATGTTTACAAACAAACTACATGTACTTTTACCAGGACAATTTCAGCCCTAGATATTGATGGACATGAAGATGTGTAATACTGAATACATTTTAATACCATCATTCAACATCATTATTGAAAACCTGTTCTCTTCAGGCCCCTCACACATATCAATATAATTGATTTAAGAATTAAATATGAGCTAATATTTCCAGGACCCCTAAATACACCAAGAGGTTTGATCTCAGAACTATTCTGTTCTCTTCCATTACTTGTTGACACATGTGAGTCCATTATTTTACTTCATTGTTGCGCTCACGATCCGTGTACAATGCGATACATTTTCGTCGAAATAAGCACATGTTCAAAATACATGCGCCAGAGACAACTGAAACGTATTGCTTGCTACTCACAATCATGCACTTTTGTAATAAAAATTGAAGATACGCCTTTCGCTCCTCAAAAGACAATAATATATTCGATTATTGTACATTTAATTTGCAGGAGTAACATAATTATTGCGCTGACAAAGATCACAGAGACGTGTCAGTTTAATAAATGGCTGCATCTTCACTATTTTGGATGATACAATCTCAATGATATACTAACTCTAATATTGCATGCACAAATGCATGGTCATACGTGCAAGGGTTTCGCAGATAGAAAATAAATGCGGTGGACATGAGCTTAGAAAAGCCACATAACATATACATTCTCAATACATCTTCTGAACTAATTTATATTTGCAGACAAGACATTATCAACTATCATACATTTGCACACCACATTTGATCATGTCATATATTCATTTAAAATGGCGTTCTGAACTAGTTAGTTAGCTAGTTAGTCAGTTGTCCATCGCACGCCATGATAGCGACCTCATCAGGCGGTTTTAGTAGTGTTGATGCTGGAACATGCGCTCTATTTGGATTACAGTTAGGAAAAAACTGGTTGTAGACCTCTCTCTGATCTTCAGCTAAATTGGTCGATATGAGTGAAGGTGGCTCAAGATGCCGGCACTCAGGTCTATTTTCCTTCAAACCATGGGGTCGCTACATACATTCGGAATTTCGATCGCCAACCATTGGAGTTTTGAGAGCCGAGTTTCTTAGCTGTCGGATACATCGACAACACATTCACCTAACATGTTTATGACCGAGGTGAACGTATATTATTCTCAACATGACAGTGCAAGCAGTTTTCATCGTCGTGATTACCTACATTGACATCAGTACATATACCAGTCGCGATTACTTACATTGACATAAGTACATATACCAGTCAAGTTTACTTACATTGACATCAGTACATTTACCAGTCGCGATTACTTACATTGATATCAGTACACATTCCAGTCGCGATTACTTACACTGATATTAGTACATATACCAGTATCGATTACGTACATTGAGAAGTGTACATATACCAGTCGCGATTACTTACAGTGACAGAAAAACAGGCTCAGCAGGTTGGCCACCGTTTTGACAGTGCCTAGGACATTGACATCCACAATGAATCCGAGGCCTGTTGCCAGTTGACGTGCTTCATCCGTAAGGACACTGGCATCAGTTTTTAGAACAGCAATGATGGTGTTATCATGTTTGCCGGCTTGAGCAGATGCAACAGCTGGGAACAGATTTGGACAGATCATAATCTCTATGATAACAAGCGAAGAGTCATTGACCCCAGTCAAGATTAATCAGCCTTCAAAGGCAGGGAATGACTTGTATGTGATAGACTATGATGAGGGGATCAGGTGATACACATGAGAGCCAGCTATAAGTCATATTAGAGTCAGGTGAGTGTCGGGTATAGATATGATGATAATGTACATTTTTGAAATGAGTAAAGAAAGAACTAATGAAAATGTAAGTTTAGAGTATGCGTAATGAATATGGAACTAGGACATAAATTAGAGCAGAAGTTTCATTTTTCTTGAAACTATTTAAGTATTGAAAATGTAGAGAAAAGTAAATGAGATTGTGTGTAGCAGAATGTATAAAGTGAGCAAAGGAAAAGAGAGAGAGAGAGAGAGAGAGAGAGAGAGAGAGGGAGAGAGAGAGAGGGAGAGAGAGAGAAGTAGAGAGAGAGGGAGATAGAGAGGGAGAGAGAGAGAGAGGGGGAGAGAGAGAGGGAGAGAGAGAGAGGGAGAGAGAGAAGTAAAGAGAGGGAGAGAGAGTGAGTGATTTCAAGAGATTATGTTTCATGTATTACACAAATAAAATAGTGAGTATTTGAGGTAGAGAAAGAGAGAGAATGTTTCGTGTCTTAGAATATAATTAAGTGACAAAGAGAGGGAGAGAAAAAGAGAGAGAGAGAGACATCGTGAGGGAGAGAGAGAGATAGAGGACGTTGTACGCACTAAAGTAGTAAAACGAGAGAACGAAAATGGTTTCGTGAAATTTAATTTTTCAAAGTTTGAAAGTAAGAGAGAGCGAGAGAGCAGATATTGTTGCATGTAGTATATAGAGTAAATTGATAGTAAGATGGGTACAGATCAAGCTGTATGTGGTAAATTAGAATAGAGTGAGATAGATTGATGATCGAGAGAAGAGGTTGTACGTGCTAGATAAGTATTACCTAAGTGTAATAGAATGGGTTAAAACGAGCTTAAATAGAAAATTAGAAACAAAGTCTATGGAGGTACAAAACGGATATCTCTTCAAACACAGTTCGAGAAAACTCGAGCAATTAGCTTCAGAACTTTGAAGACCAGTTTGATCTGGCATTGTGCAGAAAATTGTCAACTGGTATGACTGAATGAGGGAAAGTTATCATTGTGATAACTGAAATCGCTGAATGAGGGACAGTTGTCTCTGTGATAACTGATATGCCTTAATGAGGGATAGTTGTCAGTGTGATACATGATATGACTGAATGAGAGACAGTTGTCTTTGTGATACATGATATGACTGAATGAGAGACAGTTGTCATTGTGATAACTGATATCGCTGAATGAAGGACAGTTGTCATTGTGATAACTGATACGACTGAATGAGGGAAAGTTATCATTGTGATAACTGATTTCGCTGAATGAAGGACAGTTGTCATTGTGATAACTGATATGGCTGACTGAGTACAAGTTATCTTTGTTATAACTGACATGGCTGAATGAGGGACAGTCGTCATTATGATAGCTGATATGGCTGAATGAGAGACAGCTGCCATTGTGTTAACTAATATGGCTGAATGGGGGAAAGTTATCATTGTGATAACTGATATGGCTGAATGAGGAATTTTGTCATTGTGATAACTGATATGGCTGAATGAGGTAAAGTTATCATTGTGATAACTGATATGGCTGAATGACGGAAAGTTATCATTGTGATTACTGATATGACTGAATGAGGGATAGTTGTCGTTGGGATAAATGATATGGTTGAATGAGGGAAAGTTATCATTGTGTGAAATGGTATGACTGAATCGGGAAAAGTGCTTATTGTGTAAACTAGTGTGACTGAATGAAGGAAACTAGTGTATGTGTAAACTAGTCTGACTGTGTGAAGGAAACTAGTGTATGTGTAAACTACTCTGACCATATAAGCAGAAATAGTCTAAGTGCCAACGGAGATAGTCAAGAGCTAGACAGCGAATAGTAATATGTTGTGGAGTAAGTGAGGTAAGATTTAGAAAAGTAATGTTTTGTGGAGTAAGTCAGTTAAGATTTACAAAAGTAATGTTTTGTGGAGTAAGTCAGGTAAGATGTACAAAAGTAATATTTTGTGTAGTAAGTCAGGTAAGATTTACAAAAGTAATGTTTTGTGGAGTAAGTCAGGTAAGATGTACAAAAGTAATATTTTGTGTAGTAAGTCAGGTAAGATTTACAAAAGTAATGTTTTGTGGAGTAAGTCAGGTAAGATGTACAAAAGTAATATTTTGTGTAGTAAGTCAGTTAAGATTTACAAAAGTAATGTTTTGTGGAGTAAGTCAGGTAAGATGTACACAATAATGGCAGTAATGAAAAGAGATAGAACTAGACACGTGTTCGAGATTAAGATGTGAAATGCTATGTTAATGGACCGTGAATGAACGCAATGGCTACTATATTTGCACTGTTGGCACTTACCTAAAGCGGAATCACTGGATTTTCCGTTGTAATAAACAATAATTATCTTAGTGACATCCGGTCTGTTGTCATTGCGCGCATCTGCAACGCATTGATCGATTCCGTGGTGAATGTGGTTAGAGCCAGGAGTGTATGTTATGTCTTCTATTAGCTGTGATAAAGGTACATTATGTTCATGCAGATTTACTTAAATATCATCGTCACATGACAAAAAGTTATATTATTTGTGTATAAACACACACATACACACCTATACATCCATTTATCCAACCTGTTTGGTCTTATGTAAATAAGGTGTCACTTCCGCAACATAGGCCTGTCAAAATAAGCCATTTCCACGCACCTACAATCAATCACCTTTGTATTTACCTTTTCTCTAGATTAAACGACATCTAGTCTCTTTGCATCACGCCCGAATCACTGCATCACTAAATGATGGTGAACTCTCTACAGCATTCCCAGTCAAACATGGAGTGAAACAGGAATGTGTGCTGGTCCCAACACTTTTTAGCTTTGTATTTGCAGCAACTCTTCACTTTGAGGCGTCTAAAGGCCCTCACAAAGGGGAAACAAGCAACTATCTTATATCTTCTCTTTTGCCAACGATTGCGCAGTTAATACGTGCTCAGAACAGGACATGCAGACAATCATGAATGAGTTCTCAACTACGTGCACTCATTTTGGTCTTACTGTAAAAAGTTTCTAGTTGCAACCGGGGAACCCTACAATGCATCAAACGTCAATATACAGGGACATCGCTTAAAAGTAGTTGATAGCTTTACCTGCCTTGGCAATACACTCACCAGAGAAGGAAATATTGTCTCTGTAGTCCACACCAGCATTTCCAAGGCGAGTGCTGATTTCGGAAGACTACTAAAAATGTTTGGGACCAGCAGGGAATCAGTGTTCCCAGCAAGATTGGTCTGAATCGTACTGTTGTGTTAACCACCCTTCTGCACGCATGCAAAACATAGACAATATAACAGGCATTGCAGAAACCTTAATCATGTCCATGTAAACTGTCTCTCTAGACTGCCCATGATCGGTTGGCAGGACATAGTGCCTAACTCTGAGGTCCGCAGCAAGGCTAGACTCGCTGGCATTCATACTCTACTACGTGCAGCCCAGCGCGGATGCACACGGCATGTTGTTCGCATGTCAGATGAGCGCCTCCCTAAACAACTGATGTGCGGTGATTTCATGACAGGACAGCTCTCGCGGATGAGACACAAGAAACGACACAAAGACACTCTGAAGGTTTCTTTGAAAAGTGTCTCCATTGATGCTCCTGACTGAGAGCTCCTTGCTCCGAAGCGCTCAGCATGGCACACTTCCGTCATATGTGGTGCTTGCATCTATGAGCAGAGGACCATCACGAAGGCGCTGGACAATCGAGCCGCACGAAAATAGAATGCAAGACTGACAAACTACAAATGCTGTTCACGTGTGCCCTTCATGCGGTAACATTTTACACGCTCAGATCGGACTGTACAGTCATTTGCGGTCCCATCTGAATAAACATGTCTGACGCTGTTAGGTATGATGCAAAGACATATTAAACATAGGAGGAAGGAAGTGATTGTCAAACGGTATAAAGCATTATTTGACAAATAGACCTAGATTGAAGTACTATGTACAGGTGTGGGCGTGGATAGTAGAGAGGAAATAAACATGCTGGAAAGGATACAATGAAGAGCGGCAAAACTGATGATGGGATTCAAGAATTCCAGTTATGAGAAAAACCTCAGAAAACGAGCCTACAGTATCTAGGAAATAGAAGAGGTTGAGGTGACAAAACAGGTTCAAGACAACCGAAGAAACAGATACATTAGACTATATTAGGTTTTTCAAAATACAACTACACAAGAAAAATAGGGTTCAGCTACAAATTACCTAAAGAAAGGTCTAAATTAGATATTATAAATCACTATTTTAGTCAGAGGGTGGTAAACTTTTGGAATACATTGCTACAGTAGGTAGTGAAGGCAGGGAAAGTTAATACATTCAAGAAAAGATTTCATGCGCATAGTTTTTAAAGAAGGGTAAACTAATTTAAACTGGTTGCAAACAGACTGCAGAGTCTTCTAAACCAATATAAAGACGTTAAGTTAAGACTGGACGAGATCATCAAGGCAGATGTAGTGTAGAGAACAGTCACTTTGACAGTCCTGTTCGTGCTTACATTTCGGTAGCTCAGGTAGATGGGACACACTAGGTGGAGTAAGAATGGTAGAATATTAGAGGATAATGTCCCTTGGTAATTACAAAATGGGATAAGGTCTCGGGGTCGGACACTACTCCTGAATGGATGTATGGAACCAGGAGTTGGATGATGCAAGCATCATTGAATCATGACGCTATGTAACGTGCTGGCGTCAATAATTCTGCATGAAATAGACACGCAAGTGAAACTGAATTAGGGTGCACTGACACACACCTGCACTGATACACACCTGCGCTGAGATACACATTCACACACATGCACTGACACACATCCACACACACCTGCACTCACACCCACACATGCACTGATACACACCTACACTGACATACACATTAACACACGCATGCACTGAAAAACAAATACCCACACACACATGTAAACGAATGCACTGTTACACGCAAGTACTGACGCACGCATGCACTGGCAGTTTCTTATGTACTGACACATATATGCACTGACCAACACATGTACTGACACACATATGCACTGGCACACACATGAATACACACATAAACACACACGCACACACACCCTTGCACACACACACACCCATGCACACACACACACATGCATACACAAACACACACCCATGCACACACACACACACAGACATGCACACACACATGTACACACACACATGCACATACACACACACCCATGCACACACACAGACACCAATGCACACACACATACACACATGCACACACACACGTGAACATACACACACTCACACACCCATGCACACACACACAAATACCAATACACACACACCCTTACACACACATACACACATGCACACACACACGCCTTAGCAGAACCATTATCGCTCGCTGTAGAATCATGATAAAACTGTACGATCAACAAGATCATCATATTTACCTTTGCAAAACGATTCCTATTGCAGACAGTTGTAGCGAGCCTTGTTACCGGATAACCAGCGAGCAGTAACGATATACATAATCTCTGACGGTGAATAGGAAGAGCAAGTAGAAGGAGTCTCCATAATTGAATGTAAGTATTGTATTCGATTCGGCTTGAAATGGCCGCAACAACACAGACGTGGACAGCTCCGCCTTTAGGACATGTTTCCACTGAAATGTCAAATGAACAAAGAGAACGCTTATAATGTGGTTGATTCACAGAAACAAGGCACACCATTGACGATATACCATGTTATCACTACTAATTAGATCAGTATCACATGCAGCTGTATCTAGTATATCAGTAACAAATTATATCGTTAATGTGTATATAAACAACAATGATAAAAATATCCAGGTTATCAGTATCAAGTATAGCATTACCAATTGTAACATTTTCACATTCAAGAGTCGGAATGCTATTACTGCCATCTATATCAGTGGCAGTATATTATAACCGAACATGATGCGTTCAACTGATATTAGTACTTATCAAAGCTTTTTGTAGAGTTTTGAAGATATCAAACGTGCTAGACATGTTCAGGGTTTGAGATACCTAACGGGCTTGACATGTTCAGGGTTTAAGATACCTAACGTGCTAGACATGTTCGGGGTTTGAGATACCAAACGGGCTTGACATGTTCAGGGCTTGAGATACCTAACGTGCTAGGCATGTTCGGGGTTTGAGATACCTAACGTGATAGACATGTTCATAGTTTAAGATACCTAACGTGCTTGACATGTTCAGGGTTTGAGAGTTTGATACCATGTTCTATCAGGTAATTATAATCATCCTGGGGAGACATCACACATTGATATGCTGATGTTGTCTTCAATGTTTGCTATTCACTGACCATATTTCGCGGGAATGCATTTGATCACGATACACTTTCAATGTTGCTGCCGCACTGTTTTCTTGCCGATTCCAAATATTTCCTCGTAGTGTTCTACACACAACGCATAATTGATAATCAATCAATCAATCAATGGTAAGCTAAGGTGACCAGGACCCGTCACGTCAAATGGCCATGTCCATGGCCACGATGATGGCCGCGTTCCAGGTGGCCTGCAGTTCTGTTAGGGAGGTGCTGATCTGCTTTAGTCAGGTGTTACTAGGGTGGCCCTGAGGACATCTCCAGGATGAGCATGGCTTCTTCCCGTAACTCGCCCCTTACAGCCTGTCGGAGCATCTCGTGGGCTAGGGCATCCCGAGAAAGGTGAACAATGTGACCAAAGAGCCGACGGGGATCACTCGATTAAACAATGTCTGCAGGTTGTGTAGGTCGAACTACTTCACTGTTAAAATTCATGTCATGCCAGACGATCCAGAGTATGCGCCCCTGGTGACTCAGTTGGAAGACCTCAAGACGCTGCCTGACCCGATGTAGTAGTGTACATGACTTGGGGCCATACATGAGGATGGGAGCATTGCAAGAATAGTAAATACGAGGCCTGGTCTCCATGGAGAGCCTTGGCTGGGACCAGGCTTTGCAGACCGAGTGCATGGATGGAACCGCTAAGGCCATTTTCCAGGTGATCTCATGACTGCTTTGTGATGTCAGAGACAATATTGTTGTTGCTCTACGCCTACCTGAATATTTTGTTGTTGCATTTACTGTTAGTCTCCTAAGTTCTACGCCTACTTGACAATCATGTTGTTGTATTTGCTGTTAGCCTGCCGAGCTCTACGCTTACTTGACAATCATGTTGTTGCATTTACTGTTAGTCTCCCAAGTTCTACGCCTACTTGACAATCATGTTGTTGTATTTGATGTTATTCTCCCAAGCTCTACGCTTACTTGACAATCATGTTGAGGTATTTGCTGTAGCCTCCCAAGCTCTACGCCTACTTGACAATCATGTTGCTGTATTTGATGTTAGTCTCCCAAGTTCTACACCTACCTGGCAATCATGCATTCCACCACATGATCAACATAGGATGCTCTGGTGAGAGTACTCCAAATATATGAGAAAGATATAGACTTTTGGGGTTTATGTATACTGATGTTAGGTTCAGTGCAAGTCTTAACGTGAGCAGGCTTTCAGTATTTCAGTCTTCTCAGTGCTGATTCGTATATCAATTGAGCGCACGCGGCAGAAACATCTTCACAGTTACATGCAGATGAAGCAAACGTCTTCATGGTCACATGCATGTGTAGTTCTGAATAGGTGTTAGTGGAGCAGACGTGGCACAAACACAATTATAGATGTCGGCTTCATTCTCCGTGGATGAATTTGCTCAAAGAGAATACTAGAGGGTGCCACATCCAGCATACATCACTGCTTGTCACCGTTGGCGTCTCGGAAGATTGCATGTAACTTGAACTACATTGTCAACATGAAACTGGAGAGAACGATGTCATGAATCTCAGAGATATGACACATTTCACAATCATTCTCTTGAGGATTTCTCTGATGAGAGTGTTAAATACCTTGGTCAAGTCAAACAATGCTGCGCACAGGTCACCATTGTGTTGGTGACTTTTCTCTAGACATTGGCGAGCTGTAAATAGTATGCCCACTGTCCCCAACACGTCAGAAAGCCACATTGACGGTCTGGGAGTAGACCTTACTCGAGATTACTAGTTAAGCTGTTCGGCATGTCTCTAACTAATTACCTCAGTCAATATTTTGAATTTTATCGTAAATTGGATCAGTAGTTGTCATGAAATAAGTTCGATTGATTCGTTGCCATGATTTTCATTTTAGAATAGTCGTTGATGTTGTCCAGTGGTCAGAAATTATTTATGTTTCCAATCATTAATTAAAAATGTCAATAGTCAGCAGCATGAGAAATGGTGATACAGGTGATTTAGTTTACCAAAGTGTTCTAGCATATGTCCTTCATGTAGAACATCGCTTGTCATATCTTTGTACGTTTACCTAATTATGTTAGTAAACTTCAAGGACACCCTATAGTGACTGAGACACTTCCAGACAGACTTACTGTCTAATCTGACACAAAATTTGTTATGGTCCAAGAATGCAATGTAAAGTGGTGAGCTCCATGCCACACTTTGTTCAACTATTATTTTCTGTTTAGCTAGCTGGTCTGCGCATGATTTTTTTTGTAGAAAGCCTGTCTGATCTTATGAGACACGTGTTTCTATGAACTCTATCATTTTCTCAAGTGTGATTGCGCTCAAAACTTTATCAGGCACTGCTACTATAATTATTTCTCTTTAACTCATACTTTGACAACTTGACCAGATAAATGCACTTGTATTTCTTGTATTTTAAAACATGACGCCAATCTCGTGACTTGAGTCAGTGCAACTTCACTGAGTTCACGTGACTTATACAAATCAAAAAGGAATTGCGGTGACCTTAGGTCACGTGACTTACAGCAATCATTATATCACGAACGTGACTTGACTCCAAGTGACTTTAGTTCACGCGACTTCAATCCACGTGATATGTCCACTTGATTTGTGTCCACTTGACTTGAGCCAGCGTGAAATTAGTTAACATGTCCGCGTGACTTGCGTACGCGTGACTTGTCTAGTTTTCCACGTGACTTGATCTTACTTGACTTTGGTATATTTGATGAGTCCACGTGACTTACAGCCAGTTACTTATAAGTAAGATTTCAATTACAACTCCTTGTTGACTTTCAGAGTACGTACATATAAAGGACGATAAGAACTGACAAGAACTTGATATTTTGAGCTAAACAAGAAAGTGAAAAAGCGTGCATCGTAGCATATGAGAAGACACAAATATAATATTTCAACTGGCTGAAAAGGCAGGAAGATAAGGTTACATTAATATATTGTAGAACTTAACAAAAATAATATCAAGAACAAAATAGAGAAACACAATCCGTCAGAGAAAGACTATATAAAAAGAATAGAACATTTGCAGCGAATAGAATACATGTGGTATATGGGTGAAATACTTTAATGCAGTATTAAATTGAAGTCCAGCAATATTGCAGAAGGCCAAAAACAGGAAGAGAACTACTAAATGTACGATTAATTCCACTAACAAAACAAGACATCATGCAAGCACTCAAACTAGTAAAGAATTGAAAAACTGCAGGGCTAAATAGAAAATCACCAGAAGCAAACATGAACTGAACCACCATGCTACACCAGTCCTTCAAAGTGATAAGAAACAACCGGCCATTCAAATAAAATGGAATTCACATTACCAAAGACATGACATCTTGCTCCGTGTATTTACTGGCGAGGAATAACATGCCCGGCAGTGAGAAAAATCTCCAGAACAGATAAATGCCTGAACGTTTAACATATGTTTTAGAAGGACAACAGAAAAAAGAACAGGCATGATTATAAGAATTGGCCTTCTTTCACAGACCAAATAGCAACACTCTGAGGAAGACACCTTTATAAATGAGCTTTAAGAATGTGAAAAATGCAGTTTATATTATAGACATAACTGCAATTTGCAAAATGTTAAAGCATTATGGGATATCAGAAAATGTATCAGAATTAAACCATATGTCTATTCAGAAGGGACACATATATAATGATCCACAGACGATATTTTCCAGATCAATTTGCATTTAAAACTTAGGTCAGACAGACTGGCCGTTTATCTCACACGTTCGTTCTCTAGGTAATGGACTGGAGTAGCGACAAACAACAGAAGTAACAACAAGAGAAATACAATGCACACTTGATAAGAACTATATGATTTCCATTTTTTAAGTGATACCTGATAGCTGTTACATAAACAACAGAACATACACGGACAAATAGACATACTAACGTTTGAATTAGCAGCAAAACTATGATTTAAGATTAGTGTAAACAAAACAAAGGCAATGCTAACCATAACAAAAACCTAAGAGAAATTGAAACGACCAATGGTCACATAGCTTGAGAAGTGCACACATGTGTCCTATCTCGGAAGCAAAATTTATACTGACGGAGACACGTGACAGTATGTTAACTAAGCCAAGTGTGCCTCTACTCTAATCTCCAAATATTGAACTAAAAGTATTCTCTATGGAGAATATGTTAGGCTGTATAACACGGATGCAAAGTCAGTTCTGCTATAACACAAATCTAAAGTCAGTTCTGCTATAACACAAATGTAAAGTCAGTCCTGCTATAACACAGATATAAAGTCAGTCCTGTTGTAACACAAATATAAAGTCAGTTCTGCTATAAAACACACATAAAGCCAGTCCTGGTGTAACGCGGATATAAATTCAGTTCTGAAATAACACGGATATAAAGTCAGTCCTGATGTAACACGGATTTAAAGTCAGTCCTGGTGTAACGCAGAAATAAAGTCAGTCCTGATGTAACGCGGGTTTATAGTCAGTCCTGATGTAACGTGGATATAAAGTCAGTCATCATGTAACGTGGATATAAAGTCAGTCCTGATGTAACACGGATATAAAGTCAGTCCTGATGTAACACGGATATAAAGTCAGTCCTGCTCTATGAATGTAAGTCCAGGCACATGAGTCAGAGTATCGACCTAGACATCATAATTTAGTTAACACTTGTCCTTGTGGTTTACTTATTGTCATATTGTCAAAGACAATGGCAATTACATATAAAAAGATAAACCAAAATAGTATAAACGCTGGGAGACGTTGGATGGGAGACAACGTGTGGATGGAATTGACATACGCTCGAAAAGTTGCCAGATAGCATAATCAAACTTGAGCTGGAATGGAATCCACAGAGAAAGAGACGAGTTTGAAGGCCAACGAACAGGTTGCAGCTAACCGTTGAGAAGAAAGTTCAATCAGACACTCGAGGGCTTAACTCAATAAGACGGGGCGTATGATGGACAACTGGAGAACATCGGTGGCGATTCGATTCCCCGAGGGCAACCACCCGTATAAATGATGTCGATGATGTGCTGGTAATTGTCAAGAGTTATCTATCATAATTTATAATATTGAATGTGATACTAATTTAAATTACTGAATACGGCAATCGATGAATCGCTTGTGTCATAGCACGTGTGATGCAGTACAGCTCAATAACTAAACAAACGCAATCCTATACACGTACACGAAGGAGGAGGCAGTGTTTTAATCCAAGAATTCCAGGACATGATATTACGTGTAATCATATTTACTTATCCACTACATGATACTGCTCCCAACCCAAAGGTGCTGGGTTCGATCCCCATCACAGCACCGGCCGTTACACCGGGGAAGCAAACCCTTAAAAAATGCAGGAGGAAGCAGACCCTTACATAAAATGCATGCTGAAGTCGGATGAACTGGGCCGACAGGCGCAAAATAAAAACCACAGTGCAACGCACACCGCCTTGGGAAATAGAGAAATAAGGCGAACTAAAAAAAAAATATATATATATATTTACGTATCCAGGACATGCTACTACGTGTAATCATGTTTACTTATCGAGTAACGTGTATTTGAATGAAATCATCCATCATCGTTACGCAATCAGTAAGCAACCCACATTACGGATGTCACAAGCTGCAACCAATGAAAGGCACAAACCATTCATGTGTTGATGTTTGTAATCATTCACATGTTAGTAGATATAATAATGTGTTTATAGTACATAACATTATTTAAGTTTTGCTATTTTGAAACTAACGTGTTTTATTTAATTGCATTGATTAAAATGCTGGTAAATGTAGTAACACATGAATTACTTGTTATAATGATAAACGTATTAATATTAATCGTTGAGCTATTCATATTTTAAGCTCGCACATTCTAGCAAATACCAAGATGTGTATCATATATACATACAAATAACATACTATAACGGCTTGTCTTATATACCCTCAATAGCAACAACATCAAAGACCACTCTTTTCAAGTAATAACACCGACATGATGTTCCGTAGAGTTAAGCTACCCCATGCTGGAAACTTTTACAACAATTTTCCAGATACAATGATAATATACATATTATAAAAACTGGTCCAATTTATAACAAAAAAATCACTTACGTATCGCTTGTCCCGGGGCAGCTAAAATGGAGTGAAGATAAAACAAACAATTGCAAGTTTCCAAAAAAAATATGATTAATAATTAGTTTTTGTTAGGAATTATTTCTTTTAAAAGTTAAATTGCTAAAAATGTCCAAGTAACCAGTTGCCAATATAAAAATGTATGTGAAAATGCATGATTCATTTGATAGTAATCAAAGTAATTAAAGTATGTGTAACAATTCACGAGTTAATAATGGCAATCAGTTACGTGTTATTAATTGTAGTGTGACATAAATAACATATATAATTTATAAAAAACATATGACTCATAATTAGTTTTTAATTATATTTGTTAAATCACATTGCTAAAAATCTCGAAGTAAACAAATGCCTATTTAAAAATGCATGTGTTGATAATACATGATTTATTTGATAGATGTGAAATAATTCATATATGTGTAATAATTATAAATTAATAATTGAAATCAATTACCTGTTGGTTATTGTAATGTGACATATAATATATGTAAAAATAGTGCATGTATTATTAATTATAATGATTGATGCACTGAATGAATTACTTATTATGTTAATTGTTAATGCGCTATTAATATCGTTCTTGCATTATGGGTAAAACAAAAAACGACATACAATAACACGTCAATTATATATGCATACAAAAACAAATAAACAACCACTATTTTTTGGCTCCTAGGTTTTTGAATTTCTAAGTTCATTATTTTATAGAACTAATAAAAAACCATATGGATAATAAATTAATAATTCTTTTTCGTTCATTGATGAATGTGTCAAAAAACGTAATTTCCGTGTTATAAAGATTTAAAGTTTTATCGAATATTATAATGAATCAGACCATTCATGTGTTCATGTTTGTATTCATTGAAACGTTAGTAGGCGTAATAAGTCATTTATAGTGAGTAAAGTTGTTCAAGTTTTTCTATTTTGAAACTATATGGTTCTTTTTTTTTATGTTGTCATTAATTAAAATAAGTGTAGATAAAATAACACATGAATTAGTTCCATTATTAAATATTGATAAATACTAATCGTAACGATATTCCTTATTTAAACTCGTACATTCTAGGAAATATCTAACTGTGTAGCACATATTCGTACAAAAAAAAACATACTATAATGTCTGGTTTTCTATCAGCTCTCTGAAAGTGCCACACGCTTTAGCAACAACACTATCATATTACCACTCATTTTAGGTATTACGATCACAGGCATGATGTTTCTTAGATTTATTGAACCACATGTTGGACACTTTGAAAAGAATTTTCCCTATGCTATCAGACTAAACATTTTGTAAAAAACTGGTCCAGTTCATAATACAAGATCACTTACATTCTGCCGATTCTGGTGCAGCTAAAATAGAGTTACAAAAAAAAAAATTATTGCACATTTCCAAAAAAATCGTGTTAAATATAATCAGTTTTTGTTAGGTTATATATTTTTTAAAGTTAAATTGCTAAAAATGTCCAAGTAACCATATGCAAATGTGAAAATGTATGTGTTGATAATGCATGATTCATGTGATAGTATGTGAAGTATTTCAAGTATGTATACAAAATCATGAGTTAATAATTGAAATCAGTTACGTGTTAATAATTGTAATGTGACATATATAACATATTACAATAGTGCATGTAACATAAATTGTAATAATTGATGTACTGATTGAATTAACAATTATGCTAATTTTGTTTGTGCAATTACATATCATTCTTGCATTCTAGGTAAATACAAAAATACAGCGTATATGCATTTATACGCAAAATCGATACGCGTTACAAATAAAAACGAACAGCCAATATTATTTGATTCCTAGGTTTTCAATTACATTTTTTATTATTTTATAGATATAAAGCAATATGGTTAATAAATTAATAAATCTTTACGGTAATTCAAGTATGTGTAACAATTAATGAGATTTTAATTGAAACCAGTTACGAGTTGGTAATCGAAATCTGACATATATAACATATAAAATAGTGCATATAATATTAATTGTAATGATTGATGCACTAATATAATGAAATATTATGTTTATTGAATGCGCTATTACATTTCATGCTTGCATTCTGGAAAAAAAAAAAAATAACACATTATATTAAAAAACTCATAAAGTATTATTGCATGAAATATAACAATAGATAATCACTATTATTTTGAACCTTGGTTTTCATTTTATTTTTGGATAGCTTTTTAGGATATCAACCGAAAAGATGTGGTTGTTAAAATTAATGAATCTAAACGATTTATGATGAAACTGTCAATACATGTAGTGATTCGTGTTAAAACAGTTTACACTTTTAATGCATGTAACAATAAATGCCACCATACATGTGTTACTTTTTGTAGTCATTCAAATGTTAGTTAGTATAAAAAGGCATTTACAGTAAAAAAAATATTTTAGATTTGTTGTGTTGTAACTATCGCATTCTTTTAATTTGATATTGCTCATAATTGTGGTAAATGTATTAACACATTAAATAAATGTAGTAATGATATAATAATTCAAATTAAACGTTAAGCTATTCACAGTTTCAGCTCAAGCATTTTAGCAAATATCATGCTGTATAGCACTTATTAAGAAAAAGGTAATACTATTGTAATGGCTTGCCTTCTAGCAGTACACATAGTGCTACATGCTTTGGCAAAAACGTTATTAAAGACCCATGTTTAAAAGTAATTACACCACCGACATGATGTTGCGTAGGTTTGCTCTACCACATGTTGGACACTTTTAGAACAATATTCAAGAGAACACCAAAAAAAAAATATATTTTAAAAATTGATCCAGTTCATAACAGAAAAAAAAACCCTTACGAGTCTCTGGCCCCGACTCAGCTAAGAAAAAAAAAACAATTAAAAAAAAACATTTGTAAATTTATAAAAAGTATATGACTCATAATTCGTTTGTAATTAGGAATTATATTTGTTAAGTCACACTGCTAAAAATCTCGAAGTAAACAAATGCTAATTTAAAAATGTATGTTTGATAATGCATGTTTTATTTGATAGGTGCGAAATAATTCAAATATGTGTAATAATTATAAATTAATAATTGAAATTAATTACCTGTTGGTTATTGTAATGTGACATATAATATATGTAAAAATAGTGCATGTATTATTAATTATATTGATTGATGCACTGAATGAATTACTTATTATGTTAATTGGTAATGCGCTATTAATATCTTTCTTGCATTATGGGTAAAAAAAAACACATACAATAACACGTCAATTATATATGCATGACAAAAGCAAATAAACAACCACTATTTTTTGCCTCCTAGGTTTTTTAATTTCTATGTTAATTATTTTATTGAATTAATCAAATACATTATGGTTAATAAATTAATAATTCTTTACGTTCATTTATGATTATGTCAATAAACGTAATTTCCGTGTTATAAAGATTTAAAGTTTTATCGAATATTATAATGAATCAGACCATTCAAGTGTTCATGTTTGTATTCATTCAAACGTTAGTAGGCGTAATAATTCATTTATAGTGAGTAAAGTTGTTCAAGTTTTTCTATTTGAAACTATTTGATGCATGATGTTGCTTAGATTTATTGAACCACATGTTGGACACTTTGAAAGCAATTTCCTCTACGCCATCAGACTAAACATTTTGTAAAAAACTGGTCCAATTAATAATACAAAATCACTCACATTCTGCCGAATCTGGTGCAGCTAAAATATAGTTACAAAAAAGAAAATCTTTAAACATTTCCAAACAAACGTGTTATTTATAATCAGTTTTTGTTAAGATATATATTTTTTAAAGTTAAATTGCCAAAAATGTCAAAATAACCACATGCAAATGTGAAAATGTATGTGTTGATAATGCATGATTCATGTGATAGTATGTGAAGTATTTCAAGTATGTATAAAAAATCATGAGTTAATAATTGAAAACAGTTACGTGTTAATAATTGTAATGTGGCATATAAAACATATTATAATAGTGCATGTAACATAAATTGTAATAATTGATGTACTGATTGAATTAACAATTATGCTAATTTTGTTTGTGCAATTACATATCATTCTTGCATTCTAGGTAAATAAATAAACACACATTAAATGCATACACTCACAAAATCGATATGCGTTACCAATAAAAACGAACAGCCAATATTATTTGGCTCCTAGGTTTTCACTTTCATTGTTGATTATTTTATGGATATAAAGCAGTTTGGTTAATAAATTAATAAATCTTTACGCTCATTGATGAATGTGTCAAAAAAAGTAATATTCGTGTTATAACGATTTAAAGTTTTATTAAATATTATAAGATATTCAACCATTCATGTGTTGATGATTATAATCATTCAAATGTTAGTAGGTGTAAACGTTGTTCACATTTTTTGCATTTTGAAAGTATCGTTTTCTTTTTTTGTTGATTAAATAAGTGTAAATGTAATAATACATGAATTAGTTTCATTAATTATATATTAATTAAAACTAATCATATGCTATTTTGACCTTACCTATTAGACCTCCGATCACACCGCGAACTGAAAGAAATTAAAATATAATTTGGGTAATTATAATATTTAGCGACATAGCAGTGTCATACGATATTTCAAATGTCATTTAGATGTCAGTATTATTATTGCCATGTCAGTATTGTTATTGCCATGTCAGTATTGTTATTGCCATGTCAGTATTGTCATTGACATTTCAGCGTTGTCATTGTCAATCCATGTTTGTCGAAGTTTTAGTAGATTATAAATGCAAAATTATGATTTCCTTGATCGTGAATAAATTAATGAGGTTTCAGAAGGTTCAATGACAAGTAAAAGTTCCGTTCATTGAGAATAAAAAGAAGTTTTAAACAGTTAGAAATGAAAAGATGATACGTTTAATTAAGCAAAAAATGAGATTTCATTTCTGTGTCGATATTCTCTTGTTGTTAAAGAAACATTTTTTTGTTCCTATGATGAGACTCTTGGACATTTTTTGGTTTCCTTTCGGTGGTCATCCTTTACAGACATTTGTACTTGAAGAAAGTCGTAACGTTTGTCAGTTATCATTCAGGATATAACTACCCGGGAACAATAATAACTAGTGTGGTCCGAGTGGTCCACCAGGGTCTGTTTGCATGGCAAGGAGAAGAACAACACCATAACACAGAGAGCATGACGTAAGAGGTGACTAACTGTGTGACACTGCAACCCGCCACTGAACGTCCTTTTAATTGCGCACAAAACAGTTACCTACTCATTGTGAGCATTCAACAACACCACCTTGATTAGTTCTGTCCTTAATATAAAATATGTAAACATGTGTAAACATTATTCAATGTGGATAGTGTTAGTTAATTACTTAGATAGTTAGTCAATTAGTTAGCTAGTTAGTTTTCTTTCTTTTTGTACCGTTGAACGTCGTGGGGAGCCTAAGTCGTCTATTCTGCGCCAAGTGCGTTGGGTCGGTAAATGTGAGTCCTTTTTGCTGCATAATCACTCTAATGTTATCTATTCACCTGCCTCGCGTCCCCCTTCTTGTTTTCTAGCCAGATCTACCAGCACTGTAAGCCATCAGTAGAAGTTAATGATTGTGCATTCTCTTGAGATGACCAAACCAACATATTTTCTGCCTGCAACTGTATTTGCCACAGCACGTAGTGCGGCCATACTTGGAATGTCGTCTCTCCTGGTAACACCGATGACCTTCCTGAAACATTTAATTTCACAAGTCAAGATTCTGCTCTCATGCGATCTGGACAATGGTCATGTTCGGCACTGGTAGCTCAGAGTCGGCATACATATACTATTTATCAGCTGTTGCTTTGTTTCGAAACTAATGCTGCGGTGTCTAAGCAGTGGTGACAGCTGATAAGTAAGAGCAGATGCTGTCTGACACATTGTCTGAATCTCCCTGTCGATCCTACCATATGCCAAAAAAATTACTGCCCAAATACTTGAACTCAGGGGCCTGTTGAAGAGAAATATCATTTACACATATCTCGAGTGGCCCATAAGTTCTACTGATCATCATAGTTTCTGTTTTGTTCTCGCTCATTTGCTTATTTTATTTAGCACAGGTAGTCAGTTGCACGCACGTTCATGTGGTTTTGCAGTTTGTTGTCATCGTCGTACAGCAAACACTGATCATCTGCAAGGAGTAATTCATATATTGAGTTAAGTTCTGTTTCAGATTTCTCAATTTGACCGTCTCCATGTAGATGTTAAACAACAGAGGAGAAAGCACACACCATTGTCTCACGCGGATAGTGATTTTAAAAGCATCTATGACACCATCAGTCGTTCTGACGACGTTTGTACTCGAACGATACAGTGCTCTGACATTATAAAGAAGCTGGCCTTGTACACCATAATGTTTGAGCTTTTCCAAAGTTTAGTCATGTCTAACCTATCAGACCTTTTTTCTGATGTGGCATCTGGAAGAAAAACGGATACTAATTCCACAGCAAGCAGGCTTTAGACTGCACAGATCCACTGAGGACCAGGTCATCCTCATAGCCCAGGAAATAGAAGATGCCTACCAGGAGCAAAAGCAAACAGTAGCGGTTTGGGTGGACCTGGAAAAGGCATTTGACAAAGTATGGAAAGATGGACTTAGAGTCAAGATAAGAAGAAGTGAAGTTTGTGGGAAAATGTACAAATGGATCAACCACTACCTCCAAAACAGAACGGCCAGTGTCCAAGTACAAGGGCAGATGAGCAAAAAAGGTGACACTTGAGCAGGGAGTACACCAGGGAGGAGTACTGTCACCCACACTCTTCCTGATGTATATAAATGACATTACAGAGAATATACCAAGAAGAGTTCATAGCTCAATTTTAGCAGACGATCTGGCTATGTGGACCTCTGAAAAGAATCTCACCATAGCAAGAAATCGGATGCAGCAGGCCCTAACCTCGCTGGAAGAGTGGGCGAACTCATGACTGGTCAATATAAACGAGGACAAAACCACATGCACAATATTCTCGTTATCAATCAAACCCCAAAACACAAAATTAAGTCTAAACGGCAAATACCTCCAGCTAAACGACAACCCAAACTATCTGGGAGTCACATTTGATCGGCGCATGACATGGAAAAGTCAGATCGAGAGAAACCGAATGAGAGCCAGAGAAAGAATGGCAATCATGAGGAAACTTGCTGGCACAAGCTGGGGAGCAGACGAAAGCATACTAAAAAAACTGTACACTGGAAGAGTGAGACCAGTTCTCGAGTATGGCATTGCTGCATGGACAACAGCAGCAAAGGCGAACTTCGATAAAGTTAGCAAACTCCAAAACCAAGCCATGAGAGTTATAACAGGAGGCATGAAGTCAACGCCAATTGTAGAACTTGAAAAGATTACAAAACTGCAATCCATGGCCGACAGAACAGACTGCAGAGCCCAGCTGCAATCAGAGAAACTCAGAAGACTAACTGACCACCGAATGCACCAGAGACTAAACAATTTCGGAAATGGGAAGCTAAAGAGAAGAAACTTTGCAGAAATAGCCAAAGCAAAGGTGCACGAAGACCCTATGAACGCACTAACCACAGCAAAGCCCATCCCTACTGTATGAAAACCTACCTGGAGGCAACATATATTTCCAGAGGTGGTAGAAATTATACCAGGTATTAGAAACAAAAACTGCCAGTCTGAAAAAAAGAAATAAGAGATACTACCCTGAGTTTCATTACGGAAAACTACCCAAGCATGGTCTGGACCCATGCATACACCGACGGTGCCGTAACAAATACAACACAGAACGGAGAGGCAGGAGCATTCTTGAGCCTACCAAATGGCAGAAAAATAACACTGTCATTCGCTACTGGAAAATACACAAGCAATTTCAGAGCGGAGGCAGAGGCACTAAGGGCGGCAGTGGAAGAAATGGTGACAGGTAAAAGGAATGAAAGCCATATAGTCCTGCTTACAGATGCCTTTGCCGTAGTAACAGCACTGAAAAGCCAGAAAAATACTGAACTTAACATTTTAAGAGCAGTACTCTGTCAACTATGCCAGCAGGCCGCACCAAAAAGAGTAGTGGTGCAGTGGATTCCATCTCACTGCAACATCCAAGGCAACGAAGAGGCAGACAGACTGGCAAATGAAAGTGCAAAACTACCACAACCCGGTACTAGTATGACATACGAAGAGTCAAATCGGCTTATTAGAGCTAGATTATTGACCAAATTGGAAACCGAACATACTGGTTACACCAAAAACGATGCCTTTTAGCAGTTGAACAGAAAAGAGCAGGTCGTGGTCTTCAGACTTCGCACTGGCCACAATAGACTCAGGTACCACCTATTCTTCTTCTTTCTTCTTCTGCGTACACAGTCAGACAGTAACCATTATTTTCTCGAAAAAAGCGGCGATCATCCTGAGACTCTCGCCACTACCATAGAGCTTGTCTTGCAGTTCCACTGGCAATGGCCACATCTGCTCTCTCTGATCCTCGTATGTCAGGCAGTTCTGCAGCAGATGTTCAGTGGTCATTTTACCAGTACCGCACGGGCATTCGTCGGTATACCCTATCTTCAATTTGTTGAAGAGGTGGTACCTCAGTCTGTTGTGGCCAGTGCGAAGTCTGAAGACAACGACCTGCTCTCTTCGGTTCAACTGGTAATAGGCATCGTTTTTGGTGTAACCAGTATGTTCGGTTTCCCATTTGGACATGTACCTGGCTTTGATAAGCCGTTTTGACTCTTCGTACGTCATACTGGTATCTATTTGTGGTAGCCTTGCACCTTCTTTTGCCAGTCTGTCTGCCTCCTCGTTGCCTTGGATGTTGCAGTGTGACGGAACCCACTGTACCACTACCCTTTTTGGTGCGGACTGTTGGCACAGTTTGCAGAGTGCTGCTCTTAAGTCATTAAGCTCAGTGTTTTTCTGGCTTTTTAGCGCTGTGACTACTTCGAGAGCATCTGTCAGCAGGACTATATGGCTCTCATTTTCACTGTGTGTTACCATTTCTTCCACTGCCGCCCTCAGTGCCTCTGCCTCTGCTCTGAAATTGCTCGTGTACTTACCAGTAGCGAATGACAGTGTTATTTTTCTGCCATTTGGTAGGTTCAGGAATGCTCCTGCCCCTCCGTTCTGTGTAGTATTTGTTACAGAACCGTCGGTGTATGCATGGGTACCACCTATTCAACACATTGAAGATAGGTGGCACCGACGAATGCCCGTGGGGTACCGGGAAAATGACCGCTGAGCATTTGCTGCAAAACTGCCCGACGTACGAGGACCAGAGAGAGCAGATGTGGCCATAACCAGTTGCAACACTAGACAAGCTCTATGGCAGTGTCGACAGCCTCATGATGACGGTTGCTTTTTTACAAAAAATATTGGTTTCTGTCTGACTGCGAACGAAGAAGAAGAAGAAGACCCTTTTTCTGTATCAATGAAAGCAACCCATTTATTTTCGTTTTATTCTATTGATCTTTCGCTTATATGCCTTAAGGTGAACAAGGCGTCCGTGCAGCTCTATCCTCGGCGAAATCCAAATTGAGCTCTGTATAGTTGAGGTTCAACAGTAGCTCTTATTTTATGTTCCAGGTTTTGGCAAACATTTTACCAGTGTGGTGAATTAGCTATAGGCCTCTGTACGTGTCACAGTTTCTGTAGTCGCCCTTTTCTTCCAATTTATAACGGTTATAGCTTGCTGCCAGTCGTCTGGTACGCTATCTGTATTTCTACGACTTAGTGCAGAACCTATATAGCGAGAAGTAACCATGTTGCCCAGGTGCATGAATCACATCCGGTGTTATGCCATCCATGGCTAGTGACTTATTCTCGGGTTTATTATGCGTACCTGTCTCTGAATAGTTAATCATTATGTCGGGTTCGGTTTGCTCTGGATTGCGTGGAAAAAGACGGAAACCTCCGTGAAAGTAGTAGAGTACAAACGTTCTTGAAAGTTTTCCTTCTACCGATCTCTTCTGCTGAGTTCATTAAACAGAGAATATCCATATTTGTCATTAATGGCTGAAGTAGGATTGAAGAATTCGTCTTTAAATCGCATGATCTTGAAACGTTTTTAAGGTGATTTAGGCATATGGAAGGGAGATGCTCGCCATAATATTTTCAAGATTCTTCTCTGACGAGGTTTTACTGTCCTATTTTGGCGTTTCGTCTTTCTGTCTGACAGGTGATGTGGTCATCTTGTCTGGTAGGTGATGTGGTCATCTTGTTGTCGGATATGTGATGTAGTCATCTTTTCTAATAGGTGCTGTCGTGATCTTGTTGCCTGGTAAGGGATGTGGTCATCTTGTTGTCTTGTAGGGGATGTGGTGATCATCCTGTCTGATAGATGATGTAGTCATTTTGTTGTGTGGTAGGTGATGTAGTCATCTTGTCTGATAGGGAATGTAGTCATCTTGTTGTCTGATAGGTGATGTACTCATATTGTTGTCGTAAAGGTGATGTAGTGATCTTGTTGCCAGGTAGGGTATGTGGTCTTCTTGTTTCCTGGTAGGGGATGTGATGATCATCCTCTCTGAGATGTGATGTATTCATCTTGTTGTCTAGTAGGTGATTTAATCATCGTGCCTGGTAGATGATATAGCCACCTTGTTGTCTGATAAGTAATGTAGTCACCCTGTTGTCTGGTAGGTGATGCAGTCATCTTGTTGTCTGGTAGGCGATGTAGTCATCTTGTTGTCTGGTAGGCGATGTAGTCATCTTGTTGTCTGGTAATTGATACAGTCACCTTGTTGTATGGTAGGTGATGTAGTCATCTTGTCTGGTAGGTGATATAATCATCTTATTGTCTGATAGGCTATGTATTCATCTTGTTGTCTGGTAGGTAATGTAGTCATCGTTTTGCCTGGTAGGAGATGTGGTCATCATCTTGTCTGATAGGAGATGCATTGATCGTGTTGTCTGGTAGGTGATGCAATCATCTTGTTGCTTGGTAGGTGATGAAGTCATCGTGTTGCCTGGTAGGCGATGTAGCCATCGTGTTACCTGGTAGGTGATGTAGTCATCTTGTTGTCTGGTAGGTGATGTAGTCATATTGTTGTCTGATAGGGGAAGTATTCATCTTGTTGCCTGGTAGGTGATGTAGTTATATTGTTGTCTGGTAGGTGATATAGTCATCTTGTTGTGGGATAGGTGATATAGTCATCTTGATGTCTGGTAGGTGATGTAACAATTTTGTTGTCTGGTAGGTGATGTAGTCATCTTGTTGTTTGGTAGGGGATGTAGTGATCATCCTCTCTGAGATGTGATGTATTTATCGTGTTGTCTGGTAGTTGATTTAGTCATTTTGTCAGTTAGGTGATATAGTCACCTTATTGTCTGATAGGGGATGTAGTCATTTTGTTTTCTGGTAGGTGATGTAGTCATCTTTGTGCTTGGTAGGTGATGTATTCATATTGTTGTATGGTAGGTGATGTATTCATATTGTCTGGTAGGTGATATAATCATCATATTGTCCGATAGGCTATGTATTCATCTTGTTGTCTGATAGGGGATGTAGTAATCTTTTTGCCTGGTAGGGGATGTGGTCATCATCTTGTCTTACAGGAGATGTATTGATCATGTTGCCTGGTATGTGATGTAGCCATCTTGTTGTCTGGTAGGTGATGCAGGCATTTTGTTGCCTGGTAGGTGATGCAGTTCTCTTATTGTCGGGTAGGCCATGTAGTTATCTTGTCTGGTAGGTGATGTAGTCATCTTGTTGTTTTGTAGGTGATGTAGTCATCTTGTTGTGTGATATGTGATATAGTCATCTTGTTGTCTGGTAGGTGATGTAACCATCTTGTTGTCTGGTAGGTGATGTAGTCATCTTGTTGTCTGGTAGGTGATGTAGTCATCTTGTTGTCTTGTAGGTGATACAGTCACATTGTTGTCTGGTAGGTGATGCAGTCATCTTGTCTAGTAGGTGATATAGTCACCTTATTGTCTGATAGGTGATGCATTCATATTGTTGTCTGAAAGGGGATATAGTCACGGTATTGTCTGGTAGGTAATGTAGTCATCTTTTTGCTTGGTAGGTGATGTAGTCATCTTGTCTGGTAAGTGATGTAGTCATCATCTTGTCTGATAGGAGATGTATTGATCGTGTTGTGTGGTAGATGATGCAGGCATCTTGTTGCTTGGAAGGTGATGTAGTCATCGTGTTGCCTGAAAGGCGATGTAGTCATATTGTTGTCTGGTAGGTGATGTAGTCATCTTATTGTCTGGTAGGGGATGTAGTCATCTTGTTGCCTGGTAGGTGATGTAGTTATATTGTTGTCTGGTAGATGATGTAGTCATCTTGTCTGGTAGGTGATATAGTCATCTTGTTGTTTTGTAGGTGATGTAGTCATCTTGTTGTGTGATATGTGATATAGTCATCCTGTTGTCTGGTTAGTCATGTAGCCATCGTGTTATCTGGTAGGTGATGTAGTCATCTTGTTGTCTGGTAGGTGATGTAGTCATCTTGTCTGGTAGGTGATGTAGTCATCATCTTGTCTGATAGGAGATGTATTGATCGTGTTGTGTGGTAGATGATGCAGGCATCTTGTTGCTAGGAAGGTGATGTAGTCATCGTGTTGCCTGAAAGGCGATGTAGTCATCGTGTTACCTGGTAGGTGATGTAGTCATCTTATTGCCCGGTATGTGATGTAGTCATCTTGTTACCTGGTAGGTGATATAGTCATCTTGTTTTGTGAATGGTGATGCAGTTATCTGTTTGTCTGGTTGGACATGTAGTTCTTTGATCTGGTAGGTGATGTACTCATCTTGTTGTCTTGCAGGTGATGTAGTCATCTTGTTGCCTGGTAGGTGATATAGTCATCGTTGTTGCCTGGTAGGTGATGTAGGTATAGTGTTGTCTGGTAAATGATGTAGTCATCTTGTCTGGTAGGTGATGTAGTCGTCGTGTTGTCTGGTAGGTGATATAGTCATCTTGTTGTGTGATAGTTGATGCTGTTATATTGATTTCTGGTAGGACATGTAGTTATCTTGCCTGGTAGGTGATGTAGTCATCGTTGTTGCCTTGTAGGTGATGTAGGTATAGTGTTGTCTGGTAAATGATGTAGTCATCTTGTTTGGTAGGTGTTGTAGTCGTTGTGTTGTCTGGTAGGTGATATAGTCATCTTGTTGTGTGATAGGTCATGCTGTTATCTTGATTTCTGGTAGGACATGTAGTTATCTTGTCTGGTAGGTGATGTAGTCATCTTGTTGTATTGTAGGTGATGTAGTCATCTTGTTGTGTGATATGTGATATAGTCATCCTGTTGTCTGGTTAGTCATGTAGCCATCTTGTTGTCTGGTAGGTGATGTAGTCATCTTGTTGTCTGGTAGGTGATGTAGTCATCTTGTCTGGTAAGTGATATAGTCATCATCTTGTCTGATAGGAGATGTATTGAACGTGTTGTGTGGTAGATGATGCAGGCATCTTGTTGCTTGGAAGGTGATGTAGTCATCGTGTTGCCTGAAAGGCGATGTAGTCATCGTGTTACCTGGTAGGTGATGTAGTCATCTTATTGCCCGGTATGTGATGTAGTCATCTTGTTACCTGGTAGGTGATGTAGTCATATTGTTGTCTAGTAGGTGATGTAGTCATCTTATTGTCTGGTAGGGGATGTAGTCATCTTGTTGCCTGGTAGGTGATGTAGTTATATTGTTGTCTAGTTGATGATGTAGTCATCTTGTCTGGTAGGTGATGTAGTCATCTTGTTGTCTGCTAGGGGATGTAGTCATCTTGTTTCCTGGTTGGTTAGGTAGTTATATTGTTGTCTGGTAGATGATGTAGTCATCTTGTCTGATAGGTGATGTGGTCATCTTGTTGTCTGATATGTGATGTAGTCATCTTGTCTAATAGTTGATGTAGTGATTTTGTTGCCTGGTAAGGTATTTGGTCATCTTGTTGTCTTGTGGGGGATGGGATGATCATCCTTTCTGATAGGTGACATAGTCATTTTGTTGTGTGGTAGGTGATGTAGTAATCGTGTCTGATATGTGATGTAGTCATCTTGTTTTCTGATAGGTTATGTAGTCATCTAGTTGTCGTATAGGTGATGTAGTGATCATTTTGCCTAGTAGGGGATGTGGTGATCATCCTCTCTGAGATGTGATGTATTCATCTTGTTGTCTGGTAGGTCATATAGTCATCTTGTTGTGTGATAGGTGATGCATTTATCTTGTTGTCCGGTAGGACATGTAGTTATCTTGTCTGGTAGGTGATGTAGTCATCTTGTTGTTTTGTAGGTGAAGTAGTCATCTTGCTGTGTTATATGTGATATAGTCATCTTGTTGTCTGGTAGGTGATATAGCCATCTTGTTGTCTGGTAGGTGATGTAGTCATCTTGTTGTCTTGTAGGTGATGTAGTCACCTTGTTGTCTGGTAGGTGATGCAGTCATCTTGTCTGGTAGGTGATATAGTCACCTTATTGTCTGATAGTTGATGTATTCATATTGTTGTCTGATAGGGGATATAGTCACCGTGTTGCCTGGTAGGTAATGTAGTCATCTATTTGCCTGGTAGGTGATGTAGTCATCTTGTCTGGTAGGTGATGTAGTCATCATCTTGTCTGATAGGAGATGTATTTATCGTGTAGTCTTGTAGGTGATGCAGGCATCTTTTGCTTGGTAGGTGATGTAGTCATCGTGTTGCCTGGTAGGCGATGTAGTCATCGTGTTACCTGGTAGGTAATGGTGTCATATTGATTCCCGGTATGTGATGTAGTCATCTTGTTGCCTGGTAGGTGATGTAGTAACCTTATTGTCTGATAGGTTATGTATTCATATTGCTGTCTGATAAGGGATATAGTCATCTTGTTACCTGGTAGGTGATGTAGTTATAATGTTGTCTGGTAGATGATGTAGTCATCTTGTCGGGTAGGTGATATAGTCATCTTGTTTTGTGATATGTGATGTAGTTATCTTTTTGTCTGGTAGGACATGTAGGTATCTTGTCTGGTAGGTGATGTAGTCATCTTGTTGTCTTGCAGGTGATGTAGTCATCTTGTTGTCTGGTAGGTGATGTAGTCATCTTGTTGTCTGGTAGGGGATGTAGTCATCGTTGTTGCCTGATAGGTGATGTAGCCATCTTGTTGTCTTGTAGGTGATGTAGTGACCTTTTTGTCTGGTAGGTGATGAAGTCATCGTGTTGCCTGGTAGGCGATGTAGTCATCGTGTTACCTGGTAGGTAATGGTGTCATATTGATTCCCGGTATGTAATGTAGTCATCTTGTTGCCTGGTAGGTGATGTAGTCACCTTATTGTCTGATAGGTGATGTATTCATTTTGCTGTCTGATAGGGGATATAGTCATCGTGTTGCCTGGTAGGTGATGTAGTTATAATGTTGTCTGGTAGATGATGTAGTCATCTTGTCGGGTAGGTGATATAGTCATCTTGTTTTGTGATATGTGATGTAGTTATCTTTTTGTCTCGTAGGACATGTAGGTATCTTGTCTGGTAGGTGATGTAGTCATCTTGTTGTCTTGCAGGTGATGTAGTCATCTTGTTGTCTGGTAGGTGATGTAGTCATCTTGTTGTCTGGTAGGGGATGTAGTCATCGTTGTTGCCTGATAGGTGATGTAGCCATCTTGTTGTCTTGTAGGTGATGTAGTCACCTTGTTGTCTGGTAGGTGATGAAGTCATCTTGTCTGGTAGGTGATATTGTCACCTTTTTGTCTGATAGGTGATGTATTAATATTGTTGTCTGATAGGGGATATAGTCACCGTGTTGTCTGGTAGGTAATGTAGTCATCTATTTGCCTGGTATGTGATATAGTCATCTTGTCTGGTAGGTGATGTAGTCATCATTTTGTCTGATAGGAGATGTATTTATCGTGTAGTCTTGTAGGTGATGCAGGGATCTTTTGCTTGGTAGGTGATGTAGTCATCGTGTTGCCTGGTAGGCGATGTAGTCATCGTGTTACCTGGTAGGTAATGGTGTCATATTGATTCCCGGTATGTGATGTAGTCATCTTGTTGCCTGGTAGGTGATGCAGTCACCTTGTTGTCTGGTAGGTGATGAAGTCATCTTGTCTGATAGGGGATATAGTCACCGTGTTGTCTGGTAGGTAATGTAGTCATCTTTTTGCCTGGTAGGGGATGTAGTCGTCTTGTCTGGTAGGTGATGTAGTTATCTTCTTGTCTGATAGATGATGTAGTCATCGTGTTGTCTGGTTGGGGATGTAGTCATTTTGTTGTCTGGTAGGTGATATAGTCATCTTGTTTTGTGATAAGTGTTGCAGTTATCTTGTTGTCTTGCAGGACATGTAGTTATCTTGTCTGGTATGTGATGTAGTCATCTTGTTGTTTTGTAGGTGATGTATTCATCTTGTTGTTGGATATGTGATGTAGTCTGGTAAGTGATGCAATCATTTTGTTGTCTTGGTAGTCATCTTGTTGCCTGGTAGGTGATGCAGTCATCGTATTGCCTAGCAGGTGATATATTCATCATGTTGCCTCGTAGGTGACGTAGTCATATTGTTGCCTGTTAGGTGATCTAGTCATCTTGTTGCCAGGTAGGTGATGTAGTCATATTGTTGCCTGGTAGGCGACATAGTCATCGTGTTACCTGGTAGGTGACGTAGTCATCTTTTTGCCTTGTAGGATATGTAGTCATCTTGTTGCGTTGTAGGTGATGTAGTCATCTTATTGTGATATATAATATAGTCACCTTGTTGTCTGGTAGGTGAAATAGACACTTATTGCCTCTAGGGGCTGTAATCACTTTGTTGTCTGGTAGTTGATATAGTCACCTTATTGGCTGGTATGTGATCTAGTCGCTGTGTTGTCTGGTAGGTGATGAAATCATCTTGTTGTCTGGTATGTAATGAAATCATCTTACGTCTTTGAGGTCAACCAACCCTTGCAAGCTTTCTTGTTAAACTGTATAACCACTCTTACTACGTCTCTCCACCATGCTTTTTGTTTTTGATCTTTTTCGTGTCGTAAGTTCTTTTTTCCACTGTACTGATTTTGCCCGGTCATCAAATTCGCTATAACGATTACCCATTCACTATTTATGTCTCAAGGTTCTTCTGTAAGTTCCGGAAAGATATCTGTAACTTTTCGACATCTCTACTTGTTCCAAAGTTTCTTCTCTGTCGGTGTCTGAGTTACTTCTCTTCATGTTCCTGAGTTTCTTCTCTGCCTGTTCCTAAGTTTCTTCTCTGCATGTGTCTATGTTTCTTCTCTGCCTGTGTCTATTTTTCCTCTCTGCCTGTGTCTATGGTTCTTCACTGTCTGTGTCTATGTTTCTTCTCTGCTTGTGTCTGATGAGGATGAAATCGATTTAGGACGATATGTCTGTTGTACCACCTGTACCACGTTTGAACTGCTGGAAGATCGCTGGAGACCGCTCAGTAGTCTCGAGGCAATGTGTCTGCATCTAGTGCCAAAGGTCGCATATTTGAATCACGGCGGAGACCGTTACATTTTGCCGAGCTTTTTCTGGTAAAACAATCTGGCTTAACGGCCACAGCCCGGACACAACATCTACTTAAAAATATACCCAAAGTATGTATTACTTTCCCTATGCCTTCTAAGCCGAAGGAAGTTGTAAAAATACCTACTACATATAGCCGAAGCCTTCGGCTACCTGGCAACAAGGCACTAACATAACATGCCTGTTTGAATACGAGGATTCCAAGTATTCCTAGTTCCAAGTATAGCTTGATATATAATGCGATCTTAAAGACTGATATATAAGATGATCTTATATAATGATATACACGGCTGTCTACTAGATTGTTAGATAAGGTGGAAATACGTAATGATTGATAAGATGAAATTATGGACTGATATTCTATAATATCACCTTATCTTTCAATCCATAAGAGTTGGTTAAAAAAAACAACAACTATCAATCAGCTATCTCTTCGTCTTCATTGGAATGTGTGTGTATCTTAAAAAATGGAGACAGCTGATTGGATACCGCATTTGCTTTATCTATCCTTGATTCCACCTCGTTATCCAGTTATCCATCTTGTGTGAACACGCTGCTCAAGTATTTGAATTCTCTGACATGTTTAAGTTCTGCACTTTTTTTTCCATTTGGCCTGGATATTTGGTGTTTTCTCTTTGCTGTTGATTTTCATTGTCTCCGTCTATGCTGTACTAATCTTCATATTATATAAACTCACAAGATCAAGTACAGTGTCTACAGCACCTGTGTCGACAGTAGGCCGCTCCTATTAGGCAGCGACGCCGGACAATGTATGCCAAACAAGAGCAACGGCTCAATACCCTTCACCTACGGCGAAAGAGATGCATACTTGAAGTCTCGTGGACAGACATGGTTACAAACACAGAGATGACTTCTGGCCCGGTCTCTTAAGTACGTACGATCTTCTTAAATAATGAAGACATCGATGATTTGGTTGTATTAGTGGCATAGAAGACGGTCGCATCCTCAAAAATATTCTCTATGGTTATCTGACGTATGATAAGAAAACGTTTGACCAACCACAACTGAGGTTCAAAGACACGAGTAAGCGAGACATGTAAACAATGGGGATTGGATCTGACATCATGGGAAGCCATGACAGGTTAGGGAAAAGTCGGCGCAACCAGGAAATAGAAAGCCAAAAAGCCAGTATATAGTTGCTACCACAAGATCGCAGTCATCCTATCGCCAGGAAGGACTGAAAGTAAGGCCAAACGTAAATAGAAATGGGATACTTTTTTTCTTTTTTAATCTGTTGCACGAGATAAACTACGGCACAATAAACTTTTAAAAACGCATTTTAAATTTTTAGAAAAAAAATGAATATGTTTTATCAGATAACAAAGTGTGAATGACATAATGTGACACATTTGATGACCTCATGAACTGACATGTCTTAGAATGAAGGAGAATGAGCTTACCATGTTGGTTTACCAGCCCTGAAAGCCACAAAAAGATTTATTAGAAAATGTTGCTTATATGAATGTCATTTCCCATTTTAAAAGCCATTGTTATTTCAGTGGTAGTGTTATTGTATGAAAATGTCCATTTAGATTACTCTGAACATTATAAATTACAAGCTGTATATTAGTTAACTGAGTATGAATTAAATAATTATCATTGACATATCTATGTCTTATCAAAATAAGAGTTTTTGTGTGTAGTATATGTTAGTGTTAACGAACAACATGTTTACAACTTTTTCTTTCATCAAACGTAAGGCAACATTGAATTTGATTTGTGAAAAGTCACTACAAAACAAAGAATTGCGTTCATTTTATTATTTTCATTTTAACGAAAACAAAACATGTTACATTAACTAAACATATGTTGGTACAAATAAGCGCTATTGCTTTAGAAGAAACATAGACCAGATAGAGAAGACTATCATACATGCTTACTGCATTCTTTATGCACACTCACTCACACACTCATACACACGCAGACGACTACATACACACATTTATATATGATATTCTCACTTGTATGTAGATGTGTGTATGTGTGTGCATGTGTGTTTTTTAGTGTGTGTGTGCTTTTAAAGGTAAATAAATGTTGACCTCACCTCCAATTGATATAACTTGATCAGCTGAAAGGAAAGGAAAGTGAGGATATTGTTAATGACACTATTGTTGGTGCAGCTCCGTCAAATGTGACATATTTCAAATAGTATCCTCAATCGATTCAGAAAACATTCAGGAGCATCATCTATCTTTCTATCTGTCTGTCTGTCTGTCTGTCTGTCTGTCTGTCTGTCTGTCTGTCTATCTATCTATCTATTTGTCTGTCTGTCTGTCTGTCTGTCTGTCTGTCTGTCTATCTATCTATCTATCTATCTATCTATCTATCTATCTATATATATATATATCTATCTATGTTCTTTGCTCTCCAAATACAACGCAAAGGCAGAAATAAATCAGCTCATGCTTTAACGGTGGGAAGCCACTGTTTCTGGATCGTTTATGTTGATGAGGCCAAAAGTTGAGCCCTATTGGATGATTGTTCTTCGTTGTGTTTTCTTGGGTCTCCCAATTTTCCGAACTGCTTTTTGGTGTCCATTCGAGTGCTTGTAATGGAAGACGCGTGTTGTTATTCTAAGGACACGTCAGATGTATGTCCATGGTTTTTTTTCGAATGATGGTCAACATGTATACTTGGTTTGTCTGACTTCTTATCGAGACATTAGTTATGAACTGGTATCAGCGTATATTCAATAATGTTCTGAAACAATTTTTTTCAAAGACCTTTAGTTTGTTCTCCAGCGCGTTTGTTGTCTTCCAGCTTCCACATCCATATGTCAGGACTAATATTACGATTGAGTTGATTGATTGGGTTTGTTTGCTCTCAGTCATTATTTTTCAGATGTTGGTCAGCTGTTTTAAAACGCATTAGGACAAAGCAATTCTAGTGTAATTTATTTTCGTGGCAATTCCATCTTGTGTCATTTTGCATACCAGACTGGGTGGTGGAATAGGAAATTCAGAACTTCTTTTTGCGGATGACAGTAGAGACCTGTCCACTTGAATTATTCTTCAGTGTGTTAAATAAACATTATTTTTGTAAGTCACCGAATGCGAGAGGTAAACAATGTACTGGATATCAAAGAAATATAATAAAGATGTTTGGGTATATATATGAGAACCGAACACGTGACCATATCTAGTATTAAAACCAAAGTTAAATATTGGATTTGCGGCAAAATGAAAGTCAACCATCAGATCATTATAACGCCACATCGGTTATCCTAACACCACATCGGGTCATCCTTACGCCAACATCGTGCCATCTTTACGTCAACATCGTGTCATCATTACGTTAATATCGTGTCATCATTACGTTAACATCGTGTCATCATTACGTCAACATCAGGTCATCATTACGTCAACATCAGGTCATCATTTCCTCCTTATGCCACTTCGAATCATTATTACGACAATATCGGGTCATCATTACTTCACCATTAGGTCATCATTAGTCTACGTCGAGTCCTCATTAGGCCACATCGGGTTATCATTAAACCTGATAATGGCGATATATGATGGTTTCACGCTATAAGTAGAAGAGCTTAACACGGAATGCGATTCTCGAAGATGATCATCGCATACCATAATCTGCCCATTGATCGGAACCGCTTGATGAAGTCATTTGATGGGCAGTTTATGTTAGAGGAAAACGTTTGGTTGTAGCGTCGCGGAATGGTACATACATGATAACAACTACAGTATGCATATGAGTTTGATATGTTCGTATCATCTAATACATGTCCAAGATGGTTGTCATTGTGTCTGACTCTAAGTCCGTTTTATCTCATTCCCAGTCTGTTGTCTCCGCCTTTCAGTCTGTTGTGTCTGACTCTCTTAGTCTGTTGTGTCTGACTCGTAATCTGTTGTGTCTGACACTCTCAGTTTGTTGTGTCTGACTCTCTTAGTCTGTTGTGTCTGCCTCTCAGTCTGTTGTGTCTGAGTCTCTCAGTCTGTTGTGTCTGACTCTCAGTCTGTTGTGCCTGACTCTTAGTCTGTTGTGTCTGACTCTCTTAGTCTGTTGTGTCTGATTCTCTCAATCTGTTGTGTCTGACTCTCTTAGTCTGTTGTGTCTGACTTTCAGTCTACTGTGTCTGACTCTCAACGCTAATCGTCCAGAAACAAAATCATGAGTGGATATCATTTACATATATCTCGCATTCTCAGGGGATACAAGAAATGATATCATGCACAGGTGGCGCACACCATCAGGGCATGCAGGAAATGATATCATATGTTCTATACCCATATATCAGAGGTCGTTATATATGTAAACTGTGTGATATGTGCTGAAATCAATCAGGTGGCACATGATGGTAGTGATTTTAGAAAATGTAAATGATTAATTAATCCAGTTGATCAAATCAGTTGTAAATCAATCATTTAATGAATACTGATGTACGATCAGCAGTGTGCAGAATCAATGAGATACATGAATCATATGTATGGACAACATTCATCAGTTACTAAGAGTGACATCAGTTACACATACCAGTTCATGTCATCATAAACACAGACATGATCTCAGTTGTATGTTTATGTTTGTTAAAGCACGATAACTCAGTGTAAATGAGTGGTAAATTGGGTTGGCGTCCTCATAATGTCATTTATACAACAACTACTATGGGAGAACACACACACGTTTCTAGCATATATTACCCAGTGGTAGACCCTACAGTGATGACGTCTTGCTATATAATGGGCGAAACGAAGAGTGATACGGTGCTATCAAGTATAGGTAATAATATACATAGTATTAAATATAGATTATGATATGGGTACTGTCAAGTAGAGATAATAATATACATATAATTAAGTACATCTTATGAAATAGGTACTATCAAGTAGAGATAATAATGTGGCATTAGCAAGCTTATATTATGATTTGCGTATTTACATGGTAAAAATACAGCCCTTAACTTGATGATAAACCTATGAAAGTGCATCTAAATTAGCAAAGATACATGATTAAGTGTTCACAACATGATACGATGTCATTGATTCATTGTTCACGACCTTACCATTGATTCCAGCAGTTTCTTTAACTGACGAAAAAAGAGAAATATCAATTATTAAATAATGTCATGTTATTTTCATAAAATATTTGAAATGCCATTGGAATGTTAGTATTGCAGAATTAAAACCAAATAGAAAAGTCGATGTTGTAGAAATATCAAGGTACTACTCATTTTATTGAGAACAAATTGAGCCCTCATTTCTATATGTGACTTATTTGTGTTTATTTCAAAGGATATGTGGTATATATGTTTTTACAACAGCATGACGAAGGCATTGTGTCTGTTTCTATCCTCAGACTTGGAGTTTTAAGTTTGACGAATGGCACAATGTGCGTTAGACATTGTATTCAGTCAATTAATGTAAAATGGGAAATAGAAAACGTGTCTTTGTTGTTTATCTTAAGCGTCAAATAGCAAACAACTATGTGGAAAATAGCTTTACAAACAAGGAGTGAAACGAGGCATTAGTATTCTTGACATGTATCTGACAAATATGGAAATGATAATTATATGGCCGTTAATATTCTTGACATGTATCTGACAAATATAGAAATAATAACTATACACAGTTTAGCAAACTTTAATTGTGTATGAGTGTATTTAAGTGTGTTGTTTGAATTTCTTCTTCTTCTTCTTCGTTAATTCTTAGATGAAAGTTCCGGTTTCTCTTACAAAGGACACCGTTGTCTGTAAGGCTGTTTCATCTCCATACATCTTCTGTTTCATATCTGTCTCACGAGGCCAGCATTTTTCTCTCTTTTCCTGCGTAAGCGTGCAGCTCTGAAGGATGTGTTCCATGGTCATGACATGCTCCCCACATGGGCACCTGTCATCTGTCCCAATCCTCATTTTGTCTGTTATGCCCAGTTCTCAGTCTGAAGATGATGACAAGCTCTTCTCTAGTTAAGTTATAGTAGCTATCTTCTTTTCGGAAGTCGGGGTGTTGATCAGCCCATTTTACCCTGAAGTTGGCTTTAATTATGGTCTTGGCCTCATTATATGTGATACTCAGGTCTGTTTGTGGGGATGCTCCTCCACTCTTTGCTAGTTTGTCTGCAGCTTCATTGCCTTTAATATTGCAGTGGGATGGGATCCACTGTATGACCAACCTTGGGTGTTCTGCTGAGAGCTGTGTCAGGGAGAACATACATTGCTCGAGATCTTCATCTTTCTGTTGTTTTAGCGCTGATATTACTGATGCGGCATCAGTCAGGAATACTATGTTTTCTTGGTGGATATTTTTATCTTTGATTTCAAGCTCAGCTACGGCATTCAGTGCCTGTGCTTCTGCATAACCATTAATGGAATATGTTCCCGTTGTTAACACTAGAGTTTTGTGCTTCTCCATTCCTTAGTCTGTAATAGACCCCTCCACTTCCATTGAATGTGGCTTTGTTAGACGAGCCATCTGTATATACGTGAATCCATATTTCTGGTGGGTATACTCTCCTAAAATATTATTCTGTGATAAATGTCCTTTCTGAATCTTTCTGAGTTCCCTTTTCCCAGTTCTCTCTATGGTCTCTACCATCTCAGGGAACTTGGCTTTTTTTCCATGGTGGGATTTGGGATGTTTGTTTTAGATCTCTAACCATTGCATGTCTTATGATTTGTGTTGTTTGAACGTAGTAACATTAATGAAAAGATTAAACTTACCAAAAATTCCACTGTCGTTAACTAAAACAAAGCAAATCAAGATAAGTTATATTTATATTATATTACAGAGTTGTAAGAGATCAGACATACGAATAATGCACTTTTCATTCTCAATTTGTTTAGAAACGTTCGATTATTACCAACATGATATTATAATCAACATTTTCTGATGGCGTCTCTACACATAGCACCATGAACGTGTGTCACACTAGTTCTGTGTATAAACACACTGTGTTAGAGAGATAATCAACATTTTCTGATGGCGTCTCTACACATAGCACCATGAACGTGTGTCACACTAGTTATGTGTATAAACACACTGTGTTAGAGAGATAATCAACATTTTCTGATGGCGTCTCTACACATAGCACCATGAACGTGTGTCACACTAGTTCTGTGTATAAACACACTGTGTTAGAGAGATAATCAACATTTTCTGATGGCGTCTCTACACATAGCACCATGAACGTGTGTCACACTAGTTCTGTGTATAAACACACTGTGTTAGAGAGATAATCAACATTTTATGATGGCGTCTCTACACATAGCACCATGAACGTGTGTCACACTAGTTCTGTGTATAAACACACTGTGTTAGAGAGATAATCAACATTTTCTGATGGCGTCTCTACACATAGCACCATGAACGTGTGTCACACTAGTTCTGTGTATAAACACACTGTGTTAGAGAGATAATCAACATTTTCTGATGGCGTCTCTACACATAGCACCATGAACGTGTGTCACACTAGTTCTGTGTATAAACACACTGTGTTAGAGAGATAATCAACATTTTCTGATGGCGTCTCTACACATAGCACCATGAACGTGTGTCACACTAGTTCTGTGTATAAACACACTGTGTTAGAGAGATAATCAACATTTTATGATGGCGTCTCTACACATAGCACCATGAACGTGTGTCACACTAGTTCTGTGTATAAACACACTGTGTTAGAGAGATAATCAACATTTTCTGATGGCGTCTCTACACATAGCACCATGAACGTGTGTCACACTAGTTCTGTGTATAAACACACTGTGTTAGAGAGATAATCAACATTTTCTGATGGCGTCTCTACACATAGCACCATGAACGTGTGTCACACTAGTTCTGTGTATAAACACACTGTGTTAGAGAGATAATCAACATTTTCTGATGGCGTCTCTACACATAGCACCATGAACGTGTGTCACACTAGTTCTGTGTATAAACACACTGTGTTAGAGAGATAATCAACATTTTCTGATGGCGTCTCTACACATAGCACCATGAACGTGTGTCACACTAGTTCTGTGTATAAACACACTGTGTTAGAGAGATAATCAACCTTTTATGATGGCGTCTCGACACATAGCACCATGAACGTGTGTCACACTAGTTCTGTGTATAAACACACTGTGTTAGAGAGATAATCAACATTTTCTGATGGCGTCTCTACACATAGCACCATGAACGTGTGTCACACTAGTTCTGTGTATAAACACACTGTGTTAGAGAGATAATCAACATTTTCTGATGGCGTCTCTACACATAGCACCATGAACGTGTGTCACACTAGTTCTGTGTATAAACACACTGTGTTAGAGAGATAATCAACATTTTCTGATGGCGTCTCTACACATAGCACCATGAACGTGTGTCACACTAGTTCTGTGTATAAACACACTGTGTTAGAGAGATAATCAACATTTTATGATGGCGTCTCTACACATAGCACCATGAACGTGTGTCACACTAGTTCTGTGTATAAACACACTGTGTTAGAGAGATAATAACATTTTCTGGAGTGCTGGAAGAAGATGGATTTTTAACCATTCATAGACACAACATCTCAGCCATTCAAAGACACATGTCAGTCATTCATTGACACTACAATGTCAGCCATTCATTGACACAATATGTCAGTCTTTCATAGACATAACATGGCATTATTTCATAATCATAATATGCCAGCCTTAAATTCATATAACATTGTCGATTTGTTTTTAAAAGTTCAGGTTTCAGAAAAGCCTCGACGTATTTCTGAAATGTTATTGGAATTTCTTAATAAACATATAAATTGGTCCACCTCCGACAAGTGGAACACATTGTACAGGATTAGTGCAGTCATGACCGGAACCATAATACAAAGATTGGTGTCATGTATGACACTGACAGAGTACGCGTATCCCCTCTGATATTATCATCAAGTGAGAGCGATGAATTCACACTCTTTACACAATGAAAGATACATATCGAGTCGTTGTTACTCTCGGCAAATGCTGTAATGTGTGGCCGAGCTTATTGTTAAATATTTGTTAAATGATACTGTATTTATATAGTTGCCCTCAGGTACACAGATGGAACGGTGCTACGTGATTAGAGATCAGGTGCTAGATGGTGAGATATGAGGTGCTAGGTGATTAGAGATCAGGTGCTAGGTGGTGAGAGATGAGGTGCTAGGTGGTGAGAGATCAGGTGCTAGGTGGTGAGAGATGAGGTGCTAGGTGGTGAGAGATCAGGTGCTAGGTGGTGAGAGATCAGGTGCTAGGTGGTGAGAGGTGAGGTGCTAGGTGGTGAGAGATCAGTATGAAACTGCTGTTCTTGAGATATAATCATGGTTGTAGCCACTTATTTTGGAGCTTACATAACAACCACCTTTCCGTTAAATAAGTGATTTTTTAGACAGATTTGCATTCACATGACTGCACACGGTCTGGCTAATTTGTTCAGTAATTGTGTTTGGCAATGATGCCTTGAAATGGCAGAAGCATAATATATGGGTAACTCGTGAATAATTAATTAGCGGACACCTTAGCATCATACATGCAGAGTCGTACACGCAAGTACTTTCCTTGTTCACTGACAGAGAAGAGCTGATAGCAAAGCTTATAAATTACCCAAGGTGGGTCCACTGGGTTTGAATGATAAAAGGGGGGGGGGGCGGTGGCTGCCATTAGTCAATGACATCCTTTTGAGTAAAAACACTACGTAAATTGAACGGCAAGATTCAGTTTGCAACAGTTTGAAACCAAACGCGGAGAGACCAGGGATCCTAGAGTTTTAGTGTGATGAACAAAAAGACATCAAGAACTGTAAATGTCCATGCTTCAATATTTGCTGAGATACTCAATACGTTTGAATCTATCCGATGTTTAGTCATGTTATTTAAATATTACAGACAAAAGCAAATACAATATCTGTACTGCAATATGTAGTTGGCTAAAGGAAAACTACTCAGAAAGAATTAGCTGTAGGTAACATAGCTTGAAATTGACACAATAGTTGACATGTTTTATTGCATATCCACAAATGATACAAGCGACTTGTCATAAGTCTTTCCCCTGACTATGAAGGAGTAGGAGGACACAGTTGAAAGTTGGCACATTTGTAGCTCATTTAATTTCTACTGGACTTAAGAATTATGAATTTCCCTCTTCGACGGGTTTACACGGTATGGTGCATGGCGCAAAACACCTTATTGACCAGATCTTCTACTATAACGGTTTGTCAGAACAATGGGAAAAATAGAGACCAGAACTGTGATCAAATTCTTGATGTTGCAGGGATACACATCTACAGAAATACACAGGGTGATGGAACCAGTGTTTGAGGAATTCTGTCCGTCGTGTGCTTTCAGTAAAGAACTGGTGTATGCAGTTTAAGTGTGGCCGTACCCATGTTGCTGATCAGGCAAACTATTCTCAAAGTGCAGCGATGAAAATGCTGCAAGAGTGAAGAAAATCATTGACCAGGATAGGAAAATGACAATTGCCGAGATATCTAGGTCAGCAAAACTGAATGAAAGTACAGTGTTTAGAATTTTAGACAACAGATTGAACATGATAAGTGTGCATGTCCGCTGGGTCCCGCGTCTGCTGACATGTGATAAGAAAAAAAAGACGAGGGTTGGGGGTTTATTGCTGTGGCCAGATGCTATAAAATGTATCTGTCGAAAAACATGTTATCGACCACGGTGACAGGTAGATGCTACTTGGGTTCACCATTATCACACAGAATCAAAATGTCTAGCATGCAGTCGAAAATCCCGGGCTCACCAACACATGCCAAGCCAAGAGACAGCAATCTGCAAGAAAAACGATGATGACGTTGTTTGGAACGTCAAAAGTGTCATATTGAAAGATCACCTACCTCATGGCAACACGGTTAATGGGTAATATTATGTAGATATCCTTACTAAGCTAAGAAAGACTGTGACCAGAAAACGATGGAAAGCGCGCTCAAATTCTGTCTTTGCTTCAAGACAACGATCCCTCCCATAATGCTAAGCGTGTCCTGCAAACAGCCAACGTTTTCAATATTGAAATTCTTTCACATTCTTCATGTTCTGCAGATAAACTCCATTAGACTTTTTTCTTTTCCCAAAACATAAAAAAACAGCTGAAAAAGAAATCATTTTGACAGTGACGAAGATGTCATACTGGCTTGTGATATCTGGTTTAGTTCGAAAAATAGATTCCTTTATTCTGAAGATCTTTTTAAGATCACGCAGAGATGGTAGAAATATATAATATCAGGTGGTGCCTATTTTGAGAAAGAATAAACACTGTGCCAAATTTCAACTCTTTTCTTCCTACATATTCGTGGTCAGGGTAAAGACTTATGACAAGCTTGTATAGGCATACGAATCTCTTGATCTGACATTTAAAGATCTGTTAGGAGGTATGTTTCCTTGTGAAAATTAACGAAGCGATTTGACTTTACCTTTTGCACCAATGTTAACTGTAAATAGAAGTCATGAAAATATTGTTAATATTATTAGAAGTAATGAAAATAGTGTTAACACTGTTATTTAGTGCTATGTCGGTGTCATAATATATTTGTAACGTCAACGAAAAGTCAATATAAAAAAAGCGGCAAAACCGATGTGATAGAATGTAAGCAATCAGACAAAGTTCAGTTCCTTGGACCTTGCTATTGTGTTATATTAGGCAACATTTTATGTAATTTGTATTTCTACATGTGTATATTTACAATGAATACATATGCTCACACTTTATAGACAACTGAACTTGAAAATATGCTTACTATCTGTCAGTGTTTTAATTTAAAATGTGAGACAATTGATTAATTAACAATTATTTTCGTTACATGAGAACACAAAAAAATAAATTATCAACTTTAGACACAACATATTTTGGGAGTGATGGTTGAAATATCTGAAGCCCCTTTTAATCAAGACTGACTATAACATCTCCCTTATGCCATGCCTGACTATAACTTCTCCATTCAGCCATGCCTGATTATACCATCTCCATTAAGCCATGCCTGACTATAGCATCCCCTTTTAGCCATGACTGACTATAGCATCCCATTCTAGCCATGACTGACTATAACATCCCCTTTTAAACACGACTGACTATAACATCCCCTTTCAAACAGGAATGCCTATAACATCTTCTTTCAAAGAAGACTGACTATAACATCTCCATTCAACCATGCTTATATCATCCCCAATTCATCCATGACTGACTATGTCATCCCCTTTCATCCATGACTGACTGTAACATCCGCTTAAAGACATGACTGACTGTAATATTCTTTTAAGTCATGACTGACTACAGGATCTTGCGACATTGTAGAGGTAACTATTTAATTAATTTTTGGTTTTGCTTTTTCTTGACTTGCTTGACTTCATTTCACGCAATACAAGGAGGTTCATCAATGTACTTCTACATGTGTATCCATCTTCATCTTCTTCTTCTTCTTCTTCTTCTTCTTCTTCTTCTTCTTCTTCTTCTTCTTTTTCTTCTTCTGTTTTTCTTCGTCTTCTTCCCCTCTTCGTCTTCTTTTTCTTGTTCTTCTTATGTTCTTCTTCTTCTTCTTCTTTTCTTCTTTTTCTTCTACCATTATTTTTCTTCTTCTTCATCTTCTTCTGCTATTCTTCTTCTTTGTCTTCTTCTTCTTCTTCTTCTTCTTTTTCTTATTCTTCTACAATCAACTGATGCTAAGCTCCTTGCCCGGTGAGGTTTACGAAGGATATTGCGAGATCTATTTCAGGGCTAAGAGAAAGGTTGTCGTTGGTGACGGACCGCAGGAAGGTGAATCATCAGCTAAGAATTGGCATGACATCTATCTTCTGTTGCAGCACATTTACTGTGTTGACATATTTTAAAGACCAAAATCTATGCACTCCTGGGAAAAGAGATCGATCAAGCTCTTATTGACTGTGGGTAACGATTGGAGCTTCGTTAGCTACACGTATGTCCGTAATGGTGATCTCACCTATCTGATTTTTAGCCTTGAGCCTTGCAGGGTTAAACAGCTGACCAACCGATCTAGTGTGCAGCTAGAATTCTTCATTTAAGTTATCAAACGCATGTTTCAGTAGCCGAACAAACAAGATTTCCAATAGAATCGGGGTTAGGACATAGCCCTGCGTAACACCATTGTGAATACCGCATCATTGTGAAATGATACAATCAGATTTAAATGTTTATTTCATGCCCTCATGGATCGATATTATTAGTCATAGCAGTTTGCATGGGCAACCTATTCTGAAGAGGATTTTGAAGAGTACATTCGTAACAACCAAATCAAATGCCCTCGTCGTGGAAAAATGAGTAAAAGAAAACAATAAATGCACGGCAACCATGCAAGCTGGCAGCACTCTCTACTCACATAATCAACGTTCAATTGACAGTGACAAGTAAGTCGGTGTGTGCGTGTGTGTGTGTGTGTGTGTGTGGGTGCGTGTGTGGATGTGCGTGGGTGTGATTATGTGTGTGTAAGTGTGTGTTTGTGTGCTTGCGTTTAATGGTAAAGAAATAAGGAAAAATAACCTTACCATCTACTGTAACAAAAGGAACTGAAATAGACAAGATCAAAATGGTTAAATTGGCAAGATTGTGCGACACGATAGTGTTATAAACTATATGGGAGACGACAACTAGAGCTCATCCGTTATATGTTGAGCAACTTTCATGTTACGGGTGGTCACATCTATGATGAGAAAAAGAGAATAGACCAGGTGACCAAGACTGAGATGAGAACAAGAGACTAGAACTGGTGGCCACGTCTGAGATTACAAGAAAAGAATAGACCAGGTGGCCGCGTCTGGGCTGAGAATAAGAAAAGGTGACCACTTCTGAGATGAGCACGAAAGACTAGATCATATTGCTAAATCTGAGATGAGCACAAGAGACTAGAACAGTTGACCATGTCTGAGATGAGAAGAAAAGAATAGGACATGTGACCACGTCTGAGTTGAGAAGAAAAGAATAGAACAGATGACCACGTATGAGAAGAGAGATGAGAAGATGAGAATAGAACAGATAGCCACGTCTGAGATAAAACATGAGAAGAAGATAATAGTACAGGTGGCCATATCTGAGATGAAACATGATAAGAAGAGAATAGTACAGTTGACCACGTCTGAGATGAGAAGATGAGAATAGAACAGGTCTGAGTATGTATAAACGAGAACAAGTAATGATTTCGCACTAGTGTGTATAAACGAGAACAAATAATGATTTCGCACAAGTGTGTATAAACGAGAACAAATAATGATTTCGCACGAGTGTGTATAAACGAGAACAAATAATGATTTCGCACGAGTGTGTATAAACGAGAACAAATAATGATTTCGCACGAGTGTGTATAAACGAGAACAAATAATGATTTCGCACGAGTGTGTATAAACGATAACAAGTAATGATTTCGCACGAGTGTGTATAAACGAGAACAAATAATGATTTCGCACGAGTGTGTATAAACGAGAACAAGTAATGATTTCGCACGAGTGTGTATAAACGAGAACAAATAATGATTTCGCACGAGTGTGTATAAACGAGAACAAGTAATGATTTCGCACGAGTGTGTATAAACGAGAACAAATAATGATTTCGCACGAGTGTGTATTAACGAAAACAGGTAATGATCTCACACGAGTGTGTATAATCGAGAACAGTTTAATGATCTCACACAAGTGTGTATAAACGAAAACGGGTAAATGATCTCACAAAAGTGTGTATAAACGAAAACAGGTAAATGATGTCTCTCGAGTGTATAAGCGAAAACAGGTATCTAGTTCAACACGATGATTTGTAAATAATAAGAAACATAGGTATTGACTCCCCCACGTCCGTAACAACGAAGATTGGTCAGTGTATGTGTTATAAACGAAAAAATCATAAATGTTTTCTTCCATATAAATATACATTTAACAATAAAAAATAGTCACTGGTCTCATTCGCTTGTAAATATAAACGGAAACTGGTCGGTGGTTCACCCCATGCCTGTATTCACGAAAACTGATAAATGATATACCCTGCATAATTGTAAACATTATACTTGATCAGTGACAAATGTAACAGAACATACTCCAGAGTGTCAGCGGTGCACACATCTGTATAAAACTGTTGAGCACCACTAAATTAATAATCAACCAAACCAGTCACACGACAAATAATCAGGGGTCTCACTCAAAGATATGTAGACGGTACATAGTCAATAGTCTCACTCACATACATGTAGACGGCCAATAGTCAATAGTCTCACTCACATATATGTAGACGGTCAATAGTCAATAGTCTCACTCACATATATGTAGACGGCCAATAGTCAATAGTCTCACTCACATACATGTAGACGGTCAATAGCCAATAGTCTCACTCACATATATGTAGACGGCCAATAGTCAATAGTCTCACTCACATATATGTAGACGGCCAATAGTCAATAGTCTCACTCACATATATGTAGACGGCCAATAGTCAATAGTCTCACTCACATATATGTAGACGGCCAATAGTCAATAGTCTCACTCACATATATGTAGATTGCCAATAGCCAATAGTCTCACTAACATACACGTAGACGGCCAGTAGTCAATAGTCTCACTCACTTATATGTTAAGGACAAATAACGCGATGCATACGTACAGCAGGCAGTAACACGGCAGCTAGAAGGAGATACGGTTTACGCAAAGTATGGGATTGATTTCATGACGGCGCAAGGTTGTGTGTACATCTACATTGATCTAAAAATGCCTGCTGCATATGGTGTATTGGTGTCATTACTGCCAGTAAGTGAGAACGGGAGGTAACAGGCAAAAATCCAGCCACGACGGACATGCACAATAAGGCTCGCAATAGACGACCGATCGCAGCTGTGTACATACAGCGCCAAACTCGTGTGGATGAACTTCTTTGTGCCAATTGCTGTGCCAAGCAGAAAGAAATCGCGGCAATGCTTATGCTTTTGATTGTGTGAGTCCATAGCAATATCTATGTCCTGCTGGGTATAGGCAAGTTGTGCGAGATGGGACCTCGCATGTTGACACCGGAAATGAAACAGAGCCAAAAGCAGGTGTCAGGAACTTATGACGTGATAAAAACAGGAAGGCGATGCTTTTATTCGTCAAATTGTCATTGGTGAGGAGTACTGGGCATATCATTATGAGCTAGGTAGCAACCGTTATTCTATGGGATACAGGAATAAGAACTCACCTACATTAAACAGTTTACGGTCGTTGATTTGGCGTGAAAAGTGATCATGACAATCATTTGGGACGGCTAGGGCGTGGTCTACACTGAGATCAATGGAATACGGCAACTCTGATCGATATGTGAACACGTTTTCTAACAGTACGAGCACGTCTGCTGCGTGTTTATGTTTGCAAGCACGCAATTCTTCAGCATAAAGACATCCACACACGAATCTACAAATAGTGGCTGGATTGGAGCTTCTCAAGTTGGACATTTGACAGGTTCCATCCCACATCCTCAATCTGGCACGTTCTTTCTGTTCCCGAAGCTAGAAGAGTACCTCAATGGAGAAGGGTGTGCAAGCAGCTGAGTGTAGCCGGCTTTGAGAGACAAGGTTTGATGTTTTCATTGATGGGATGGAACCACTCGTCAGAGTTTTGCGTTTATGTGTGGACCGGTTTAATAAAAAATGGCATATCCTAAAATGACATTTCAAGTTTTAAGAGAATATATAGCTCAAGTGTAAATTGTGTACATTAATGAAATTATCTCATCAGAGAATAGATAATCTCACTTTTAAAATCGGCGTCGTAGAAAACAAACCTTGAGCTGTCTCACTCGCTAGTAAATGTAAACAATAAAATGGGAAAAGTTGCACTCGCGAGTATGTGTACAAGACAAAATGTCAATGGTCTCACTCGCGAGTGTATGCAGAAGACAAAATGTAAATGATCTCACTCGCGAGTATGTTTAAAAAGCAAAATGTCAATGGTCTCACTCGCGAGTATGTGTGAATGACAAAATGTCAATGGTCTCACTCGCGAGTATGTTTAAAAGAAAACATGTCAATGGTCTCACTCGCGAGTATGTTTAAAAGAAAACATGTCAATGGTTTCACTCGCGAGTATGTTTAAAAGAAAACATGTCAATGGTTTCACTCGCTAGGTTATATTAAAAACAGACAGTGCTCTCACCTTTTAACTGTGCTCGAACTGAAGAAAAAATAACAAAGACAGATGTTCAATCAAATGGCCAACTTCATGTCAGTGTCTTACAATGTATCAAATGGTCAACTTCATGTCAGTGTCTTACAATGTATCAAATGGTCAACTTCATGTCAGTGTCTTACAATGTATCAAATGGTCAACTTCATGTCAGTGTCTTACAATGTATCAAATGGTCAACTTCACGTCAGTGTCTTACAATGTATCAAATGGTCAACTTCATGTCAGTGTCTTACAATGTATCAAATGGTCAACTTCACGTCAGTGTCTTACAATGTATCAAATATTCAACTTCATGTCAGTGTCTTACAATGAATCAAATTTCTTTGCCGTTTGAGTCTATGCAATGGTGGTAAATGTCATTGTTTTGCTATGATACTGCATTTGTGTAAAACGACATTGTCATGTTAGTAAATGACAATCTTATTAATTTCATGTGTCTTGAACTGGCAGAAAGTTCGTGTTGCTTAATGGCAGGCATGTTAGTTAATCGAGTATTTCTTTTTGAATTCCTGCATTGTTTTTCGTTGCTGTAGAAACCCTGTGTCGTCTTATGATACAATTGGAGTTGTTGATTCTAATATGTTGGGACCCTGTTCGTGTTTGCAAAAGTTGATGTCATTACCGTTTTAGTAACTGCTCATGTGTGAACATAGAGACCAAAGTCTACCTTGGTTATATATAAATTAACACCAATATATGTAATTTCGTAGTGTTTCCAGTGAAAAATAAAGTACAATTTACTTTTAACTACTAAATATGATGAACATATTTTAGGTTAGCTGCAAAATAGGACATATGTACAATGAAACAATAGTAGGCGATCAGGGCCTGTTGCGCCAAATGAATATGTCAATGAACAAATCTGGAGACCTCGTTCCCGACGGTTTGCAGTTCTGTTGGGCAGGTGGGAATCTGTTTTAGCAAGATGTAGGGCAAACGCCTCCAGGATGAGCCCGGTCTCTTGCCGTCCCCAGAGTCTGCCAGATCATATCGTGGGCTGAGGGGACGGCGTGGCCTAGTGGTTATGTGACACGGCTCACAACCATAAGGTGCTGGGTTCGATCCCCATCTCAGCACCGGCCGTTACCCCGGGGAAGCAAACCCTTAGAAAATGCATGCTGAAGTCGGATGCACTGGGCCGACAGGCGCAAAATAAAAACGCAGTGCAATGCACATCGCCTTGGGGATTTGAGAAATAAGGCGAACGCAAAAATAAAAAAAACAAAAAAAATAAAAATATCGTGAGCTGTAACATCCAGAGGGAGGCAGAGAACGTCACCTAGAGGGAGTGGGAGCGGCGATCAGTCGTTGAAGAAATGCCTGCACGTTGAGTTCGTCGAACTGTTTGAGATCAGTGGAATACAAGAATGCGCCTCTGGTCGCTGAGGTAGAAGGCATCAAACCATTGGTGGGCCCTTGTTGTAGTATCCATGTATCAGATCTGAACATACGGGTGGGAACGATGTAGGAGGAGTATATGCAAAGCCTGGTCTAAAGCGAAAGTCTCCAATTGGACCAGACTCTGAAGAGGCAGTGCATGGATAAAGCTGCCAGACCCATTCTACTGATGATTTCGTGACTGCTACGTGCGTCAGATGACTGCCTGTCGTTCAGATAGATGACGTTCTTGGTGGCTGCAACAGGATTGTCGTTCGATGTGATGTGCTCATCGTAGAGGGCCTTTATATTCTGGTCGCCGCCCAGAAGATGTGCAAGCCTACGTGGGTAGCCAACCGATGCAATGCCTCCAGTAGGTCTAGCACTTCCTGATAGTCATCACCTGGTATAATGACGTAATCAGCATAGAGGAGATCGGTTACCAGGTCGTCGTCGACAAGGAGACCTGGATTGTGTGCAGAAGACTGTGTGACGATTCAGTTCATGGCGCTTCAGACAGGCGCATTGGTGAGGAATCAGGCCTATTGAACAACTGGTATATATAGAGAACTTCTCAGCTAGTTCCCACCCGAGTCGAATTTTAGCGCTGGTGTGACTTTGGAGGTCCACAATTAAGATCAATAGGGTAGCTGGAATACCCACTCACTGTACGATCTTCCACAGGGCGTGTCTATCCACAGAATCGAAGGCAGCTCGTAGGTCAACGTGGAGAGGACGGATAACCTCACGGTGCAGTTCTGTCAGGTAGCGGGGGACGAGAATTACATTAATAGTGAAACGACAGGCGATGAGCCATGCTATAAGTACAAGGCTTTTCATAGTATGGACGAGCTAACAAGATGGGGCATATCTACAAAGCTGTTCATATTATAGACGAGCTAACAAGATGGGACATATCTACAAGGCTGTTCATATTATAGACGAGCTAACAAGATGGGACATATCTACAAAGCTGTTCATATTATAGACGAGCTAACAAGATGGGGCATATCTACAAAGCTGTTCATATTATAGACGAGCTAACAAGATGGGGCATATCTACAAAGCTGTTCACATTTTAGAACAGCTAACACGATGGGACATATTTTCATATTTAAGAAACAACACACAATATAATTTCTAAGTATCGTGTCCAAGTTATGAACAGATAATCAAGAATAATGTGCTTACCTGATGCGCTTAGGCTAACTGAAAGTAAAATATAAATTAGAACAAATGATTATTTTGTCCCCTCTGCATATGTTTGTATCAGCAATATACAATCTGAACAATCGTCGCAAATGGTCAGTATCAGTAGTGTTTTGAATTTTGAATTTCAGAAGTTTGATTGCCTGACGTCATAACAACCTCAATGGCTCCTACGGTAACTGATCAATGCGAGACATGCTTACACACCAGACACTGTCAGCTAGAATACATTTGGTAAACATTTGCAACTATCATACATACATATTTATAAATAACTTGAACACTTGCAACTACCATGTGTTTACTTAACCATCTTTTGTGTGCGAAGTTCTCTTAATGATCAAGTATTTACTCAACATAGTTAGGCAATGTGTATTCACTCACAGAACACTATCAGCTAGAAATATAATAACTAAAAAGATTATATAAATTAACATATATTTACCTCAATAGAGATAATAAAACAAAATATAATCACTCAACAAAAGCGCATAAACTAACGCAGCACACTCCAAACTAAAACACGTTTAATAGTCAGGCGATGTAAAATAAGACACAGTTACCAAACAAACGCTCCCAGACAAAATGATAGTTAGTTAAACAAACTAACAGCTAGTATATAATTAATCAACATTGTATTTAAACTAAAATGCGATTACTCAACAAATACTTCAAACATATATATTTAATTAACACAATTTACTAATATAGTCACTGTCATAAATTATCTCAAAACTGGAAATTAAAGTGCATTTCCCTCATCATCACGTAGCATGTCCCTTGTAGAACGTCGGTCCCATCACAGTCTGTCTGAAAGAAACTCGTTCTGTTGCCAAAACTTCAGCCTCCGCCACAGTCATACTCTGGCATTCCTGGATATATTGGTGCCATCGTGTTCTTGGTCTACCTCTTCCTCTTTTGCCTGGCACCATATTTTCCATCACCGTTCTCTCAAGACAGTTGTGTCTCTTGATGTGACCAAAGTATTTGCATTTTCTAGCCAAAATAGAATTGATAAACCAGTTCTCCTCTATGCTCAAGTCTTGCAGAATGTCTACATTTGTTTTTTTCTCTGTCCAGGGTATTCTGAGGATCTTTCTGTAACATTTCCCAAACATATTTAAATAACGTATGTTTACTCATTCCACTCAACTGTCATCTATTTATTCAATACTCTTTCTCAACCACCCCATGTTTATCCATCCATCTCTCAACTATGATCTTTTTTTTCAAAACTTATGTAACAGTTCCCGCCGGAGCAAGGGGAGTTTAGGATGCCTAAACATGTTAAAGCTTAAAGCTACCTGAATGCATGTCAAGGTCACTCACCGTCTCAGCAAAGGAGAACAGAGTTGGGTTAAGGAATGTGGACAGATAGAAACTGACCACTGGCCTTCTGATTTTGGTAGGGGGAGATTGATTGACAGACGAAATTGGCAACGGGGCTTGCTGCGAGAGAATGAGTGACAGGTGTGCAAAGTGTTTCGTTCCAATTGGGATTGAAGATGACCATACCTGAGATCGATTGGTCAAGCTCTGGCCTTGCTTGAGGATATATAACTCGAGACAAAGTTTAGCTCGAGAGGCTGGAGAGAGAGAGAGGCTGTATGGAAGAGAGAGAGAGACTGAATGTGGATAGTATGTTTAACTCACCGACTTAGATAGAGGAGCGATTGATTGACGGTTGGACGAATGTTTAGTGATAGAACAGGATCGCTCAAATAGGTGTGTGAGTTTTGCATTAATAGATAATGTGAAAGTGTGTTTGTAAGCAAGGACACATTGTGAACGAGTTATGTCGAGATCGCCCGCCTGAGGGGATTTCAGTGAGGAAGAGTATTTGATAAGGTGTGTTGAAGACGCAGTTAAGGCGATGTGTGTGTGATGTAATTGCAAGGCAATAGAACTGGGTTTTTAGATAGTTGGGAATTCCATCAATAGCTAATGCTTACAATTCCCGTTTTAGTAGAATGTTTAGTTAAGATATGTATTATATTGTGTTTGTAATTTCTCTACTCATTCTATGATATGAGTAGGATATAATAAATATGCCACCTGCTGTGTGATATGTCATTTACTGAGTATGGTCATGATGATGTGGATGAGTGTGATAATGGTCTAAGTTCGATCACCGCAGCAGAGCATCTGCTACACTTACAACCATCCCATGTTTACTTATCCATCTAAATTGTCATCTATTTATTCAACACTCTTTGTCAAGTACTCCATGTTTACCAACTCCTCTCATCTGTCATCTATTTATTCAACACTCTTTGTCAAGCACTCCATGTTTACCAACTCCTCTCATCTGTCATCTATTTATTCAACACTCTTTGTCAAGTACTCCATGTTTACCAACTCCTCTCATCTGTCCTCTATTTATTCAACATTCTCAAACATCTCATGATTACCCATAATTATCAACTGTCACAGTTTTTCCCAAATATCTTCTATTTACCATACACTCTCAAATATCATCTATTTACCATACACTCTCAAATGTCATCTATTTACCATACACTTTAAATGTCATCTGTTTACACACGTATCTCAAGTTATACATATAAATTCCAGAAAGACTCTCAGCTTACAACACGTTTTTTTATATCGGAACTAACATAAACTCGCTTAGTAGGAGCACATTAACGCAACATATATGAAACATTAACGCAACAAAGATTCTCAGCTAAACTATATTTACCGCACATTGCCGACTATACTCCCGCTTTTAAAAACTTATGTTTATCTTTATAAATCTATAACTCAACAACAATTTCTCATAAGTGGATGCAATTAGGAATAGACGCTGTTAATCATTCTGACATTAAGGCACTATACCAGTGGAAACTAGCAGGTGGTTTTTGTGTGTTCTTTTTGTGTGTGCATTGTTTGTGTGCTTTGTGTGCTTTATGTGAATGCTTTATTTGTGTGTTTTGTTTTTGTGCTTTGTTTATGTGCTACGTTTGTGTGCTTTGTGTGCTTTGTTTGTGTGCTTTGTTTGTGTGCTTTGTTTGGGTGCTTTTTTATGTTATGTGTGTGCTTTGTTTGTGTGATTTGTTTGTGCACTTAGTGTGCTTTGTTTATGTGCTTTGTTTGTGTGCTGTGTTTGGGTACTTTTTTATGTGTTGTGTGTGCTTTGTCAGCTGGAAATAAAACATTCAAACTTTATGAGGTCAAAAAACCCATATGCGGCCTCTCAAAGTTAAACAATGAATATAAAGGTGTATGTGAGCACGATATCTTACAAGAAAACGATTGACAATATGGGGGTTGTTGTTTCATACAACCAGGAGCAGTTATCAGCATGCTACACTGAATATGTTTACAAACAAACTACATGTACTTTTACATGGACAATTTCAGCCCTAGATATTGATGGACATGAAGATGTGTAATACTGAATACATTTTAGTACCATCATTCAACATCATTATTGAAAACCTGTTCTCTTCAGGCCCCTCACACATATCAATATAATTGATTTAAGAATTAAATATGAGCTAATATTTCCAGGACCCCTAAATACACCAAGAGGTTTGATCTCAGAACTATTCTGTTCTCTTCCATTACTTGTTGACACATGTGAGTCCATTATTTTACTTCATTGTTGCGCTCACGATCCGTGAACAATGCGATACATTTTCGTCGAAATAAGCACATGTTCAAAATACATGCGCCAGAGACAACTGAAACGTATTGCTTGCTACTCACATTCATGCACTTTTGTAATAACAATTGAAGATACGCCTTTCGCTCCTCAAAAGACAATAATATATTCGATTATTGTACATTTAATTTGCAGGAGTAACATAATTATTGCGCTGACAAAGATCACAGAGACGTGTCAGTTTAATAAATGGCTGCATCTTCACTATTTTGGATGATACAATCTCAATGACATACTAACTCTAATATTGCATGCACAAATGCATGGTCATACGTGCAAGGGTTTCGCAGATAGAAAATAAATGCGGTGGACATGAGCTTAGAAAAGCCACATAACATATACATTCTCAATACATCTTCTGAACTTATTTATATTTGCAGACAAGACATTATCAACTATCATACATTTGCACACCACATTTGATCATGTCATATATTCATTTAAAATGGCGTTCTGAACTAGTTAGTTAGCTAGTTAGTCAGTTGTCCATCGCACGCCATGATAGCGACCTCATCAGGCGGTTTTAGTAGTGTTGATGCTGGAACATGCGCTCTATTTGGATTACAGTTAGGAAAAAACTGGTTGTAAACCTCTCTCTGATCTTCAGCTAAATTGGACCAGTGGCAAGACATAGGTCGAAACGAGTGAAGGTGGCTCAAGATGCCGGCACTCAGGTCTATCAGTGGCAAGACATATGTCGATACGACTAAAGGTAGCTCAAGATGCCGGAACTCCGGTCTATTTTCCTTGAAACCATGGGGTCGCTACAGACATTCGGGATTTCAATCGCCAACCATTGGAGTTTTGAGAGCCGAGTTTCTTAGCTGTCGGCTACAGCGACAACACATTCTTCTTCTTCTTCTTCTTCGTACGAAGTCAAACAGTAACCATTATTTTTTCGAAAAAAACGGCGGTCATCCTGAGGCTGTTGACACTGCCATAGAGCTTGTCTTGCAGTTCTACTGGGGATGGCCACATCTGCTCTCTCTGATCCTTGTATGTCGGGCAGTTCTGCAGCAGATGTTCAGCGGTCATTTTACCGGTACCGCACGGGCATTCGTCGGTACCATTTATCTTTAATTTGTTGAATAGGTGGTACCTCAGTCTATTGTGGCCAGTGCGAAGTCTGAAGACAACGACCTGCTCTCTTCTGTTCAACTGGTAATAGGCATCGTTTTTGGTGTAACCAGTATGTTCGGTTTCCCATTTCGTCATATATCTGGCTTTGATAAACCGTTTTGACTCTTCGTACGTCATACTAGTATCTGTTTGTGGTAGTCTTGCACCTTTTTTTGCCAGTCTGGCTGCCTCCTCGTTGCCTTGGATGTTGCAGTGTGATGGGACCCACTGTACCACTACCCTTTTTGGTGCGGACTGCTGGCACAGTTTGCAGGGTGCTGCTCTTAATTTATTAAGCTCAGTGTTTTTCTGGCTTTTTAGCGCTGTGACTACGGCGAGAGCATCTGTAAGCAGGGCTATATGGCTTTCATTTTCTTTGTGTGTCACCATTTCTTCCACCGCCGCCCTCAGTGCCTCTGCCTCCGCTCTGAAATTGCTTGTGCACTTACCAGTAGCAAATGACAGTGTTATTTTTCTGCCATTTGGTAGGTTCAGGAATGCTCCTGCCCCTCCGTTCTGTGTAGTGTTTGTTACAGAACCGTCGGTGTATGCATGGGTCCAGTCCATGCTTGGGTAGTTTTTCGATATAAAGCTTAGGGTAGTATCTCTCCTTTCTTTTTCTGTCTGGCAGTTTTTGTTTCCAATACCTGGTATATTTTCTACCACCTCTGGAAATATATCCTGCCTCCAGGTAGGTTTTCGTACAGTAGTGATGGGTTTTGGTGTTTTATTAGTGCGTTTATGGGATCTTCGTGCATCTTTGCTTTGGCTATTTCTGCAAAGTTTCTCCGCTTTAGTTTCCCATTTCCCAAATTGTTTAGTCTCTGGTGCATTGGATGGTCAGTCAGTCTTCGGAGTTTCTCTGACTGCAGCTGGGCTCTGCAGTCTCTTCTATCGGTCATGGATTGCAGTTTTGTAATCTTTTCAAGTTCTACAATTGGCGTTGACTTCATGCCTCCTGGTATAACTCTCATGGCTTGGTTTTGAAGTTTGCTAACTTTATCGAAGTTCGCCTTTGCTGCTGTTGTTCATGCCGCAATGCCATACTCGAGAACTGGTCTCACTCTTCCAGTGTACAGTTTCTTTAGTATGCCTTCGTCTGCTCCCCAGCTTGTGCCAGCAAGTTTCCTCATGATTGCCATTCTTTCTCTGGCTCTCATTCAGTTTCTCTCGATCTGACTTTTCCATGTCATGCGACGATCAAATGTGACTCCCAGATAGTTTGGGTTGTCGTTTTGCTGCAGGAATTTGCCATTTAAACCTAATTTGATATTTTGGGGTTTGATTGAAAGCGATAATATTGTGCATGTGGTTTTCTCCTCGTTTATTTTGACCAGCCATGAGTTCGCCCACTCTTCCAGCGATGTTAGGGCCTGCTGCATCCGATTTCTTGCTATGGTGAGATTCTTTTCAGAGGTCCACATAGCCAGATCGTCTGCAAACATTGAGCTATGAACTCTTCTTGGTATATTCTCTGTAATGTCGTTTATATACACCTTGAAGAGTGTGGGTGACAGTACTCCCCCTTGGGGTACTCCCTGCTCAAGTGTCACCTTTTTGCTCATCTGCCCTTGTACTTGGACTCTGGCCGTTCTATTTTTGAGGTAGTGGTTGATCCACTTGTAAATTTTCTCACAAACATCACTTCTTCTTAGCTTGAATCTAAGTCCATCTTTCCAGACTTTGTCAAATGCCTTTTCCAGGTCCACCCACACCGCTACTGTGTGTTTCTGTGCCTGGTAGGAATTTTCTATTTCCTGGGCTATGAGGATGACCTGGTCCTCAGTGGATCTGTGCTGTCTAAAGCCGGCTTGCTGTGGAATTAGTATTCGTTTTTCTTCCAGATGCCATATCAGAGTGGTGTTTATCATACGTTCCATCAGCTTGCCGACACAGCTCAGTAGGCTGATAGGCCTGTATCCATTTTGATCTGTTTTGTCCTTTCCTGTTTTTGGTACTGGTACAAGTACTGCGTCTTTCCATGCCTGGGGTACAATTCCCCTTTTCCAGCTTTGGTTCAGGACCGATAGCAGTTTCCTCTTCGCTGTTTGGCCCATCCCCATCCGCATTTCGTTTGTTATCCCGTCTTTTCCGGGAGATTTCCTTTTCTTTAATGTTCTCATGGCCTCTTCCATTTCGCTCATTGTTAATTTGGCCATCATATGCTCTTCAGGTGCCGTATTGATGTTGTCGTGCCCCTTTTGCTCTTCACTAATGTCTGTATGCCTATCTGCAGGGAACTCGATGTGGTTTGCTCTGGCATAGTGATCGACAAAAGCGTTTGCGGCTTTCTTACCAGTGAGCAAGTTTTCGCCCTGCTTGATGGTAATTTGTTTGTTTGACGGGGTTTCGTCGTCCATGGCTCTGACTAGCTTCCATAGCTTGTTCCCGTCTTTGTCCAGGTTGAGGTTTCCCTTTTGTTTTTCCAGCTCTCCCTTGCTGTTTGGTTAAGAGTGTATTTGTATTTTGCCGTGGCGGCTTTGAGGGCGATATTTGCCTCCATAGATTGTTCTCGCTCTGCCATGTTCCTAGCATTTGTTACTGCATCTTCCGCTTTCTGCAACTCATCATTCCAATAGTGCTTATAGTTTTTCCTAGCTCCTCTTGGGATGGTTTCAGTGGCGGCTTGCATTATTGCCTTGCTTAGGCTTTCCACCATGGGCTTCATTTTGTTGTTTCGTGTGTTGATGGTTTCACACAGCCCATCTGTCAGGATTGCAAATCTGTCCCAGTCGGTTCGTTTGTAATTCCAACGTGGGAGCGGTTTTGTTTCCTGTGGGCCTACTTCCATGTCAATGTCTAGCCTGATCGGCCTGTGGTCGCTACCTGGACAACGCATTCACCTAACATGTCTATGAGCGAGGTGAACGTATATTATTCTCAACATGACAGTGCAAGCACATTTCATCGTCGTGATTACTTACATTGACATAAGTACATATACCAGTCGCGATTACTTGCATTGACATAAGTACATATACCAGTCGCGATTACTTACATTGGCATCAGTACATTTACCAGTCGCGATTACTTACATTGATATCAGTACACATTCCAGTCGCGATTACTTACACTGATATGAGTACATATACCAGTATCGATTACGTACATTGAGAAGTGTACATATACCAGTCGCGATTACTTACAGTGACAGAAAAACAGGCTCAGCAGGTTGGCCACCGTTTTGACAGTGCCTAGGACATTGACATCCACAATGAATCCGAGGCCTGTTGCCAGTTGACGTGCTTCATCCGTAAGGACACTGGCATCAGTTTTTAGAACAGCAATGATGGTGTTATCATGTTTGCCGGCTTGAGCAGATGCAACAGCTGGGAACAGATTTTGACAGATCATAATCTCTATGATAACAAGCGAAGAGTCATTGACCCCAGTCAAGATAAATCAGCCATCAAAGGCAGGGAATGACTTGTATGTGATAGACTATGATGAGGGGATCAGGTGATACACATGAGAGCCAGCTATGAGTCATATGAGAGTCAGGTGAGTGTCGGGTATAGAGATGATGATGATGTACATTTTTGAAATGACTAAAGAAAGAACTAATGAAAATGTAAGTTTAGAGTATGCGTAATGAACATGGAACTAGGAAATAAATTAAAGCAGAAGTTGCATTTTTCTAGAAATTATTTAAGTTTTGAAAATGTGGAGAAAAGTAAATGAGGTTGTGTGTAGCAGAATATATAAAGTGAGCAAAGGAAAAGAGAGAGAGAGAGAGAGAGAGAGAGAGGGAGAGAGAGGGAGAGAGAGATAGAGGGAGAGAGAGAGAGAAGTAGAGAGAGAGGGAGATAGAGAGGGAGAGAGAGAGAGGGGGAGAGAGAGAGAGAGGCAGAGAAAGAGAGAGAAGTAGAGAGAGGGAGAGAGAGTGAGTGATTTCAAGAGATTATGTTTCATGTATTACACAAATAAAATAGTGAGTATTTGAGGTAGAGAAAGAGAGAGAATGTTTCGTGTCTTAGAATATAATTAAGTGACAAAGAGAGGGAGAGAAAAAGAGAGAGAGAGAGCGTGAGGGAGAGAGAGAGAGATAGAGGACGTTGTACGCACTAAAGTAGTAAAACGAGAGAACGAAAATGGTTTCGTGAAATTTAATTTTTCAAAGTTTAAAAGTAAGAGAGAGCGAGAGAGCAGATATTGTTGCATGTAGTATATAGAGTAAATTGATAGTAAGATAGGTACAGATCATGCTGTATGTGGTAAATTAGAATAGAGTGAGATAGATTGATGATCGAGAGAAGAGGTTGTACGTGCTAGATAAGTATTACCTAAGTGTAATAGAATGGGTTAAAACGAGCTTAAATAGACAATTAGAAACGAAGTCTATGGAGGTACAAAACGGATATCTCTTCAAACACAGTTCGAGAAAACTCGAGCAATTAGCTTCGGAACTTTGAAGGCGAGTTTGATCTGGCATTGTGCAGAAAATTGTCAACTGGTCTGACAGAATAGGGAAAGTTATCATTGTGATAACTGAAATCGCTGAATGAGGGACATTTGTCTCTGTGATAACTGATATTGCTGAATGAGGGACAGTTGTCTCTGTGATAACTGATATGGCTGAATGAGGGAAAGTTATCATTGGGATAACTGATATGGCTGAATGAGGGAAAGTTGTCAGTGTGATACATGATATGGCTGAATGAGGAAAAGTTATCATTGTGATAACTGATTTCGCTGAATGAAGGACAGTTGTCATTGTGATAATTGATACGGCTGAATGAGGGAAAGTTATCATTGTGATAACTGATATGGCTGAATGAGGGAAAGTTGTCAGTGTGATAACTGATACGGCTGAATGAGGGAAAGTTGTCAGTGTGATACATGATATGGCTGAATGAGGGAAAGTTGTCAGTGTGATAACTGATATTGCTGAATGAGGGACAGTTGTCATTGGGATAACTGATATGGCTGAATGAGGTAAAGTGAACTTTGTGGAAACTGGTCTTGCTGAATGTAGGAAATGATCATTGTGTGAAATGGTATGACTGAATCGGGAAATGTGCTTATTGTGTAAACTAGTGTGACTGAATGAAGGAAACTAGTGTATGTGTAAGCTAGTCTGACTGTGTGAAGGAAACTAGTGTATGTGTAAGCTACTCTGACCATATAAGCAGAAATAGTCTAAGTGCCAACGGAGATAGTCAAGAGCTAGACATCGAATAGTAATATGTTGTGGAGTAAGTGAGGTAAGATTTAGAAAAGTAATATTTTGTGGAGTAAGTCAGGTAAGATGTACAAAAGTAATGTTTTGTGTAGTAAGTCAGGTAAGATGTACAAAAGTAATGTTTTGTGGAGTAAGTCAGGTAAGATTTACAAAAGTAATGTTTTGTGGAGTAAGTCAGGTAAGATGTACAAAATAATGGCAGTAATGAAAAGAGATAGAACTAGACACGTGTTACAGATTAAGATGTGAAATAGAAACTATTGCTATGTTAATGGACCGTGAACAAACGCAATGGCTACTATATTTGCACTGTTGGCACTTACCTAAAGCGGAATCACTGGATTTTCCGTTGTAATAAACAATAATTATCTTAGTGACATCCGGTCTGTTGTCAGTGCGCGCATCTGCAACGCATTGATCGATTCCGTGGTGAATGTGGTTAGAGCCAGGAGTGTATGTTATGTCTCCTAATAGCTGTGATAAAGGTACATTATGTTCATGCAGATTTACTTAAATATCATCGTCACATGACAAAAAGTTATATTATTTGTGTATAAACACACACATACACACCTATACATCCATTTATCCAACCTGTTTTGTATTATGTACATGAGGTGTCACTTCCGCAACATAGGCCTGTCAAAATAAGCCATTTCCACGCACCTACAATCAATCACCTTTGTATTTACCTTTTCTCTAGATTAAACGACATCTAGTCTCTTTGCATCACGCCCGAATCACTGCATCACTAAATGATGGTGAACTCTCTACAGCATTCCCAGTCAAACATGGAGTGAAACAGGAATGTGTGCTGGTCCCAACACTTTTTAGCATGGTATTTGCAGCAACTCTTCACTTTGAGGCGTCTAAAGGCCCTCACAAAGGGGAAACAAGCAACTATCTTAGAACTTTCCTTTGCCAGCGACTGCGCAATGAACATGTGCTCAGAACAGGACATGCAGGCAATCATGAATGAGTTCTCAACTGCTTGCACCAGAGAAGGAAATATTGACTCTTTTTCCAAGGCGAGTGCAGCTTTCTGAAGACGACGGTTGGGACCGGCAGGGAATCAGTGTTGCCAGCAAGATTGATCTCAATCGTACTGTTGTGTTAACCACCCTTCTGTAAGCATCCAAAACATGGACAATATAGCAGACATGGCAGAAAACTTAACCATATCTATGTAAACTGTCTCCCTAGTCTGACCAGGATTGGTTGGCAGGACATAGTGCCTAACTCTGATGTCCGCAGCAGGGCTAGACTCGCTGGCAACCATACGCTGCTACATGGAGCCCAGATCAGATGCACACGGCCCGTTATTCGCAGGTCAGACGAGCGCCTCCCTAAACAACTGATGTACGGTAATTTCATGACAGGACACCGCTCGCGGATGAGACACAAGAAACGACACAAAGACACTCTGAAGATTTCTTTGAAAAGTGTTTTCATCGATGCTCCTGACTGAGAGCTCCTTGCTCCGAAGCGCTCAGCCTGGCACATATCCGTCACATGCGGTGCTTGCACCTATGAGCAGAGGACCATCACGGAGGCGCACAACAGGCGAGCCGCACGAAAGGAAAGAATGCAAGACTGACCAACTACACATGCTGTTCACGTGTGCCCTTCATGCGGTAACATTTTACACGCTCAGATCGAACTGTATCGTCATTGGCGGTCACATCTGAATAAACATGTCTGACGCTGGAAGGTATGATACAATGAAATATTAAACAGAGGAGGAAGGAAGTGATTGTCAAACGGTATAAAGCATTATTTGACACATAGACCTATATTGAAGTGCTATGTACAGGTGTGGGCGTGGAGTCCTTATCGTGGAGAGGATATAAACATGCTGGAAAGGATGCAATGAAAAGCGGCACAACTGATGATGGAATTCAAGAATTATAGTTATGAGAAAAACCTCAGAAAACCAACCTACATTATCTAGGAAATAGACGAAACAGGTTCATATGACAAATCAAAGAAACGTAAAGATTAGACTATATTACGTTTTTCAAAATACAACTACACATAAGAAAAATAGGGTTCAGCTACAAACTACCAAAAGAAAGTTCCAAATTAGATATGATAAAATATTATTTTAGTCAGAGGGTGGTACATTTTTGGAATACATTGCTACAGTAGGTAGTGAAGGCAGGGAAAGTTAATTCATTCAATAGAAGATTTGATGCGCATAGTTTTTAAAGAAAGGTAAACAAATTTAAACTGGTTGGAAACAGACTGCATTGTCTTCTAAACCAATATAAATACGTTAAGTTGAGACTGGACACGCTCATCAAGGCAGATGTAGTGTAGAGAACAGTCACTTGACAGTCTTGCTGGTGCTTACATTTCGGTAGCTCAGGTAGGTGGGACACACAAGGTGGAGAAAGGATGGTAGAAAACAAGAGGATAATCTCCCTTGGTAATTACAAAATGCGATAAGGTCTCCGGGTCGGACACTACTCCTGTATGTATGTATGGAACCAGGAGTTGGATGATGCAAGCATCAATTGAGAATCATTGAAACATGACGCTATGTAACAATAATTCTGCATGAAATAGAGACACAAGTAAAACTGAATTAGGGTAGGCTAAGGACTCATCGTTTGAAATACACACCACACCATGCTATACAGCAGGCATGATCTTCAACTGTGGACGACGCTTCTCAGGTTCGACTGCTCCTACGAGTCGTTTTCGTTAACGTCATGGATCGTAGTGACATTTCTTTTTTCAAAGTGCACATTATTGTGGTCTGACAAGACGGTAGTAGCTAATCATATATATATATATATATATATATATATATATATATATATATATATATATATATATATATATATATATATATATACATATATATATATATATATATATATATATATATATATATATATATATATATATATATATATATGTGTGTGTACATAAAATATAAACTCACATATACATATAAGCATACATTCGGACAAATGTACGCATACACACATGCACATATATACACACATACACACGTCTACACACTGATATGCACATACACATGTACGCAAAGATACACAGTAATACATGTACGCAAAGATGCACATTTACACATATACGCAGAGATACACAGTAATACATGTATATACATACACGAGTGCACATGTACACACATACACGCACATACACCCTCACATACACTTATGCACCAATGCATATGTGCACACATATGCACACGCGCATATTGACTGACACACTTATGCAATCCCGCATACATACACGAATGCACTCACACACATATACACTGACACACACACATGCACTGACACATACACATATGCACTGACCAACACATGTACTGACACACACACACACACACATGCACTGATATACACATTCACACACATACACACACATGCACTGACACACACACACACATGCTCTGTTACACACATGTAACACTCGTATGTCCTGACACATATATGCACTGACCAACACATGTACTGATACACACATGCACATACACACACATGCACACACACACACACCCATGTACACACATAAACTCATGTACACACACATGCACACAAACACATGCACACACACACACCCATGCACACACACACTACACACACACACACCCATGCACACACATACGCTGCATACACACACTACACACAGACGTGTACACCCAAACACACATGCACACACACATGCACACATACACCCATGCACACACACAGACACACACCCATGCACACACACCCACCCATGCCCACACACACACACATACACCCATGCACACACACACACACACACACGCCTTAGCAGAACCATTATCGCTCGCTGTAGAATCATGATAAAACTGTACGATCAACAAGATCATCATATTTACCTTTGCAAAACTATTCCTATTACAGACAGTTGTAGCGAGCCTTGTTACCGGATAGCCAGCGAGCAGTAACGATATACATAATCTCTGACGGTGAATAGGAAGGGCAAGTAGAAGGAGTCTCCATAATTGAATGTAAGTATTGTATTCGATTCGGCTAGAAATGGCCGCAACAACACAGACGTGGACAGCTCCGCCTTTAGGACATGTTTCCACTGAAATGTCAAATGAACAAAGAGAACGCTTATAATGTGGTTGATTCACAGAAACAAGGCACACCATTGACGATATACCATGGTATCACTACTAATTAGATCAGTATCACATGCAGCTGTATCTAGTATATCAGTACCAATTATATCGTTTTTATGTATAGAAACAAAAATGATATAAATATCCAGGTTATCAGTATCAAGTATAGAAGTACTAAGTGTATCAGTATCAAGTATAGCAGTACTAGGTGTATCAGTACCAAGTATAGCAGTACTAGGTGTATCAGTACCAAGTATAGCAGTACTAAGTGTATCAGTACCAAGTATAGCAGTACTAAGTGTATCAGTACCAAGTATAGCAGTACTAGGTGTATCAGTACCAAGTATAGCAGTACTAAGTGTATCAGTACCAAGTATAGCAGTACTAGGTGTATCAGTACCAAGTATAGCAGTACTAGGTGTATCAGTATCAAGTATAGCAGTACTAGGTGTATCAGTACCAAGTATAGCAGTACTAAGTATCATTTTCAAATTCAAAAGTCGGAATGATATTACTGCCAATGAAGTCAACGCCAATTGTAGAACTTGAAAAGATTACAAAACTGCAATCCATGACCGACAGAAGAGACTGCAGAGACCAGCAGCAAACAGAGAAAAACTAAGAAGACTGACAGACCATCCAATGCAATAGAGACTAAATCGATTTGAAAAAGGGAAACTAAAGCGGAGAAACTTTGCAGAAATAGCCAAAGCAAAGATGAGCGAAGACCCTATGAACACCATAACAACACCAAAGCCCATCTCTACCGTACGCAAACAAACATGGAAGTAGCATATGATTCCGGAGGTGGTAGAATATACCCATGTGTTGGAAACAAGAACAGCCAGACTGAACAAGAAAGGAGAGATACAACCCTGAGGTACATAGCGGAAAACTACCCAAGCATCGACTGGTCCCATGCATACATCGACGGTTCTGTAACAAACACAACACATTATGGAGGGGGAGAGGTATTCCTGAGCCTACCAAATGGTAGAAAAATAACACTGTCAGTGGTAACTGGAAAATTCTCAAACAATTTCAAAGCGGAGGCAGAGGCACTGAAGGCTGCAGTAGAAGCAATGCTCACGGGCGAAAGCAATGAAAGCCATATAATACTGTTCACAGATGCCTTGACTGTGGTTACAGAACTAAAAAGACAGAATAATACTGAACTCAATGATTTAAGAGCATTACTCTGTCAACTATGCCAGCAGTCCGCACCAAAAAGTGTTGTGGTACAGTGGGTTCCATCCCACTGTAACATCCAAGGCAACGAGGAGGCAGACATACTGGCAAAAGAAGATGCAAGACTACCACAACCAGATTCTAATGTGACCTACGAAGAGTCCAAAAGGTTTATTAGGGCCAGATACATGACCAAATGGGAAAGAGAACATATTCAATACACAACAAATGATGCCTACTATACGCTGAACAGAAGAGAGCAGGTCGTGGTCTTCAGAATCCGCACAGGCCACAATAGACAGGTGCCATCTATTCAAAAAATTGAAGATAGGTGGCACAGACGAATGCACCTGTGGCACAGGGAAAATGACCGCGGAACATCTGCTGCAAAATTTCCCACATACGAGGACCAGAGAAAGCACATGTGGCCATCACCAGTGGCAACACTAGACAAGCTCTATGGCAGTATCGACAACCTCAGGATGACAGCTGCTTTCTTCGAACAAATTCAAGTTGACGTCTGACAGCGTACGAAGAAGAAGAGGAAGATATTACTGCCATCTATATCAGTAGCATTATACTATAACTGAACATGACGAGTACTTCTTCATCTTCTTCTTCGTTCGCTGTCACACGTCAACATTTATTTTTTCGAAAAAAAAGCAGCGGTCATCCTGAAGCTGTCCACACTGCCATAGAGCTTGTCTAGTGTTGCCACTGGTGATGGCCACATCTGCTTTCTCTGGTACTTGTATGACGAGCAGTTTTGCAGTAGATGTTCAGCGGTCATTTTCCCAGTACCGCAAGTGCATTCGTCAGTGCCACCTATCTTCAATTTATTGAATATGCGTATGAAGAATACAACTGATATCAGTACTTATCTAAGCGTTTTTGTAGAATTGTAAAGATATCTAACGTGCTAGACATGTTCAGGGTTTGAGATACCTAACGTGCTAGACATGTTCAGGGTTTGAGATACCTAACGTGCTAGACATGTTCAGGGTTTGAGATACCTAACGTGCTAGACATATTCATGGTTTGATATACCTAACGTGATAGACATGATCAGGGTTTGAGATACCAAACATGTTAGGCATGTTCAGGGTTTCAGATACCTAACGTGCTAGACATGTTCAGGGTTTGAGACACCTAACGTGCTAACCGTGTTCAGGGTTTGAGAAACCTAACGTGCTAGACATGTTCAGGGTTTGAGAGTTTGATACCATGTTCTATAAGGTAAATATAAGCAGCCTGGGGAGACATCACACATTGATATGCTGATGTTGTCTTCAATGTTTGCTATTCACTGGCCAAATTTTGCGGGAATGCATTAGATCACGATACACTTTCAATGTTGCTGCCGCACTGTTTTCTTGCCGATTCCAAATATTTGCTTGTAGTGTTCTACACACAACGCATAATTGATAATCAATCAATCAATCAATAGTAAGCTAAGGTGACCAGGTCCTGTCACGTCAAATGACAATGTCCATGGCCACGTCTGAGGGCCGCGTTCCAGGTGGCCTGCAGTTCTGTTGGGGAGGTGCTGATCTGCTATAGTCAGGTGTTGCTAGGGTGGCCCTGAGGACATCTCCAGGATGAGCATGGCTTATTCACGTAACTCGCCCCTTACAGCCTGTCGGAGCACCTCGTGGTCTAAGGCATCCCGAGAAAGATGAACAATATGACCGAAGAGCCGACGGTGATCAATCGTTTAAACAATGTCTGCAGGTTGTGTAGGTCGAACTACTTCACTGTTAGAAATCTTGTCATGCCAGACGATCCAGAGTATGCGCCCCTGGTGACTCAGTTGGAAGACCTCAAGAAGCTGCCTGCCCGATGTAGTAGTGTACATGACTTGGGGCCATACATGAGGATGGAAGCAATGAAAGAATAGTAAATACTAGGCCTGGTCTCCATGGAGAGCCTTGGCTGGAACCAGGCTCTGCAGACCTAGTGCATGGATGAAACCGCTAAGGCCATCCTCTTGGTGATGTCATGACTGCTCTGTGATCTCATGACTGCTCTGTGATGTCATGACTGCTCTGTGATGTCATGACTGCTCTGTGATGTCATAACTGCTCTGTGATGTCATGACTTCTCTGTGATGTCATGACTGCTCTGTGATTTCATGACTGCTCTGTGATGCAATGACTGCTCTGGGATGTTATGACTGCTCTGTGATGTCATTACTGCTCTGTGATGTCATGACTGCTATGTGATGTCATGACTGCTCTGTGATGTCATGACTGCTGCGTGATGTCAGAGACAATCTTGTTGTTGCTCTACGCCTACCTGACAATCATGTTGTTGTGTTTGCTGTTAGTATCCCAAGCTCTACGCCTACCTGACAATCATGTTGTTGTGTTTGCTGTTAGTATCCCAAGCTCTACGCCTACCTGCCAATCATGCAGTCATCCACATAATCAATATAGGACGCTCTGGTGAGACTACTCCACATATAAGAGAAAGATATATACCTTTGGGGTTTATGTATACTGATGTTAGGTTCAGTGCAAGTCTTCACGCGAGCAGGCTTTCAGTATATCAGTCTTCTCAGTGCTGATTCGTTTATCAATTGAGCGCACGCGGCAGAAAAGTCTTCATAGGTACGTGAAGATGAAGCAAACGTCTTTATGTTACATGCATATGTAGTTCCGAACATGTGTTAGTGGCGGAGACATTGTACAAACAATACTGTTGATGGCGGCTTCATTCTCCGTGGATGAACTAGCTCAAAGAGAATACTAGAGGGTGCCACATCCAGCATACATCACTGCTTGTCACCGTTGGCGTCTTGGAAGATTGCATGTAACTTGAACTACATTGTCAACATGAAACTGGAGAGAACGATGTCATGAATCTCCAAGAGATGACACATTTCATCATCATTCTCTTGAGGATTTCTCTGATGACAGTGTTAAATACCTTGGTCAAGTTAAAAAATGCTGCGCACAGGTCACCATTGTGTTGGGGGCTTTTCTCTAGACATTGGCAAGCTGCAAATAGTATGCCCATTGTCCCCAACACGTCAGAAAGCCACATTGACGGTATGGGAGTAGACTTTACTCGAGATTACTAGTTAAGCTGTTCGGCACGTCTCTAACTAATTACCTCAGTCAATATTTTGAATTTTATCGTAAATTGGACCAGTAGTTGTCATGAAATAAGTTCGATCGATTCGTTGCCATGATTTTCATTTTAGAATAGTCGTTGATGTTGTCCAGTGGTCAGAAATTATTTATGTTTCCAAGCATTAATTAAAAATGTCAATAGTCAGCAGCATGAGAAATGGTGATACAGGTGATTTAGTTTACCAAAGTGTTCTAGCATATGTCCTTCATGTAGAACATCGCTTGTCATATCTTTGTACGTTCACCTAATTATGTTAGTAAACTTCAAGGACACCCTATAGTGACTGAGACACTTCCAGACAGACTTACTGTCTAATCTGACACAAAATTTGTTATGGTCCAAGAATGCAATGTAAAGTGGTGAGCTCCATGCCACACTTTGTTCAACTATAATTTTCTGTTTAGCTAGCTGGTCTGCGCATGATTTTTTTTGTAGAAAGCCTGTCTGATCTTATGAGACACGTGTTTCTATGAACTCTATCATTTTCTCAAGTGTGATTGCGCTCAATACTTTATCCGGCACTGATACTATAATTAATTCTCTTCAACTCATACTTTGACAACTTGACCAGATAAATGCACTTGTATTTCTTTTCTTTTAAAACATGACGCCACTGCCGTCACTTGAGTCAGTGCAACTTCACTGAGTTCACGTGGCTTATACCAATCAACATGTGATTGCCGTGACCCTAGGTCACGTAACTTACATCAATCATTATATAACGAATGTGACTTGACTCCAGATGACTTCAGTTCACGACTTTAATCCACGTGATATGTCCACTTGATTTGAGTCCACTTGACTTGAGCCAGCGTGAAATGAGTCAATTTGTCTACGTGACTTGCGTTCGCGTGACTTGTCCAGTTTTCCACGTGACTTGATCGCACTTGACTTTGGTATATTTGATGAGTCCACGTGAGTTACAGTCAGTTACTCTTAAGTAAGATTTAAATTAGAACTCCATGTTGACTTTCAGTGAACATATAAAGGACGATAAGAACTGGCAAGAACTTGATATTTTGAGTTAAACAAGAACGTGAAAAAAGCGTGCCTGGTAGCATATGAGAAAACACAAATATAATGTTTCAACGTGCTGAAAAGGCAGGAAGATAAGGTGACCTTAATACATTGTACAATGTAACAAAAATAATATCAAGAACAAAATACAGAACCAAAATATGTCAGGGAAAGACAATATAAAAAGAACAGAAAATGTGCAGCGAAGAGAATACATGTGGTATATGGTTGGAATACATTAATGCAGTACTAAATTGAAGTCCAGCAACATGGCATAAGGTCAAAAGCCAGGAAGAGAACTACTAAATGTACGATTAATTCCACTAACAAAACAAGACATCACACAAGCACTCAAACTAGTAAAGAATTGAAACACTGCAGGGCTAAATAGAAATTCACCAGAAGCAACATGAACTGAACCATCACGTAGATGCTACACCAGTCCTTCAACGTGATAAGAACCAACCGGTCCTTCAAACAAAATGGAATTCACATTACCAAAGACATGACATCTTGCTCCGTGTATTTACTGGCGCGGAATAACATGCCCGGCAGTGATAGCAAATGTCCAGATCAGAAGCGGCAGTGAAATGAAATTTCCAGATCAGAAGCGGCAGTAACAGCAAATGTCTAGATCAAAGCGGCAGTTACAGCAAATGTCTAGATCAAAGCTGCAGTTACAGTAAATGCCTAGATCAAAGCGGCAGTTACAGCAAATGCCTAGATCAAAGCGGCAGTTACAGCAAATGCCTAGATCAAAGCGGCAGTTACAGCAAATGCCCAGATCAAAGCGGCAGTTACAGAAAATGCCTAGATCAAAGCGGCAGTTACAGCAAATGCCCAGAACAGAAGAATGCCTGAACGTTTAACATATGTTTTAGAAGGACAACAGAAAAAAGAACAGGCATGATTATGAGAAAAGGCCTTCTTGCACAGACCAAATAGCAACACTCTGAGGAAGACATTTTTATATATGAGCTTTAAGAATGTAAAAAATGCAGTGTATATTATAGACGTAACTGCAATTTGCAAAATGTTAAAGCATTATGGGATATCAGAAAATGTATCAGAATTAAACCATATGTCTATGCAGAAGGGACACATATATAATGATCCACCATCGATATTTTCGAGACCAATTTGCATTTCAAACTTAGGTCAGACAGACTGGCCGTTTATCTCACACGTTCGTTCTCGAGGTAATGGACTGGAGTAGCGACAAACAACAGAAGTAACAACAAGAGAAATACAATGCACACTTGATAAGAACTATATGATTTCCATTTTTTAAGTAATACCTGTTTGCTGTTACATAAACAACAGAACATACAAGGACAAATTGACATACTAACGTTTGAAGTAGCAGCAAAGGTATGATTTACGATTAGTGTGAACAAAACAAAGGCAATGCTACCATAACAAAAACCTAAGAGAAATTGAAACGACCAATGGTCACATAGCGGGAGAAGTGCACACATGCGTCTTATCTCGGAAGCAAAATTTATACTGACGCAGACACGTGACAGTATGTGAACTAAGCCAAGTGTGTCCCCTACTCTAATCTCAAAATATTGAACTCAAAGTATTCTCTATGGAGAATATGTTAGGCTGTAAACCACGGATGTAAAGTCAGTCCTGCTTTAACACAGATATAAGGTCAGTTCTGCTATAACACAAATGTAAAGTCAGTCCTGCTATAACACAAATGTAAAGTCATACCTGCTATAACACAAATGTAAAGTCAGGCCTGCTATAACCAAATGTAAAGTCAGGCCTGATATAACACAAATGTAAAGTCAGTCCTGCTATAACACAAATTTAAGGTCAGTCCTGCTATAACACAAATGTAAAGTCAGTCCTGCTATAACACAGATGTAAAGTCAGCCCTGCTATAACACAAATGTAAAGTCAGGCCTGCTATAACCAAATGTAAAGTCAGTCCTGCTATAACACATATATCAAGTCAGTCCTGGTGTAACACGGATATAAAGTCAGTTCTGCTATAACACACATATAAAGCCAGTCCTGGTGTAACGCGGGTATAAAGTCAGTCCTCATGTAACGCGGGTATAAAGTCAGTCCTGATGTAACGCGGGTATAAAGTCAGTCCTCATGTAACGCGGATATAAAGTCAGTCCTCATGTAACGCGGATATAAAGTCAGTCCTCATGTAACCAAATGTAAAGTCAGCCCTGCTATAACACAGATATCAAGTCAGTCCTGGTGTAACACGGATATAAAGTCAGTTCTGCTATAACACACATATAAAGCCAGTCCTGGTGTAAGGCGGATATAAAGTCAGTCCTCATGTAACACACATATAAAGTCAGTCCTGATGTAACACGGATATAAAGTCAGTCCTGATGTAACACGGGTATAAAGTCAGTCCGGCTCTATGAATGTAAGTCCAGGCACATGAGTCAGAGTATCGCACCTAGACATCATAATTTAGTTAACACTTGTCGTTGTGGTATACTTATTGTCATATTGTCAAAGACAATGGCAATTACATATAAAAAGATAAACCAAAATAGTATGAACGTTGGGAGACGTTGGATGGGAGACAACGTGTGGATGGAATTGACATTCGCTCAAAAAGTTCCAGATGGCATAATCAAACTTGCGCTGGAATGGAATCCACAGAGAAAGAGACGAGCTTGAAGGCCAACAAACAGATGGCAGTTAACCGTTCAGTAGAAAGTTCAATCAGACACTCGAGGGACTAACTCAATAAGACTGGGCGTAATATGGACAACTGAGAACATCGGTGGCGGTTCGATTCCCCAAGGGGAACCAACCGTATTAATGATGTCGATGATGTGCTGGTAATTGTCAAGAGTTATCTATCATATTTTATAATATTTCATGTAATACTAATATAAATGACTGAAATACTGAATACGATAATCGATGAATCGCTTGTATCCTATCACGTGCGATGCAGTACAGCTCCACAACTAAACAAACGCAAGGTTTATAGTGTGGTCTGTTCCAAACAGTCTTGGGGAAAGACAATCCTATACAAGTACACGAAGAAGGAGACAATGTTTTAATCAAAGAATTACAGGACATGATATTACGTGTAATCATATTTACTTATCCACTACATGATACTGCTCCCAACCCAAAGGTGCTGGGTTCGATCCCCATCACAGCACCGGCCGTTACACCGGGGAAGCAAACCCTTAAAAAATGCAGGAGGAAGCAGACCCTTACATAAAATGCAGGCTGAAGTCGGATGAACTGGGCCGACAGGCGCAAAATAAAAACCACAGTGCAACGCACACCGCCTTGAGGAATAGAGAAATAAGGCGAACTAAAAAAAATATATATATATATATATATATATATATATATATTTACTTATCCAGGACATGCTACTACGTGTAATCATGTTTACTTATCCAGGACATGCTACTACGTGTAATCATGTTTACTTATCCAGGACATGCTACTACGTGTAATCATGTTTACTTATCCAGGACATGCTACTTCGTGTGATCATGTTTACCTTATCCAGGACATGCTACTACGTGTAATCATGTTTACCTTATCCAGGACATGATACTACGTGTAATCATGTCTGCTTATTTAGGACAGGCTACTACGTGTAATCATGTTTACTTATCCAGCACATGCTACTACGTATCATTAGATCGAACTGATCTTGGCTTCGAATCCACTGTTGTGGAATGAGTGTTTCGCACTTGCCTTTGACAAGTGTTGATGATATTGGAATGCTTTCTGTGGTTTTCTCTAATCAGATAGTTTGGGGTTTTCCATAGTAATCTGTGTTTAGTTCTCTCTTGAAGCTGGTGGTGTAGAGGAAGATCAGGTATCATTTTGTGTTTTTCAAACTGAAGAAGAGATTTGCGTTTTCTCCTTAATTCGAGGGGCTCAATCATTGCTTGTTTCACTAGCTCTCTAGGATGAGTCTGCTTTTCAACTCCACAGGGGTAATTCTGAGAAACACATTGTGGACTCCATCGAGTTTTCCTGTGTTTGATTTAGGAGATGTTGTCCAAGTGCTATGCTAGCAACACGTGTCATAATATGTATGATTGCTTCGGCGACGGCTTGCTTGACTATTTTATCTTTTGTTAGCGTCATACAATGTACTGGAAAGTGTCTTTTTCATCGCAGAGTAATTGTGTGGCCTTTGACTAAATTTTCTCTGTGTTTTGCGCACACATGAGTCTCGAGTCAAATCCAAGGAATGTAATTGAGTCCAACTGTGGGTTCTGTTAGTTTCTTATAGTTTTTTATTTTTTTTAGTTAAGGGAGAGTGAAAAGAGAATGATGGAGGTTTTTGTGTGGTTTATTTTCAGTCTGGAATGCAAGGTGGATATGGCAATACCTCCCAGTCGAGTTACTACAGATGGCACGTGGTCTGGTGAGTTGTATGGGGTCGAGGGTTATCTTGTGAGAGCAGGGTGCTTTTTGTGAGAAAACCAGGCTGTATCTGTCTGCAGTCAGTTATGCACATTACTCAAAATGCGTGTGTACTGTTCACTGTTGATAATGGCACCACAGAGCAGAAAATCAAAATTCAGGATAAGGCGCTTCACAATCTGGATATTCACATGCATTATCGTTATGGGTTGAGAGCCACCACGGTGGGGATCACCACTTTCGGGTGTACATCATTCTCTAAAACGTTTTTACCATTCAAATATTTTACTGCGGCTGTGTCTCATAGCCGTATTGTGATTTAAGTTTTCTGTAAATGTCCGCAGGTAATACGCCTTCTTTCACAAGAAACGTCATTACAGCACGCTGTTCTATGAAAGCGGTTCTACGATGAACTGTATACTTCGGTTCTCACTTTAAACACCCATATCATGTTAGGAATACTGATAACACTACTGGACAACAAGGGTCAGTTTTGTGATTGCCGCAACGTGTATTTGAATGAATTCCTCCACCATCCTTACGCAATCAGTAAGCAACCCACATTATGGATATCACAAGCTGCAACCAATGAAAGGAACAGACCATTCATGTGTTGATGTTTGTAATCATTCAATTGTTAATAGGTGTAATAATGCGTTTATAGTAAATTACATTATTTAAGTTTTGCTATTTTGAAACTAACGTGTTTTATTTAATTGTCATTGATTAAAATGCTGGTAAATGTAGTAACACATGATTTACGTGATATACTGATACAATTAGTTACATTCATCGTTAAGCTATTCATATTTTAAGCTCGCACATTCTAGCAAATACCAAGATGTGTAGCATATATACACACAAATAACATGCTATAACGGCTTGTCTTCTACACCCTCAATAGCAACAACATCAAAGACCACTCTTTTCACGTAATAACACCGACATGATGTGGCGTAGAGTTAAGCTACCACGTGCCGAACACTTTTACAACAATTTTCCAGATACAATCATAATAAACATATTGTAAAAACTGGTCCAGTTTATAATAAAAAAATCACTTACGTATCGCTGGTTCCGGGGCAGCTAAAATGGAATAAAGAAAAAATACAACACATTGTAAGTTTAAAAAAACAAACATTTGATTCATAATTAGTTTTTGTTTGGAATTATTTTAGTTAAAAGCTAAATTGCTAAAAATGTCCAAGTAACCACATGCCAATATAAAAATGCATGTGTCGATAATGCATGATGCATTTGATAGTATGCAAAGTAATTCAAGTATGTGTAACAATTCACGAGTTAATAATCGAAATCAGTTACGTGTTATTAATTGTAGTGTGATATAAATAACATATTATAATAGTGCATGTAATATCAATTGTAATAATTGATGCGCCTATTGCATTAACTATTATGTTAATTTTAAATGCGCAATTACATTACATTCTTGCATTATAGGTAAATAAGTAAACACACATTGTATGCATAAACCCACACATTATATATGCATGACAACAACAAAAAAAGCGAACAGCCAATATTATTTGGCTCCTAGGATTTTAATTTCAATATTTATTATTGTATAGATATAAACCAAAAGCAATATGGTTAACAATATAATAATTGTTTACGCTCATTGATGAATGTGTCAATAGAAGTAATGTTCGTGTTATAAAGATTTAAAAATTTCTTGAATATTAAAATATATTCAACCATTCATGTGTTGATGTTTATAATCATTAAAAACTTAGTAGGTGTAAATAGGCATTTATACTATCTAAAATTTACGTTTTTCTATTTTAAAACTATCGTGTTCTTTTTTTTGTGTTTGTCATTGATTAAAATAAGTGTAAATATAATAACAAATGAATTAGTTCCATTAATTATACATTGTTTGAAACAAATCGTAACGCTATTGGTATTTTAAACTCGTACATTCTAGAAAATATCAAGCTGTGTAGCACATATTTATAAAAAAATATCATACTATAATGCCTGGTCTTCTATCAGCTCTCTGAGAATGCCACTCGCTTTAGCAACATCACTTTCATATACCACTTTTAGAAGTATTAAACCCAAAGGCACGATTTTGCGTAGTTTTATTCTACGCCATGTTGGACACTTTTAAACGAATTTTCCACATTACATCAAACTTAACATTTTGGAAAAAATACTGGTCCTGTTTATGAATAAAAACTAACTTACGTTCCGTTGGTTCTGGTGCAGCTGAAATAGAAAAATGAAAACAAAAACCATTGAAAATGTGCAAAAAAACATGAAATTCATAAATAGTTCTTTGTGGTGTGTAATATATAACATATTATAATAGTGCATATACTATGAATTGTAATACACTGATTTAATTAACTCTTATTATAATTATAGTGCTCAATTACATACCATTCGTGTTTCTAGGTAAAGAAATAAACACACATTAGATGCCTAAACACGAAAATTCAATATGCGTGACAAATAAAAATGAACTTCCACTATTATTTGGATCATAGGTTTTCAATTTCAATTGTTATTATTTTTTAGACAGAAGCCAAAAACAATATGGTTAATAAGTTAAAAATTCTTTACGCATATTGATGAATGTGCTAATAAACGTAATTTTCGTATTATAACGATTTAAAGTTTTATTGAATATTAGAATACATCAAACCATTCATGTGTTGATGTTTGTAATTATTCAGGTGTTAGTAGGTGTAAATAGGCATTTATAGTAAGTAAAGTTGTCCAAGTTTTTCTGTTTTTGAAATTATAGTGTTCTTTTTTTCTTATTTATTACTAAAAAATGGTAAATGAATTAACATATGCATGCATTTAATTAATTACATATTAATCAATACTAATCGTAACGCTATTACTTTTTTAAACTCGAACATTCTAGCAAATATCAAGCTGTGTAGCACATATTCATAAAAAAATTACATATCAAAATGTCTGGTTTCCTATGAGCTCTCTCAGTGTGCCACACGCTTTAGAAACAACACTATCTAATACCGACTGTTTTTAAGTATTAAAACCACAGGCATGATTTTACGTAGTTTTATTCTACCACATGTTCAACAAATTTAAAACAATTTTCCAAATTACATTAGACTAAACATTTAAAAAAAAAAAAAATTCTGGTTGAAAAACAGAAAAATTACTTACGTTCCGTTGGTTCTGGTGCAGCTACAAAAGAGTAATGAAAACAAAAAGCATTGAAAATGTGCACAAAAACATTTTATTCATAATTAGTGTGTTTTATGTATTTTTATTTTAAATTTAAGATTTAATCTTTCCAAGTAACCACATGCCAATGTAAAAATGTATGTTTTGATAATGCATGATTCATTTAATAGTATGTGAAGTAATTCAAGTATGGGTAACAATTCATTAGTTAATAAATGAAATCAGTTAAGTGTTATTAATTGTAGTGGAAATTATATTTCATATTATAATAGTGCATATAATATGAATTGTAATAATTTATGCACTCAATGAATTAACTATTATGTTAATTTTAAATTCGCAATTACATATTATTCTTGCATTCTAGGTAAATAAATAAAAACACATTACATGCATAAAGACGCATATTCTATATGCGTGACAAATAAAAATAAACAACCACTTCTTTTAGGCTCATAGGTTTTCAATTTCAATTGTTTGTTTTTTTTAGATAGAAACCAAACACAATATTGTTAATAAATTAATATATCTTTACGCTCATTGATGAATGTGTTATTAAGCGTAATTTTCGTGTTATAACGATTTAAATTTTCATTGAATATTAGAATACATCCAACCATTCATGTGTTGATGTTTGTAATCATTCAGGTGTTAGTAGGTGTAAATAGGCATTTATATTAAGTAGAGTTGTTCAAATTTTTCTGTTTTGAAATTATCGTGTTTTTTTTTCTTATTAATGACTAAAAAATGGTAAATGTATTAACACATGCATGCATTTAATTAATTACATATTAATCAATACTAATCGTAACGCTATTCCTATTTTAAACTCGAACATTCTAGCAAATATCAAGCTGTGTAGCACATATTCATACAGAAATAACATTCCATAATGTCTGGTTTTCTATGAGCTCTCTCAGTGTGCAACACGCTTTAGAAACACTATCAAATACCGAATATTTGTAAGTATGAAAACCACAGGTATGATTTTAAATAGTTTTATTCTACTACATGTTGGACAAATTTAAAACAAATTTTCCAAAATTACATTAGACTAAACATTTTGTAAAAAAAATGGTCTAGTTGAAAAACAAAAAAATTACTCACGTTCCGTTGGTTCTGGTGCAGCTGCAATAGAGTAATGAAAACAAAAACCATTGAAAATGTGCACAAAAACATGTTATTCATAATTAGTGTGTTTTAGGTATTTTTATTTTAAAATTAAGATATAATCTGTCCAAATAACCACATGCCAATGTAAATATGTATGTGTTGATAATACATGATTCATTTGATAGTATGTGAAGTAGTTCAAGTGTGTGTAATAATTCGTTAGTAAATAATTGAATGCAGTTACATTACAGAGAATATACCAAGAAGAGTCCATAGCTCAATGTTTGCAGACGATCTGGCTATGTGGACCTCTGAAAAGAATCTCACCATAGCAAGAAATCGGATGCAGACGGCCCTAACATCGCTGGAAGAGTGGGCGAACTCATGGCTGGTCAAAATAAACGAGGAAAAAACCACATGCACAATATTCTCGCTTTCATTAAAACCCCAAAGTACCAAATTAAGTCTAAATGGCAAAATCCTGCAGCCAAACGACAACCCAACCTATCTGGGAGTCACATTTGATCGGCGCATGACATGGAAAAGTCAGATTGAGAGAAACCGAATGAAAGCCAGAGAAAGAATGGCAATCATGAGGAAACTTGCTGGCACAAGCTGGGGAGCAGACGAAGGCATACTAAAGAAACTGTACACTGGAAGAGTGAGACCAGTTCTCGAGTATGGCATTGCGGCATGGACAACAGCAGCGAAGGCGAACTTCGATAAAGTTAACAAACTTCAAAACCAAGCCATGAGAATTATAATAGGTGGCATGAAGTCAACGCCAATTGTAGAACTTGAAAAGATTACAAAACTGCAATCCATGACCGATAGAAGAGACTGCAGAGCCCAGCTGCAGTTAGAAAAACTCCGAAGACTGACTGACCATCCAATGCACCAGAGACTAAACAATTTGGGAAATGGGAAACTAAAGCGGAGAAACTTTGCAGAAACAGCCAAAGCAAAGATGCACGAAGATCCCATAAACGCACTAACAACACCAAAACCCATCACTACTGTACGAAAACCTACCTGGAGGCAGGATATATTTCCAGAGGTGGTAGAAAATATACCAGGTATTGCAAACAAAAACTGCCAGACTGAAAAAGAAAGGAGAGATACTACCCTAAGCTTCATAACGAAAAGCTACCCAAGCATGGACTGGACCCATGCATACACCGACGGTTCTGTAACAAACACTACACAGAACGGAGGGGCAGGAGCATTCCTGAACCTACCAAATGGCAAACAAATAACACTGTCACTCGCTACTGGTAAGTGTACAAGCAATTTCAGAGCGGAGGCAGAGGCACTGAGGGCGGCAGTGGAAGAAATGGTGACACACAGTAAAAATGAGAGCCATATAGTCCTGCTGACAGATGCTCTCGCCGTAGTCACAGCGCTAAAAACCCAGAAAAACACTGAGCTTAATGACTTAAGAGCAGCACTCTGCAAACTGTGCCAGCAGTCCGCACCAAAAAGGGTAGTGGTACAGTGGGTTCCGTCACACTGCAACATCCAAGGCAACGAGGAGGCAGACAGACTGGCAAAAGAAGGTGCAAGACTACCACAAACAGATACCAGTATGACGTACGAAGAGTCAAAACGGCTTATCAAAGCCAGATACATGACCAAATGGGAAACCGAACATACTGGTTACACCAAAAACGATGCCTATTACCAGTTGAACCGAAGAGAGCAGGTCGTTGTCTTCAGACTTCGCACTGGCCACAACAGACTGAGGTACCACCTATTCAACAAATTGAAGATAGGGTGTACCGACGAATGCCCGTGCGGTACTGGTAAAATGACCGCTGAACATCTGCTGCAGAACTGCCTGACATACGAGGATCAGAGAGAGCAGATGTGGCCATTACCAGTGGAACTGCAAGACAAGCTCTATGGCAGTGGCGAGAGCCTCAGGATGACCGCCGCTTTTTTCGAAAAAATAATGGTTACTGTCTGACTGCGTACGAAGAAGAAGAAGAAGAAGAAGAAGAAGAAGAATGCAGTTACGTGTTACTAATTGTAGTGTAACATTTAATTAATTATAATAGTGCATATAATATGAATTGTAATAATTTATGCACTCAATGAATTAACTATTATGTTAATTTTAAATTCGCAATTACATATTATTCTTGCATTCTAGGTAAATAAATAAAAACACATTACATGCATAAAGACGCATATTCTATATGCGTGACAAATAAAAATAAACAACCACTTCTTTTAGGCTCATAGGTTTTCAATTTCAATTTTTATTACTTTTCAGAAAGAAATCAAAAACAATATGGTTAATAAGTTAATAATTCTTTACGCTCATTGATGAATGTGCTAATTAACGTAATTTTCGTGTTATAACGATTTAAAGTTTTATTGAATATTAGAATACATCCAACCATTCATGTGTTGATGTTTGTAATTATTCAGATGTTAGTAGGTGTAAATATGCATTTATAGTAAGTAAAGTTGTTCAAGTTTTTCTGTTTTGAAATTATCGTGTTCTTTTTTTCTTATTAATAACTAAAAAATGGTAAATGTATTAACACATGCATGCATTTAATTACTTACATATGAATCAATACTAATCGTAACGCTATTCCTATTTTAAACTCGAACATTCTAGCAAATATCAAGCTGTGTAGCACATATTCATACACATATAACATATCATAATGTCTGGTTTTCTATGAGCTCTCTCAGTGTGCCACACGCTTTAGAAACAACACTATCAAATACCGACTTTTTTTAGGTATTAAAACCACAGGCATGCTTTTAAGTAGTTTTATTCTACCACATGTTGGAAAAATTGAAAACAATTTTCCAAATTACATTAGACTAAACATTTTGTAAAAAAAAAAAGTCTAGTTGACAAACAGAAAAATTACTAACGTTTCGTTGGTTCTGGTGCAGCTACAAAGGAGTAATGAAAACAAAAAGCATTGAAAATGTGCACAAAATTAGTGTGTTTTAGGTATTTTTATTTTCAATTTAAGATGTCTTCTTCTTCTTCTTCATCGTACGCTGTTTACAGCGATATTTACGTTGCAATGATTTAATTTTTTAGCCAGTGGCTCAGTGCATCCGATTTCAACAGGCGTTTCTGTAGGGTTGCCCTCCTTAGCCTTTGGATGTCCCCAGCCTGACTGCAAGGCAGCAGTTGTTTTTGGTCAGAGTTGTCTCTCTTGGGAAGTTGTGTTGCAGGACTATCGAGTCTTCCCTACTCGTGTCTATAGCGTTTGGCAATGATATGATGGACTATGTACTAGTTTGTACTATCCCGGAAGAGACGCAGTCCAGTATGACTTTTTCCCAGGATCGTCACGTCCTGCCAGAAACGTAGCATATGCATATGAGTGAGGTATCTTTTTGCTCGCTTTATTTTCTCGGCTCATCTGCAGTGATTGTACGCCTAGCATTCCCCGCCACCCGGGAGCTTGCCACCATAGGACAGGAGGTGCAATGTCCGCTGGACTGCATCTCTTCTGCGTCCATTGGAATTACTGATAGCAGACAGATGCAAAGAGCGAGGAAGGAGTGCATTTTACCAGGTGCATTCCTGCGGCTCGATCGGGCCGGGACACAAGCCCCAGCCATGTCGTAGCCTCCCATCTCAGCGGTGCTGAGATTTTGGGCGGGATTCTGGCTTAGAGGCGTTCGGCCGTAATCCCTCAGATGTTAGCTTATCAGCCAAGCACCTGGACCAAATGTCAGCGACCTGCGATTCCTCTCGAAATAGTGCATTTGACCAGGTGACAAGCCTAGTCTTGCACGGAGATGTTGTCCGCCTAGGGGGCGGACATATCTCATGGTCAAAGGTTAACTCTCAGCAGTTCGCAGTGAGGTAGCTGATCTACTGCTTAGGGCACCCGACCGAGAACTAAGTCTTCTACAAATGATTTCATTCCTCATCGCCGTATGGGGTGAATATCGAGCAGCTTCCCGCCCGCTTTTATCAGCGGACGGCAGAGACCTCATTCTGTGGCTTGACCGGGCGGGGCTGGAGCGTGGCCCCCAGGTCCCCACCATGTCGAAGCCTCCCTTTGCATTCGTGCTGGGCTGCTTTTGGGCGGGGTTTTTGGCTTAGAGGCGTTCGGCCGTAATCCCTCACCTCGCTCCGTTGGCTTATCCGCCTAGTACGTGAACCAAATGTCTGCGGCTCCTCTCGGGCTTAGCAGGATTACCGTAGCAAAGCCCTGTCATTAGTAGGGTAAAACTGACCTGTCTTTAGAGGGTCTATTTCCAGCACCCGTTCAATATTAGCCAGACCGTATCAATAGAGGGCTTTTAGTTTGTCAATGGCCGTTTCTGGAGCCTGCGATTTCTGCAGGGTGAAGACCAGATTACCGTAGCAGGTGCTATTTCATTTGGGGATTTGGAGACTGACCTGTCTTCAGTGGATATAATACCAGCACATGTTCACTATTTGACCCATCGAGGGTGCTCTCTTTTGACAGTCATTCTACACTATTGGCGTGTTTAGTCAATTTAAGCCTCAGGCTCCACTCCTGATAGTGCTCTTCCGTCAATTCCTTTATCAAGCACTGGATGCAGACCAACCGAGCCACACGGGGCATAACCCCAGATTTCTGGGGGTCTAGATCCAGCACCAGTTCCATATTAGACCAAAGGAGAGTGGTCTCGGCATGTCAGTCAGTCATTTCAGTGTTGGCCGTGTTGAGTCAAATTAAGCCGCAGGCTCCACTCCTGGTGGTGCCCTTCCGTCAATTCCTTTAAGTTTCAGCTTTGCAACCATACTTCCCCCGGAACCCAAACACTTTGGTTTCCCGGAAGCTGCCCGCAGAGTCATCGAAGCAACTCCTGCGGATCGCTAGTCGGCATCGTTTATGGTCAGAACTACGACGGTATCTGATCGTCTTCGCGCCTCTGACTTTCGTTCTTGATTAATGAAAACATTCTTGACAAATGCTTTCGCAGTAGCTCGTCTTGCGGCGATCCAAGAATTTCACCTCTAACGCCGCAATACGAATGCCCCCGTTTGTCCCTGTTAATCATTACCTCCAGTTCCGAAAACCAACAAAATAGAACCGAGGTCCTATTCCATTATTCCATGCACCATTATTCAGGCAGCCGAGGCCTGCTTTGAACACTCTAATTTTTTCAAAGTAAACGCGCCGGCCACCCAGGACGCTCAGCGAAGAGCACCCGTGGGAGAGAGCCGGCAGACGGTAGGGCAGGAGACAACGGGCAGTGAACCGGCGCGAGCCGGACCGCCCGCCTGCGCCTGAGATCCAACTACGAGCTTTTTAACTGCAACAACTTTAATATACGCTATTGGAGCTGGAATTACCGCGGCTGCTGGCACCAGACTTGCCCTCCAATAGATCCTCGTTAAAGTGTTTAAAGTGTACTCATTCCAATTACGGGGCCTCGAAAAAGTCCCGTATTGTTATTTTTCGTCACTACCTCCCCGTGCCGGGAGTGGGTAAGTTGCGCGCCTGCTGCCTTCCTTGGATGTGGTAGCCGTTTCTCATGCTCCCTCTCCGGAATCGAACCCTGATTCCCCGTTACCCGTTACAAACATGGTAGGCATGTCACGTACCATCGACATTTGATAGGGCAGACATTTGAAAGATGCGTCGCCGGCACATGAAGCCATGCGATCAGCACAAAGTTATCCAGAGTCACCAGTGGGGACGCCGCAACCCCGCGAGGGGAAACGACGATTGATTTTGAACTAATAAAAGCGCTTTTTCGGCGAGGGTCGGAGCTTGGTAAGCATGTATTAGCTCTAGAATTGCCACAGTTATCCAAGTAGGATCGTGTCATCTAAGGAACCTCGACTGATTTAATGAGCCATTCGCGGTTTCACCGTGAGACAGTGTGAACTTAGACATGCATGGCTTAATCTTTGAGACAAGCATATGACTACTGGCAGGATCAACCAGATATATTTCGGAGACGTACGTACAGCACACACCGGTCGGCGGAGAAAGGGTGTGTAAAAAGCCTCACTGGGACGACAGCCGCAGGGACCGACTGACGGGAGGGATATAGAATATGCGTCTTTATGCATGTAATGTGTTTTTATTTATTTACCTAGAATGCAAGAATAATATGTAATTGCGAATTTAAAATTAACATAATAGTTAATTCATTGAGTGCATAAATTATTACAATTCATATGATATGCACTATTATAATTAATTAAATGTTACACTACAATTAGTAACACGTAACTGCATTCAATTATATACTAACGAATTATTACACACACTTGAACTACTTCACATACTATCAAATGAATCATGTCAAAAAATTATGATTGAAAAACAGAAAAATTACTTACGTTCCGTTGGTTCTGGTGCAGCTACAAAAGAGTAATGAAAACAAAAAGCATTGAAAATGTGCACAAAAACATTTTATTCATAATTAGTGTGTTTTATGTATTTTTATTTTAAATTTAAGATTTAATCTTTCCAAGTAACCACATGCCAATGTAAAAATGTATGTTTTGATAATGCATGATTCATTTAATAGTATGTGAAGTAATTCAAGTATGGGTAACAATTCATTAGTTAATAAATGAAATCAGTTAAGTGTTATTAATTGTAGTGGAAATTATATTTCATATTATAATAGTGCATATAATATGAATTGTAATAATTTATGCACTCAATGAATTAACTATTATGTTAATTTTAAATTCGCAATTACATATTATTCTTGCATTCTAGGTAAATAAAAAAAAAACACATTACATGCATAAAGACGCATATTCTATATGCGTGACAAATAAAAATAAACAACCACTTCTTTTAGGCTCATAGGTTTTCAATTTCAATTGTTATTTTTTTTTAGATAGAAACCAAACACAATATTGTTAATAAATTAATATATCTTTACGCTCATTGATGAATGTGTTATTAAACGTAATTTTCGTGTTATAACGATTTAAATTTTCATTGAATATTAGAATACATCCAACCATTCATGTGTTGATGTTTGTAATCATTCAGGTGTTAGTAGGTGTAAATAGGCATTTATATTAAGTAGAGTTGTTCAAATTTTTCTGTTTTGAAATTATCGTGTTTTTTTTTCTTATTAATGACTAAAAAATGGTAAATGTATTAACACATGCATGCATTTAATTAATTACATATTAATCAATACTAATCGTAACGCTATTCCTATTTTAAACTCGAACATTCTAGCAAATATCAAGCTGTGTAGCACATATTCATAAAGAAATAACAGTCCATAATGTCTGGTTTTCTATGAGCTCTCTCAGTGTGCAACACGCTTTAGAAACACTATCAAATACCGAATATTTGTAAGTATGAAAACCACAGGTATGATTTTACATAGTTTTATTCTACTACATGTTGGACAAATTTAAAACAAATTTTCCAAAATTACATTAGACTAAACATTTTGTAAAAAAAATGGTCTAGTTGAAAAACAAAAAAATTACTCACGTTCCGTTGGTTCTGGTGCAGCTGCAATAGAGTAATGAAAACAAAAACCATTGAAAATGTGCACAAAAACATGTTATTCATAATTAGTGTGTTTTAGGTATTTTTATTTTAAAATTAAGATATAATCTGTCCAAATAACCACATGCCAATGTAAATATGTATGTGTTGATAATACATGATTCATTTGATAGTATGTGAAGTAGTTCAAGTGTGTATAATAATTCGTTAGTAAATAATTGAATGCAGTTACATTACAGAGAATATACCAAGAAGAGTCCATAGCTCAATGTTTGCAGACGATCTGGCTATGTGGACCTCTGAAAAGAATCTCACCATAGCAAGAAATCGGATGCAGACGGCCCTAACATCGCTGGAAGAGTGGGCGAACTCATGGCTGGTCAAAATAAACGAGGAAAAAACCACATGCACAATATTCTCGCTTTCATTAAAACCCCAAAGTACCAAATTAAGTCTAAATGGCAAAATCCTGCAGCCAAACGACAACCCAACCTATCTGGGAGTCACATTTGATCGGCGCATGACATGGAAAAGTCAGATTGAGAGAAACCGAATGAAAGCCAGAGAAAGAATGGCAATCATGAGGAAACTTGCTGGCACAAGCTGGGGAGCAGACGAAGGCATACTGAAGAAACTGTACACTGGAAGAGTGAGACCAGTTCTCGAGTATGGCATTGCGGCATGGACAACAGCAGCGAAGGCGAACTTCGATAAAGTTAACAAACTTCAAAACCAAGCCATGAGAATTATAATAGGTGGCATGAAGTCAACGCCAATTGTAGAACTTGAAAAGATTACAAAACTGCAATCCATGACCGATAGAAGAGACTGCAGAGCCCAGCTGCAGTCAGAGAAACTCCGAAGACTGACTGACCATCCAATGCACCAGAGACTAAACAATTTTGGAAATGGGAAACTAAAGCGGAGCAACTTTGCAGAAACAGCCAAAGCAAAGATGCACGAAGATCCCATAAACGCACTAACAACACCAAAACCCATCACTACTGTACGAAAACCTACCTGGAGGCAGGATATATTTCCAGAGGTGGTAGAAAATATACCAGGTATTGCAAACAAAAACTGCCAGACTGAAAAAGAAAGGAGAGATACTACCCTAAGCTTCATAACGAAAAGCTACCCAAGCATGGACTGGACCCATGCATACACCGACGGTTCTGTAACAAACACTACACAGAACGGAGGGGCAGGAGCATTCCTGAACCTACCAAATGGCAAAAAAATAACACTGTCACTCGCTACTGGTAAGTATACAAGCAATTTCAGAGCGGAGGCAGAGGCACTGAGGGCGGTAGTGGAAAAAATGGTGACACACAGTAAAAATGAGAGCCATATAGTCCTGCTGACAGATGCTCTCGCCGTAGTCACAGCGCTAAAAAGCCAGAAAAACACTGAGCTTAATGACTTAAGAGCAGCACTCTGCAAACTGTGCCAGCAGTCCGCACCAAAAAGGGTAGTGGTACAGTGGGTTCCGTCACACTGCAACATCCAAGGCAACGAGGAGGCAGACAGACTGGCAAAAGAAGGTGCAAGACTACCACAAACAGATACCAGTATGACGTACGAAGAGTCAAAACGGCTTATCAAAGCCAGATACATGACCAAATGGGAAACCGAACATACTGGTTACACCAAAAACGATGCCTATTACCAGTTGAACCGAAGAGAGCAGGTCGTTGTCTTCAGACTTCGCACTGGCCACAACAGACTGACGTACCACCTATTCAACAAATTGAAGATAGGGTGTACCGACGAATGCCCGTGCGGTACTGGTAAAATGACCGCTGAACATCTGCTGCAGAACTGCCTGACATACGAGGATCAGAGAGAGCAGATGTGGCCATTACCAGTGGAACTGCAAGACAAGCTCTATGGCAGTGGCGAGAGCCTCAGGATGACCGCCGCTTTTTTCGAAAAAATAATGGTTACTGTCTGACTGCGTACGAAGAAGAAGAAGAAGAAGAAGAAGAAGAATGCAGTTACGTGTTACTAATTGTAGTGTAACATTTAATTAATTATAATAGTGCATATAATATGAATTGTAATAATTTATGCACTCAATGAATTAACTATTATGTTAATTTTAAATTCGCAATTACATATTATTCTTGCATTCTAGGTAAATAAATAAAAACACATTACATGCATAAAGACGCATATTCTATATGCGTGACAAATAAAAATAAACAACCACTTCTTTTAGGCTCATAGGTTTTCAATTTCAATTTTTATTACTTTTCAGAAAGAAATCAAAAACAATATGGTTAATAAGTTAATAATTCTTTACGCTCATTGATGAATGTGCTAATTAACGTAATTTTCGTGTTATAACGATTTAAAGTTTTATTGAATATTAGAATACATCCAACCATTCATGTGTTGATGTTTGTAATTATTCAGATGTTAGTAGGTGTAAATATGCATTTATAGTAAGTAAAGTTGTTCAAGTTTTTCTGTTTTGAAATTATCGTGTTCTTTTTTTCTTATTAATAACTAAAAAATGGTAAATGTATTAACACATGCATGCATTTAATTACTTACATATGAATCAATACTAATCGTAACGCTATTCCTATTTTAAACTCGAACATTCTAGCAAATATCAAGCTGTGTAGCACATATTCATACACATATAACATATCATAATGTCTGGTTTTCTATGAGCTCTCTCAGTGTGCCACACGCTTTAGAAACAACACTATCAAATACCGACTTTTTTTAGGTATTAAAACCACAGGCATGCTTTTAAGTAGTTTTATTCTACCACATGTTGGAAAAATTGAAAACAATTTTCCAAATTACATTAGACTAAACATTTTGTAAAAAAAAAAAGTCTAGTTGACAAACAGAAAAATTACTAACGTTCCGTTGGTTCTGGTGCAGCTACAAAGGAGTAATGAAAACAAAAAGCATTGAAAATGTGCACAAAATTAGTGTGTTTTAGGTATTTTTATTTTCAATTTAAGATGTCTTCTTCTTCTTCTTCATCGTACGCTGTTTACAGCGATATTTACGTTGCAATGATTTAATTTTTTAGCCAGTGGCTCAGTGCATCCGATTTCAACAGGCGTTTCTGTAGGGTTGCCCTCCTTAGCCTTTGGCTGTCCCCAGCCTGACTGCAAGGCAGCAGTTGTTTTTGGTCAGAGTTGTCTCTCTTTGGAAGTTGTGTTGCAGGACTATCGAGTCTTCCCTACTCGTGTCTATAGCGTTTGGCAATGATATGATGGACTATGTACTAGTTTGTACTATCCCGGAAGAGACGCAGTCCAGTATGACTTTTTCCCAGGATCGTCACGTCCTGCCAGAAACGTAGCATATGCATATGAGTGAGGTATCTTTTTGCTCGCTTTATTTTCTCGGCTCATCTGCAGTGATTTTACGCCTAGCATTCCCCGCCACCCGGGAGCTTGCCACCATAGGACAGGAGGTGCAATGTCCGCTGGACTGCATCTCTTCTGCGTCCATTGGAATGATTGATAGCAGACAGATGCAAAGAGCGAGGAAGGAGTGCATTTTACCAGGTGCATTCCTGCGGCTCGATCGGGCCGGGACACAAGCCCCAGCCATGTCGTAGCCTCCCATCTCAGCGGTGCTGAGATTTTGGGCGGGATTCTGGCTTAGAGGCGTTCGGCCGTAATCCCTCAGATGTTAGCTTATCAGCCAAGCACGTGGACCAAATGTCAGCGACCTGCGATTCCTCTCGAAATAGTGCATTTGACCAGGTGACAAGCCTAGTCTTGCACGGAGATGTTGTCCGCCTAGGGGGCGGACATATCTCATGGTCAAAGGTTAAGTCTCAGCAGTTCGCAGTGAGGTAGCTGATCTACTGCTTAGGGCACCCGACCGAGAACTAAGTCTTCTACAAATGATTTCATTCCTCATCGCCGTATGGGGTGAATATCGAGCAGCTTCCCGCCCGCTTTTATCAGCGGACGGCAGAGACCTCATTCTGTGGCTTGACCGGGCGGGGCTGGAGCGTGGCCCCCAGGTCCCCACCATGTCGAAGCCTCCCTTTGCATTCGTGCTGGGCTGCTTTTGGGCGGGGTTTTTGGCTTAGAGGCGTTCGGCCGTAATCCCTCACCTCGCTCCGTTGGCTTATCCGCCTAGTACGTGAACCAAATGTCTGCGGCTCCTCTCGGGCTTAGCAGGATTACCGTAGCAAAGCCCTGTCAATAGTAGGGTAAAACTGACCTGTCTTTAGAGGGTCTATTTCCAGCACCCGTTCAATATTAGCCAGACCGTATCAATAGAGGGCTTTTAGTTTGTCAATGGCCGTTTCTGGAGCCTGCGATTTCTGCAGGGTGAAGACCAGATTACCGCAGCAGGTGCTATTTCATTTGGGGATTTGGAGACTGACCTGTCTTCAGTGGATATAATACCAGCACATGTTCACTATTTGACCCATCGAGGGTGCTCTCTTTTGACAGTCATTCTACACTATTGGCGTGTTTAGTCAATTTAAGCCTCAGGCTCCACTCCTGATAGTGCTCTTCCGTCAATTCCTTTATCAAGCACTGGATGCAGACCAACCGAGCCACACGGGGCATAACCCCAGATTTCTGGGGGTCTAGATCCAGCACCAGTTCCATATTAGACCAAAGGAGAGTGGTCTCGGCATGTCAGTCAGTCATTTCAGTGTTGGCCGTGTTGAGTCAAATTAAGCCGCAGGCTCCACTCCTGGTGGTGCCCTTCCGTCAATTCCCTTAAGTTTTAGCTTTGCAACCATACTTCCCCCGGAACCCAAACACTTTGGTTTCCCGGAAGCTGCCCGCAGAGTCATCGAAGCAACTCCTGCGGATCGCTAGTCGGCATCGTTTATGGTCAGAACTACGACGGTATCTGATCGTCTTCGCGCCTCTGACTTTCGTTCTTGATTAATGAAAACATTCTTGACAAATGCTTTCGCAGTAGCTCGTCTTGCGGCGATCCAAGAATTTCACCTCTAACGCCGCAATACGAATGCCCCCGTTTGTCCCTGTTAATCATTACCTCCAGTTCCGAAAACCAACAAAATAGAACCGAGGTCCTATTCCATTATTCCATGCACCATTATTCAGGCAGCCGAGGCTTGCTTTGAACACTCTAATTTTTTCAAAGTAAACGCGCCGGCCACCCAGGACGCTCAGCGAAGAGCACCCGTGGGAGAGAGCCGGCAGACGGTAGGGCAGGAGACAACGGGCAGTGAACCGGCGCGAGCCGGACCGCGCGCCTGCGCCTGAGATCCAACTACGAGCTTTTTAACTGCAACAACTTTAATATACGCTATTGGAGCTGGAATTACCGCGGCTGCTGGCACCAGACTTGCCCTCCAATAGATCCTCGTTAAAGTGTTTAAAGTGTACTCATTCCAATTACGGGGCCTCGAAAAAGTCCCGTATTGTTATTTTTCGTCACTACCTCCCCGTGCCGGGAGTGGGTAAGTTGCGCGCCTGCTGCCTTCCTTGGATGTGGTAGCCGTTTCTCATGCTCCCTCTCCGGAATCGAACCCTGATTCCCCGTTACCCGTTACAAACATGGTAGGCATGTCACGTACCATCGACATTTGATAGGGCAGACATTTGAAAGATGCGTCGCCGGCACATGAGGCCATGCGATCAGCACAAAGTTATCCAGAGTCACCAGTGGGGACGCCGCAACCCCGCGAGGGGAAACGACGATTGGTTTTGAACTAATAAAAGCGCTTTTTCCGCGAGGGTCGGAGCTTGGTAAGCATGTATTAGCTCTAGAATTGCCACAGTTATCCAAGTAAGATCGTGTCATCTAAGGAACCTCGGCTGATTTAATGAGCCATTCGCGGTTTCACCGTGAGACAGTGTGAACTTAGACATGCATGGCTTAATCTTTGAGACAAGCATATGACTACTGGCAGGATCAACCAGATATATGTCGGAGACGTACGTACAGCACACACCGGTCGGCGGAGGAAGGGTGTGTAAAAAGCCTCACTGGGACGACAGCGGCAGGGACCGACTGACGGGAGGGATATAGAATATGCGTCTTTATGCATGTAATGTGTTTTTATTTATTTACCTAGAATGCAAGAATAATATGTAATTGCGAATTTAAAATTAACATAATAGTTAATTCATTGAGTGCATAAATTATTACAATTCATATGATATGCACTATTATAATTAATTAAATGTTACACTACAATTAGTAACACGTAACTGCATTCAATTATGTACTAACGAATTATTACACACACTTGAACTACTTCACATACTATCAAATGACTCATGTCAAAAAATTCTGGTTGAAAAACAGAAAAATTACTTACGTTCCGTTGGTTCTGGTGCAGCTACAAAAGAGTAATGAAAACAAAAAGCATTGAAAATGTGCACAAAAACATTTTATTCATAATTAGTGTGTTTTATGTATTTTTATTTTAAATTTAAGATTTAATCTTTCCAAGTAACCACATGCCAATGTAAAAATGTATGTTTTGATAATGCATGATTCATTTAATAGTATGTGAAGTAATTCAAGTATGGGTAACAATTCATTAGTTAATAAATGAAATCAGTTAAGTGTTATTAATTGTAGTGGAAATTATATTTCATATTATAATAGTGCATATAATATGAATTGTAATAATTTATGCACTCAATGAATTAACTATTATGTTAATTTTAAATTTGCAATTACATATTATTCTTGCATTCTAGGTAAATAAATAAAAACACATTACATGCATAAAGACGCATATTCTATATGCGTTACAAATAAAAATAAACAACCACTTCTTTTAGGCTCATAGGTTTTCAATTTCAATTGTTATTTTTTTTTAGATAGAAACCAAACACAATATTGTTAATAAATTAATATATCTTTACGCTCATTGATGAATGTGTTATTAAACGTAATTTTCGTGTTATAACGATTTAAATTTTCATTGAATATTAGAATACATCCAACCATTCATGTGTTGATGTTTGTAATCATTCAGGTGTTAGTAGGTGTAAATAGGCATTTATATTAAGTAGAGTTGTTCAAATTTTTCTGTTTTGAAATTATCGTGTTTTTTTATCTTATTAATGACTAAAAAATGGTTAATGTATTAACACATGCATGCATTTAATTAATTACATATTAATCAATACTAATCGTAACGCTATTCCTATTTTAAACTCGAACATTCTAGCAAATATCAAGCTGTGTAGCACATATTCATACAGAAATAACATTCCATAATGTCTGGTTTTCTATGAGCTCTCTCAGTGTGCAACACGCTTTAGAAACACTATCAAATACCGAATATTTGTAAGTATGAAAACCACAGGTATGATTTTACATAGTTTTATTCTACTACATGTTGGACAAATTTAAAACAAATTTTCCAAAATTACATTAGATTAAACATTTTGTAAAAAAAATGGTCTAGTTGAAAAACAAAAAAATTACTCACGTTCCGTTGGTTCTGGTGCAGCTGCAATAGAGTAATGAAAACAAAAACCATTGAAAATGTGCACAAAAACATGTTATTCATAATTAGTGTGTTTTAGGTATTTTTATTTTAAAATTAAGATATAATCTGTCCAAATAACCACATGCCGATGTAAATATGTATGTGTTGATAATACATGATTCATTTGATAGTATGTGAAGTAGTTCAAGTGTGTGTAATAATTCGTTAGTAAATAATTGAATGCAGTTACATTACAGAGAATATACCAAGAAGAGTCCATAGCTCAATGTTTGCAGACGATCTGGCTATGTGGACCTCTGAAAAGAATCTCACCATAGCAAGAAATCGGATGCAGACGGCCCTAACATCGCTGGAAGAGTGGGCGAACTCATGGCTGGTCAAAATAAACGAGGAAAAAACCACATGCACAATATTCTCGCTTTCATTAAAACCCAAAAGTACCAAATTAAGTCTAAATGGCAAAATCCTGCAGCCAAACGACAACCCAACCTATCTGGGAGTCACATTTGATCGGCGCATGACATGGACAAGTCAGATTGAGAGAAACCGAATGAAAGCCAGAGAAAGAATGGCAATCATGAGGAAACTTGCTGGCACAAGCTGGGGAGCAGACGAAGGCATACTAAAGAAACTGTACACTGGAAGAGTGAGACCAGTTCTCGAGTATGGCATTGCGGCATGGACAACAGCAGCGAAGACGAACTTCGATAAAGTTAACAAACTTCAAAACCAAGCCATGAGAATTATAACAGGTGGCATGAAGTCAACGCCAATTGCAGAACTTGAAAAGATTACAAAACTGCAATCCATGACCGATAGAAGAGACTGCAGAGCCCAGCTGCAGTCAGAGAAACTCCGAAGACTGACTGACCATCCAATGCACCAGAGACTAAACAATTTGGGAAATGGGAAACTAAAGCGGAGAAACTTTGCAGAAACAGCCAAAGCAAAGATGCACGAAGATCCCATAAACGCACTAACAACACCAAAACCCATCACTACTGTACGAAAACCTACCTGGAGGCAGGATATCTTTCCAGAGGTGGTAGAAAATATACCAGGTATTGCAAACAAAAACTGCCAGACTGAAAAAGAAAGGAGAGATACTACCCTAAGCTTCATAACGAAAAGCTACCCAAGCATGGACTGGACCCATGCATACACCGACGGTTCTGTAACAAACACTACACAGAACGGAGGGGCAGGAGCATTCCTGAACCTACCAAATGGCAGACAAAAAACACTGTCACTCGCTACTGGTAAGTATACAAGCAATTTCAGAGCGGAGGCAGAGGCTCTGAGGGCGGCAGTGGAAGAAATGGTGACACACAGTGAAAATGAGAGCCATATAGTCCTGCTGACAGATGCTCTCGCCGTAGTCACAGCGCTAAAAAGCCAGAAAAACACTGACCTTAATGACTTAAGAGCAGCACTCTGCAAACTGTGCCAGCAGTCCGCACCAAAAAGGGTAGTGGTACAGTGGGTTCCGTCACACTGCAACATCCAAGGCAACGAGGAGGCAGACAGACTGGCAAAAGAAGGTGCAAGACTACCACAAACAGATACCAGTATGACGTACGAAGAGTCAAAACGGCTTATCAAAGCCAGATACATGACCAAATGGGAAACCGAACATACTGGTTACACCAAAAACGATGCCTATTACCAGTTGAACCGAAGAGAGCAGGTCGTTGTCTTCAGACTTCACACTGGCCACAACAGACTGAGGTACCACCTATTCAACAAATTGAAGATAGGGTGTACCGATGAATGCCCGTGCGGTACTGGTAAAATGACCGCTGAACATCTGCTGCAGAACTGCCCGACATACGAGGATCAGAGAGAGCAGATGTGGCCATTACCAGTGGAACTGCAAGACAAGCTCTATGGCAGTGGCGAGAGCCTCAGGATGACCGCCGCTTTTTTCGAAAAAATAATGGTTACTGTCTGACTGCGTACGAAGAAGAAGAAGAAGAAGAAGAAGAAGAATGCAGTTACGTGTTACTAATTGTAGTGTAACATTTAATTAATTATAATAGTGCATATAATATGAATTGTAATAATTTATGCACTCAATGAATTAACTATTATGTTAATTTTAAATTCGCAATTACATATTATTCTTGCATTCTAGGTAAATAAATAAAAACACATTACATGCATAAAGACGCATATTCTATATGCGTGACAAATACAAATAAACAACCACTTCTTTTAGGCTCATAGGTTTTCAATTTCAATTTTTATTACTTTTCAGAAAGAAATCAAAAACAATATGGTTAATAAGTTAATAATTCTTTACGCTCATTGATGAATGTGCTAATTAACGTAATTTTCGTGTTATAACGATTTAAAGTTTTATTGAATATTAGAATACATCCAACCATTCATGTGTTGATGTTTGTAATTATTCAGATGTTAGTAGGTGTAAATATGCATTTATAGTAAGTAAAGTTGTTCAAGTTTTTCTGTTTTGAAATTATCGTGTTCTTTTTTTCTTATTAATAACTAAAAAATGGTAAATGTATTAACACATGCATGCATTTAATTACTTACATATGAATCAATACTAATCGTAACGCTATTCCTATTTTAAACTCGAACATTCTAGCAAATATCAAGCTGTGTAGCACATATTCATACACATATAACATATCATAATGTCTGGTTTTCTATGAGCTCTCTCAGTGTGCCACACGCTTTAGAAACAACACTATCAAATACCGACTTTTTTTAGGTATTAAAACCACAGGCATGCTTTTAAGTAGTTTTATTCTACCACATGTTGGAAAAATTGAAAACAATTTTCCAAATTACATTAGACTAAACATTTTGTAAAAAAAAAAAGTCTAGTTGACAAACAGAAAAATTACTAACGTTCCGTTGGTTCTGGTGCAGCTACAAAGGAGTAATGAAAACAAAAAGCATTGAAAATGTGCACAAAATTAGTGTGTTTTAGGTATTTTTATTTTCAATTTAAGATGTCTTCTTCTTCTTCTTCATCGTACGCTGTTTACAGCGATATTTACGTTGCAATGATTTAATTTTTTAGCCAGTGGCTCAGTGCATCCGATTTCAACAGGCGTTTCTGTAGGGTTGCCCTCCTTAGCCTTTGGCTGTCCCCAGCCTGACTGCAAGGCAGCAGTTGTTTTTGGTCAGAGTTGTCTCTCTTTGGAAGTTGTGTTGCAGGACTATCGAGTCTTCCCTACTCGTGTCTATAGCGTTTGGCAATGATATGATGGACTATGTACTAGTTTGTACTATCCCGGAAGAGACGCAGTCCAGTATGACTTTTTCCCAGGATCGTCACGTCCTGCCAGAAACGTAGCATATGCATATGAGTGAGGTATCTTTTTGCTCGCTTTATTTTCTCGGCTCATCTGCAGTGATTTTACGCCTAGCATTCCCCGCCACCCGGGAGCTTGCCACCATAGGACAGGAGGTGCAATGTCCGCTGGACTGCATCTCTTCTGCGTCCATTGGAATGACTGATAGCAGACAGATGCAAAGAGCGAGGAAGGAGTGCATTTTACCAGGTGCATTCCTGCGGCTCGATCGGGCCGGGACACAAGCCCCAGCCATGTCGTAGCCTCCCATCTCAGCGGTGCTGAGATTTTGGGCGGGATTCTGGCTTAGAGGCGTTCGGCCGTAATCCCTCAGATGTTAGCTTATCAGCCAAGCACGTGGACCAAATGTCAGCGACCTGCATTTCCTCTCGAAATAGTGCATTTGACCAGGTGACAAGCCTAGTCTTGCACGGAGATGTTGTCCGCCTAGGGGGCGGACATATCTCATGGTCAAAGGTTAAGTCTCAGCAGTTCGCAGTGAGGTAGCTGATCTACTGCTTAGGGCACCCGACCGAGAACTAAGTCTTCTACAAATGATTTCATTCCTCATCGCCGTATGGGGTGAATATCGAGCAGCTTCCCGCCCGCTTTTATCAGCGGACGGCAGAGACCTCATTCTGTGGCTTGACCGGGCGGGGCTGGAGCGTGGCCCCCAGGTCCCCACCATGTCGAAGCCTCCCTTTGCATTCGTGCTGGGCTGCTTTTGGGCGGGGTTTTTGGCTTAGAGGCGTTCGGCCGTAATCCCTCACCTCGCTCCGTTGGCTTATCCGCCTAGTACGTGAACCAAATGTCTGCGGCTCCTCTCGGGCTTAGCAGGATTACCGTAGCAAAGCCCTGTCAATAGTAGGGTAAAACTGACCTGTCTTTAGAGGGTCTATTTCCAGCACCCGTTCAATATTAGCCAGACCGTATCAATAGAGGGCTTTTAGTTTGTCAATGGCCGTTTCTGGAGCCTGCGATTTCTGCAGGGTGAAGACCAGATTACCGCAGCAGGTGCTATTTCATTTGGGGATTTGGAGACTGACCTGTCTTCAGTGGATATAATACCAGCACATGTTCACTATTTGACCCATCGAGGGTGCTCTCTTTTGACAGTCATTCTACACTATTGGCGTGTTTAGTCAATTTAAGCCTCAGGCTCCACTCCTGATAGTGCTCTTCCGTCAATTCCTTTATCAAGCACTGGATGCAGACCAACCGAGCCACACGGGGCATAACCCCAGATTTCTGGGGGTCTAGATCCAGCACCAGTTCCATATTAGACCAAAGGAGAGTGGTCTCGGCATGTCAGTCAGTCATTTCAGTGTTGGCCGTGTTGAGTCAAATTAAGCCGCAGGCTCCACTCCTGGTGGTGCCCTTCCGTCAATTCCCTTAAGTTTTAGCTTTGCAACCATACTTCCCCCGGAACCCAAACACTTTGGTTTCCCGGAAGCTGCCCGCAGAGTCATCGAAGCAACTCCTGCGGATCGCTAGTCGGCATCGTTTATGGTCAGAACTACGACGGTATCTGATCGTCTTCGCGCCTCTGACTTTCGTTCTTGATTAATGAAAACATTCTTGACAAATGCTTTCGCAGTAGCTCGTCTTGCGGCGATCCAAGAATTTCACCTCTAACGCCGCAATACGAATGCCCCCGTTTGTCCCTGTTAATCATTACCTCCAGTTCCGAAAACCAACAAAATAGAACCGAGGTCCTATTCCATTATTCCATGCACCATTATTCAGGCAGCCGAGGCTTGCTTTGAACACTCTAATTTTTTCAAAGTAAACGCGCCGGCCACCCAGGACGCTCAGCGAAGAGCACCCGTGGGAGAGAGCCGGCAGACGGTAGGGCAGGAGACAACGGGCAGTGAACCGGCGCGAGCCGGACCGCGCGCCTGCGCCTGAGATCCAACTACGAGCTTTTTAACTGCAACAACTTTAATATACGCTATTGGAGCTGGAATTACCGCGGCTGCTGGCACCAGACTTGCCCTCCAATAGATCCTCGTTAAAGTGTTTAAAGTGTACTCATTCCAATTACGGGGCCTCGAAAAAGTCCCGTATTGTTATTTTTCGTCACTACCTCCCCGTGCCGGGAGTGGGTAAGTTGCGCGCCTGCTGCCTTCCTTGGATGTGGTAGCCGTTTCTCATGCTCCCTCTCCGGAATCGAACCCTGATTCCCCGTTACCCGTTACAAACATGGTAGGCATGTCACGTACCATCGACATTTGATAGGGCAGACATTTGAAAGATGCGTCGCCGGCACATGAGGCCATGCGATCAGCACAAAGTTATCCAGAGTCACCAGTGGGGACGCCGCAACCCCGCGAGGGGAAACGACGATTGGTTTTGAACTAATAAAAGCGCTTTTTCCGCGAGGGTCGGAGCTTGGTAAGCATGTATTAGCTCTAGAATTGCCACAGTTATCCAAGTAAGATCGTGTCATCTAAGGAACCTCGGCTGATTTAATGAGCCATTCGCGGTTTCACCGTGAGACAGTGTGAACTTAGACATGCATGGCTTAATCTTTGAGACAAGCATATGACTACTGGCAGGATCAACCAGATATATGTCGGAGACGTACGTACAGCACACACCGGTCGGCGGAGGAAGGGTGTGTAAAAAGCCTCACTGGGACGACAGCGGCAGGGACCGACTGACGGGAGGGATATAGAATATGCGTCTTTATGCATGTAATGTGTTTTTATTTATTTACCTAGAATGCAAGAATAATATGTAATTGCGAATTTAAAATTAACATAATAGTTAATTCATTGAGTGCATAAATTATTACAATTCATATGATATGCACTATTATAATTAATTAAATGTTACACTACAATTAGTAACACGTAACTGCATTCAATTATGTACTAACGAATTATTACACACACTTGAACTACTTCACATACTATCAAATGACTCATGTCAAAAAATTCTGGTTGAAAAACAGAAAAATTACTTACGTTCCGTTGGTTCTGGTGCAGCTACAAAAGAGTAATGAAAACAAAAAGCATTGAAAATGTGCACAAAAACATTTTATTCATAATTAGTGTGTTTTATGTATTTTTATTTTAAATTTAAGATTTAATCTTTCCAAGTAACCACATGCCAATGTAAAAATGTATGTTTTGATAATGCATGATTCATTTAATAGTATGTGAAGTAATTCAAGTATGGGTAACAATTCATTAGTTAATAAATGAAATCAGTTAAGTGTTATTAATTGTAGTGGAAATTATATTTCATATTATAATAGTGCATATAATATGAATTGTAATAATTTATGCACTCAATGAATTAACTATTATGTTAATTTTAAATTTGCAATTACATATTATTCTTGCATTCTAGGTAAATAAATAAAAACACATTACATGCATAAAGACGCATATTCTATATGCGTTACAAATAAAAATAAACAACCACTTCTTTTAGGCTCATAGGTTTTCAATTTCAATTGTTATTTTTTTTTAGATAGAAACCAAACACAATATTGTTAATAAATTAATATATCTTTACGCTCATTGATGAATGTGTTATTAAACGTAATTTTCGTGTTATAACGATTTAAATTTTCATTGAATATTAGAATACATCCAACCATTCATGTGTTGATGTTTGTAATCATTCAGGTGTTAGTAGGTGTAAATAGGCATTTATATTAAGTAGAGTTGTTCAAATTTTTCTGTTTTGAAATTATCGTGTTTTTTTATCTTATTAATGACTAAAAAATGGTTAATGTATTAACACATGCATGCATTTAATTAATTACATATTAATCAATACTAATCGTAACGCTATTCCTATTTTAAACTCGAACATTCTAGCAAATATCAAGCTGTGTAGCACATATTCATACAGAAATAACATTCCATAATGTCTGGTTTTCTATGAGCTCTCTCAGTGTGCAACACGCTTTAGAAACACTATCAAATACCGAATATTTGTAAGTATGAAAACCACAGGTATGATTTTACATAGTTTTATTCTACTACATGTTGGACAAATTTAAAACAAATTTTCCAAAATTACATTAGATTAAACATTTTGTAAAAAAAATGGTCTAGTTGAAAAACAAAAAAATTACTCACGTTCCGTTGGTTCTGGTGCAGCTGCAATAGAGTAATGAAAACAAAAACCATTGAAAATGTGCACAAAAACATGTTATTCATAATTAGTGTGTTTTAGGTATTTTTATTTTAAAATTAAGATATAATCTGTCCAAATAACCACATGCCAATGTAAATATGTATGTGTTGATAATACATGATTCATTTGATAGTATGTGAAGTAGTTCAAGTGTGTGTAATAATTCGTTAGTAAATAATTGAATGCAGTTACATTACAGAGAATATACCAAGAAGAGTCCATAGCTCAATGTTTGCAGACGATCTGGCTATGTGGACCTCTGAAAAGAATCTCACCATAGCAAGAAATCGGATGCAGACGGCCCTAACATCGCTGGAAGAGTGGGCGAACTCATGGCTGGTCAAAATAAACGAGGAAAAAACCACATGCACAATATTCTCGCTTTCATTAAAACCCAAAAGTACCAAATTAAGTCTAAATGGCAAAATCCTGCAGCCAAACGACAACCCAACCTATCTGGGAGTCACATTTGATCGGCGCATGACATGGACAAGTCAGATTGAGAGAAACCGAATGAAAGCCAGAGAAAGAATGGCAATCATGAGGAAACTTGCTGGCACAAGCTGGGGAGCAGACGAAGGCATACTAAAGAAACTGTACACTGGAAGAGTGAGACCAGTTCTCGAGTATGGCATTGCGGCATGGACAACAGCAGCGAAGACGAACTTCGATAAAGTTAACAAACTTCAAAACCAAGCCATGAGAATTATAACAGGTGGCATGAAGTCAACGCCAATTGCAGAACTTGAAAAGATTACAAAACTGCAATCCATGACCGATAGAAGAGACTGCAGAGCCCAGCTGCAGTCAGAGAAACTCCGAAGACTGACTGACCATCCAATGCACCAGAGACTAAACAATTTGGGAAATGGGAAACTAAAGCGGAGAAACTTTGCAGAAACAGCCAAAGCAAAGATGCACGAAGATCCCATAAACGCACTAACAACACCAAAACCCATCACTACTGTACGAAAACCTACCTGGAGGCAGGATATCTTTCCAGAGGTGGTAGAAAATATACCAGGTATTGCAAACAAAAACTGCCAGACTGAAAAAGAAAGGAGAGATACTACCCTAAGCTTCATAACGAAAAGCTACCCAAGCATGGACTGGACCCATGCATACACCGACGGTTCTGTAACAAACACTACACAGAACGGAGGGGCAGGAGCATTCCTGAACCTACCAAATGGCAGACAAAAAACACTGTCACTCGCTACTGGTAAGTATACAAGCAATTTCAGAGCGGAGGCAGAGGCTCTGAGGGCGGCAGTGGAAGAAATGGTGACACACAGTGAAAATGAGAGCCATATAGTCCTGCTGACAGATGCTCTCGCCGTAGTCACAGCGCTAAAAAGCCAGAAAAACACTGACCTTAATGACTTAAGAGCAGCACTCTGCAAACTGTGCCAGCAGTCCGCACCAAAAAGGGTAGTGGTACAGTGGGTTCCGTCACACTGCAACATCCAAGGCAACGAGGAGGCAGACAGACTGGCAAAAGAAGGTGCAAGACTACCACAAACAGATACCAGTATGACGTACGAAGAGTCAAAACGGCTTATCAAAGCCAGATACATGACCAAATGGGAAACCGAACATACTGGTTACACCAAAAACGATGCCTATTACCAGTTGAACCGAAGAGAGCAGGTCGTTGTCTTCAGACTTCACACTGGCCACAACAGACTGAGGTACCACCTATTCAACAAATTGAAGATAGGGTGTACCGATGAATGCCCGTGCGGTACTGGTAAAATGACCGCTGAACATCTGCTGCAGAACTGCCCGACATACGAGGATCAGAGAGAGCAGATGTGGCCATTACCAGTGGAACTGCAAGACAAGCTCTATGGCAGTGGCGAGAGCCTCAGGATGACCGCCGCTTTTTTCGAAAAAATAATGGTTACTGTCTGACTGCGTACGAAGAAGAAGAAGAAGAAGAAGAAGAAGAATGCAGTTACGTGTTACTAATTGTAGTGTAACATTTAATTAATTATAATAGTGCATATAATATGAATTGTAATAATTTATGCACTCAATGAATTAACTATTATGTTAATTTTAAATTCGCAATTACATATTATTCTTGCATTCTAGGTAAATAAATAAAAACACATTACATGCATAAAGACGCATATTCTATATGCGTGACAAATACAAATAAACAACCACTTCTTTTAGGCTCATAGGTTTTCAATTTCAATTTTTATTACTTTTCAGAAAGAAATCAAAAACAATATGGTTAATAAGTTAATAATTCTTTACGCTCATTGATGAATGTGCTAATTAACGTAATTTTCGTGTTATAACGATTTAAAGTTTTATTGAATATTAGAATACATCCAACCATTCATGTGTTGATGTTTGTAATTATTCAGATGTTAGTAGGTGTAAATATGCATTTATAGTAAGTAAAGTTGTTCAAGTTTTTCTGTTTTGAAATTATCGTGTTCTTTTTTTCTTATTAATAACTAAAAAATGGTAAATGTATTAACACATGCATGCATTTAATTACTTACATATGAATCAATACTAATCGTAACGCTATTCCTATTTTAAACTCGAACATTCTAGCAAATATCAAGCTGTGTAGCACATATTCATACACATATAACATATCATAATGTCTGGTTTTCTATGAGCTCTCTCAGTGTGCCACACGCTTTAGAAACAACACTATCAAATACCGACTTTTTTTAGGTATTAAAACCACAGGCATGCTTTTAAGTAGTTTTATTCTACCACATGTTGGAAAAATTGAAAACAATTTTCCAAATTACATTAGACTAAACATTTTGTAAAAAAAAAAAGTCTAGTTGACAAACAGAAAAATTACTAACGTTCCGTTGGTTCTGGTGCAGCTACAAAGGAGTAATGAAAACAAAAAGCATTGAAAATGTGCACAAAATTAGTGTGTTTTAGGTATTTTTATTTTCAATTTAAGATGTCTTCTTCTTCTTCTTCATCGTACGCTGTTTACAGCGATATTTACGTTGCAATGATTTAATTTTTTAGCCAGTGGCTCAGTGCATCCGATTTCAACAGGCGTTTCTGTAGGGTTGCCCTCCTTAGCCTTTGGCTGTCCCCAGCCTGACTGCAAGGCAGCAGTTGTTTTTGGTCAGAGTTGTCTCTCTTTGGAAGTTGTGTTGCAGGACTATCGAGTCTTCCCTACTCGTGTCTATAGCGTTTGGCAATGATATGATGGACTATGTACTAGTTTGTACTATCCCGGAAGAGACGCAGTCCAGTATGACTTTTTCCCAGGATCGTCACGTCCTGCCAGAAACGTAGCATATGCATATGAGTGAGGTATCTTTTTGCTCGCTTTATTTTCTCGGCTCATCTGCAGTGATTTTACGCCTAGCATTCCCCGCCACCCGGGAGCTTGCCACCATAGGACAGGAGGTGCAATGTCCGCTGGACTGCATCTCTTCTGCGTCCATTGGAATGACTGATAGCAGACAGATGCAAAGAGCGAGGAAGGAGTGCATTTTACCAGGTGCATTCCTGCGGCTCGATCGGGCCGGGACACAAGCCCCAGCCATGTCGTAGCCTCCCATCTCAGCGGTGCTGAGATTTTGGGCGGGATTCTGGCTTAGAGGCGTTCGGCCGTAATCCCTCAGATGTTAGCTTATCAGCCAAGCACGTGGACCAAATGTCAGCGACCTGCGATTCCTCTCGAAATAGTGCATTTGACCAGGTGACAAGCCTAGTCTTGCACGGAGATGTTGTCCGCCTAGGGGGCGGACATATCTCATGGTCAAAGGTTAAGTCTCAGCAGTTCGCAGTGAGGTAGCTGATCTACTGCTTAGGGCACCCGACCGAGAACTAAGTCTTCTACAAATGATTTCATTCCTCATCGCCGTATGGGGTGAATATCGAGCAGCTTCCCGCCCGCTTTTATCAGCGGACGGCAGAGACCTCATTCTGTGGCTTGACCGGGCGGGGCTGGAGCGTGGCCCCCAGGTCCCCACCATGTCGAAGCCTCCCTTTGCATTCGTGCTGGGCTGCTTTTGGGCGGGGTTTTTGGCTTAAAGGCGTTCGGCCGTAATCCCTCACCTCGCTCCGTTGGCTTATCCGCCTAGTACGTGAACCAAATGTCTGCGGCTCCTCTCGGGCTTAGCAGGATTACCGTAGCAAAGCCCTGTCAATAGTAGGGTAAAACTGACCTGTCTTTAGAGGGTCTATTTCCAGCACCCGTTCAATATTAGCCAGACCGTATCAATAGAGGGCTTTTAGTTTGTCAATGGCCGTTTCTGGAGCCTGCGATTTCTGCAGGGTGAAGACCAGATTACCGCAGCAGGTGCTATTTCATTTGGGGATTTGGAGACTGACCTGTCTTCAGTGGATATAATACCAGCACATGTTCACTATTTGACCCATCGAGGGTGCTCTCTTTTGACAGTCATTCTACACTATTGGCGTGTTTAGTCAATTTAAGCCTCAGGCTCCACTCCTGATAGTGCTCTTCCGTCAATTCCTTTATCAAGCACTGGATGCAGACCAACCGAGCCACACGGGGCATAACCCCAGATTTCTGGGGGTCTAGATCCAGCACCAGTTCCATATTAGACCAAAGGAGAGTGGTCTCGGCATGTCAGTCAGTCATTTCAGTGTTGGCCGTGTTGAGTCAAATTAAGCCGCAGGCTCCACTCCTGGTGGTGCCCTTCCGTCAATTCCCTTAAGTTTTAGCTTTGCAACCATACTTCCCCCGGAACCCAAACACTTTGGTTTCCCGGAAGCTGCCCGCAGAGTCATCGAAGCAACTCCTGCGGATCGCTAGTCGGCATCGTTTATGGTCAGAACTACGACGGTATCTGATCGTCTTCGCGCCTCTGACTTTCGTTCTTGATTAATGAAAACATTCTTGACAAATGCTTTCGCAGTAGCTCGTCTTGCGGCGATCCAAGAATTTCACCTCTAACGCCGCAATACGAATGCCCCCGTTTGTCCCTGTTAATCATTACCTCCAGTTCCGAAAACCAACAAAATAGAACCGAGGTCCTATTCCATTATTCCATGCACCATTATTCAGGCAGCCGAGGCTTGCTTTGAACACTCTAATTTTTTCAAAGTAAACGCGCCGGCCACCCAGGACGCTCAGCGAAGAGCACCCGTGGGAGAGAGCCGGCAGACGGTAGGGCAGGAGACAACGGGCAGTGAACCGGCGCGAGCCGGACCGCGCGCCTGCGCCTGAGATCCAACTACGAGCTTTTTAACTGCAACAACTTTAATATACGCTATTGGAGCTGGAATTACCGCGGCTGCTGGCACCAGACTTGCCCTCCAATAGATCCTCGTTAAAGTGTTTAAAGTGTACTCATTCCAATTACGGGGCCTCGAAAAAGTCCCGTATTGTTATTTTTCGTCACTACCTCCCCGTGCCGGGAGTGGGTAAGTTGCGCGCCTGCTGCCTTCCTTGGATGTGGTAGCCGTTTCTCATGCTCCCTCTCCGGAATCGAACCCTGATTCCCCGTTACCCGTTACAAACATGGTAGGCATGTCACGTACCATCGACATTTGATAGGGCAGACATTTGAAAGATGCGTCGCCGGCACATGAGGCCATGCGATCAGCACAAAGTTATCCAGAGTCACCAGTGGGGACGCCGCAACCCCGCGAGGGGAAACGACGATTGGTTTTGAACTAATAAAAGCGCTTTTTCCGCGAGGGTCGGAGCTTGGTAAGCATGTATTAGCTCTAGAATTGCCACAGTTATCCAAGTAAGATCGTGTCATCTAAGGAACCTCGGCTGATTTAATGAGCCATTCGCGGTTTCACCGTGAGACAGTGTGAACTTAGACATGCATGGCTTAATCTTTGAGACAAGCATATGACTACTGGCAGGATCAACCAGATATATGTCGGAGACGTACGTACAGCACACACCGGTCGGCGGAGGAAGGGTGTGTAAAAAGCCTCACTGGGACGACAGCGGCAGGGACCGACTGACGGGAGGGATATAGAATATGCGTCTTTATGCATGTAATGTGTTTTTATTTATTTACCTAGAATGCAAGAATAATATGTAATTGCGAATTTAAAATTAACATAATAGTTAATTCATTGAGTGCATAAATTATTACAATTCATATGATATGCACTATTATAATTAATTAAATGTTACACTACAATTAGTAACACGTAACTGCATTCAATTATGTACTAACGAATTATTACACACACTTGAACTACTTCACATACTATCAAATGACTCATGTCAAAAAATTCTGGTTGAAAAACAGAAAAATTACTTACGTTCCGTTGGTTCTGGTGCAGCTACAAAAGAGTAATGAAAACAAAAAGCATTGAAAATGTGCACAAAAACATTTTATTCATAATTAGTGTGTTTTATGTATTTTTATTTTAAATTTAAGATTTAATCTTTCCAAGTAACCACATGCCAATGTAAAAATGTATGTTTTGATAATGCATGATTCATTTAATAGTATGTGAAGTAATTCAAGTATGGGTAACAATTCATTAGTTAATAAATGAAATCAGTTAAGTGTTATTAATTGTAGTGGAAATTATATTTCATATTATAATAGTGCATATAATATGAATTGTAATAATTTATGCACTCAATGAATTAACTATTATGTTAATTTTAAATTTGCAATTACATATTATTCTTGCATTCTAGGTAAATAAATAAAAACACATTACATGCATAAAGACGCATATTCTATATGCGTTACAAATAAAAATAAACAACCACTTCTTTTAGGCTCATAGGTTTTCAATTTCAATTGTTATTTTTTTTTAGATAGAAACCAAACACAATATTGTTAATAAATTAATATATCTTTACGCTCATTGATGAATGTGTTATTAAACGTAATTTTCGTGTTATAACGATTTAAATTTTCATTGAATATTAGAATACATCCAACCATTCATGTGTTGATGTTTGTAATCATTCAGGTGTTAGTAGGTGTAAATAGGCATTTATATTAAGTAGAGTTGTTCAAATTTTTCTGTTTTGAAATTATCGTGTTTTTTTATCTTATTAATGACTAAAAAATGGTTAATGTATTAACACATGCATGCATTTAATTAATTACATATTAATCAATACTAATCGTAACGCTATTCCTATTTTAAACTCGAACATTCTAGCAAATATCAAGCTGTGTAGCACATATTCATACAGAAATAACATTCCATAATGTCTGGTTTTCTATGAGCTCTCTCAGTGTGCAACACGCTTTAGAAACACTATCAAATACCGAATATTTGTAAGTATGAAAACCACAGGTATGATTTTACATAGTTTTATTCTACTACATGTTGGACAAATTTAAAACAAATTTTCCAAAATTACATTAGATTAAACATTTTGTAAAAAAAATGGTCTAGTTGAAAAACAAAAAAATTACTCACGTTCCGTTGGTTCTGGTGCAGCTGCAATAGAGTAATGAAAACAAAAACCATTGAAAATGTGCACAAAAACATGTTATTCATAATTAGTGTGTTTTAGGTATTTTTATTTTAAAATTAAGATATAATCTGTCCAAATAACCACATGCCAATGTAAATATGTATGTGTTGATAATACATGATTCATTTGATAGTATGTGAAGTAGTTCAAGTGTGTGTAATAATTCGTTAGTAAATAATTGAATGCAGTTACATTACAGAGAATATACCAAGAAGAGTCCATAGCTCAATGTTTGCAGACGATCTGGCTATGTGGACCTCTGAAAAGAATCTCACCATAGCAAGAAATCGGATGCAGACGGCCCTAACATCGCTGGAAGAGTGGGCGAACTCATGGCTGGTCAAAATAAACGAGGAAAAAACCACATGCACAATATTCTCGCTTTCATTAAAACCCAAAAGTACCAAATTAAGTCTAAATGGCAAAATCCTGCAGCCAAACGACAACCCAACCTATCTGGGAGTCACATTTGATCGGCGCATGACATGGACAAGTCAGATTGAGAGAAACCGAATGAAAGCCAGAGAAAGAATGGCAATCATGAGGAAACTTGCTGGCACAAGCTGGGGAGCAGACGAAGGCATACTAAAGAAACTGTACACTGGAAGAGTGAGACCAGTTCTCGAGTATGGCATTGCGGCATGGACAACAGCAGCGAAGACGAACTTCGATAAAGTTAACAAACTTCAAAACCAAGCCATGAGAATTATAACAGGTGGCATGAAGTCAACGCCAATTGCAGAACTTGAAAAGATTACAAAACTGCAATCCATGACCGATAGAAGAGACTGCAGAGCCCAGCTGCAGTCAGAGAAACTCCGAAGACTGACTGACCATCCAATGCACCAGAGACTAAACAATTTGGGAAATGGGAAACTAAAGCGGAGAAACTTTGCAGAAACAGCCAAAGCAAAGATGCACGAAGATCCCATAAACGCACTAACAACACCAAAACCCATCACTACTGTACGAAAACCTACCTGGAGGCAGGATATCTTTCCAGAGGTGGTAGAAAATATACCAGGTATTGCAAACAAAAACTGCCAGACTGAAAAAGAAAGGAGAGATACTACCCTAAGCTTCATAACGAAAAGCTACCCAAGCATGGACTGGACCCATGCATACACCGACGGTTCTGTAACAAACACTACACAGAACGGAGGGGCAGGAGCATTCCTGAACCTACCAAATGGCAGACAAAAAACACTGTCACTCGCTACTGGTAAGTATACAAGCAATTTCAGAGCGGAGGCAGAGGCTCTGAGGGCGGCAGTGGAAGAAATGGTGACACACAGTGAAAATGAGAGCCATATAGTCCTGCTGACAGATGCTCTCGCCGTAGTCACAGCGCTAAAAAGCCAGAAAAACACTGACCTTAATGACTTAAGAGCAGCACTCTGCAAACTGTGCCAGCAGTCCGCACCAAAAAGGGTAGTGGTACAGTGGGTTCCGTCACACTGCAACATCCAAGGCAACGAGGAGGCAGACAGACTGGCAAAAGAAGGTGCAAGACTACCACAAACAGATACCAGTATGACGTACGAAGAGTCAAAACGGCTTATCAAAGCCAGATACATGACCAAATGGGAAACCGAACATACTGGTTACACCAAAAACGATGCCTATTACCAGTTGAACCGAAGAGAGCAGGTCGTTGTCTTCAGACTTCACACTGGCCACAACAGACTGAGGTACCACCTATTCAACAAATTGAAGATAGGGTGTACCGATGAATGCCCGTGCGGTACTGGTAAAATGACCGCTGAACATCTGCTGCAGAACTGCCCGACATACGAGGATCAGAGAGAGCAGATGTGGCCATTACCAGTGGAACTGCAAGACAAGCTCTATGGCAGTGGCGAGAGCCTCAGGATGACCGCCGCTTTTTTCGAAAAAATAATGGTTACTGTCTGACTGCGTACGAAGAAGAAGAAGAAGAAGAAGAAGAAGAATGCAGTTACGTGTTACTAATTGTAGTGTAACATTTAATTAATTATAATAGTGCATATAATATGAATTGTAATAATTTATGCACTCAATGAATTAACTATTATGTTAATTTTAAATTCGCAATTACATATTATTCTTGCATTCTAGGTAAATAAATAAAAACACATTACATGCATAAAGACGCATATTCTATATGCGTGACAAATACAAATAAACAACCACTTCTTTTAGGCTCATAGGTTTTCAATTTCAATTTTTATTACTTTTCAGAAAGAAATCAAAAACAATATGGTTAATAAGTTAATAATTCTTTACGCTCATTGATGAATGTGCTAATTAACGTAATTTTCGTGTTATAACGATTTAAAGTTTTATTGAATATTAGAATACATCCAACCATTCATGTGTTGATGTTTGTAATTATTCAGATGTTAGTAGGTGTAAATATGCATTTATAGTAAGTAAAGTTGTTCAAGTTTTTCTGTTTTGAAATTATCGTGTTCTTTTTTTCTTATTAATAACTAAAAAATGGTAAATGTATTAACACATGCATGCATTTAATTACTTACATATGAATCAATACTAATCGTAACGCTATTCCTATTTTAAACTCGAACATTCTAGCAAATATCAAGCTGTGTAGCACATATTCATACACATATAACATATCATAATGTCTGGTTTTCTATGAGCTCTCTCAGTGTGCCACACGCTTTAGAAACAACACTATCAAATACCGACTTTTTTTAGGTATTAAAACCACAGGCATGCTTTTAAGTAGTTTTATTCTACCACATGTTGGAAAAATTGAAAACAATTTTCCAAATTACATTAGACTAAACATTTTGTAAAAAAAAAAAGTCTAGTTGACAAACAGAAAAATTACTAACGTTCCGTTGGTTCTGGTGCAGCTACAAAGGAGTAATGAAAACAAAAAGCATTGAAAATGTGCACAAAATTAGTGTGTTTTAGGTATTTTTATTTTCAATTTAAGATGTCTTCTTCTTCTTCTTCATCGTACGCTGTTTACAGCGATATTTACGTTGCAATGATTTAATTTTTTAGCCAGTGGCTCAGTGCATCCGATTTCAACAGGCGTTTCTGTAGGGTTGCCCTCCTTAGCCTTTGGCTGTCCCCAGCCTGACTGCAAGGCAGCAGTTGTTTTTGGTCAGAGTTGTCTCTCTTTGGAAGTTGTGTTGCAGGACTATCGAGTCTTCCCTACTCGTGTCTATAGCGTTTGGCAATGATATGATGGACTATGTACTAGTTTGTACTATCCCGGAAGAGACGCAGTCCAGTATGACTTTTTCCCAGGATCGTCACGTCCTGCCAGAAACGTAGCATATGCATATGAGTGAGGTATCTTTTTGCTCGCTTTATTTTCTCGGCTCATCTGCAGTGATTTTACGCCTAGCATTCCCCGCCACCCGGGAGCTTGCCACCATAGGACAGGAGGTGCAATGTCCGCTGGACTGCATCTCTTCTGCGTCCATTGGAATGACTGATAGCAGACAGATGCAAAGAGCGAGGAAGGAGTGCATTTTACCAGGTGCATTCCTGCGGCTCGATCGGGCCGGGACACAAGCCCCAGCCATGTCGTAGCCTCCCATCTCAGCGGTGCTGAGATTTTGGGCGGGATTCTGGCTTAGAGGCGTTCGGCCGTAATCCCTCAGATGTTAGCTTATCAGCCAAGCACGTGGACCAAATGTCAGCGACCTGCGATTCCTCTCGAAATAGTGCATTTGACCAGGTGACAAGCCTAGTCTTGCACGGAGATGTTGTCCGCCTAGGGGGCGGACATATCTCATGGTCAAAGGTTAAGTCTCAGCAGTTCGCAGTGAGGTAGCTGATCTACTGCTTAGGGCACCCGACCGAGAACTAAGTCTTCTACAAATGATTTCATTCCTCATCGCCGTATGGGGTGAATATCGAGCAGCTTCCCGCCCGCTTTTATCAGCGGACGGCAGAGACCTCATTCTGTGGCTTGACCGGGCGGGGCTGGAGCGTGGCCCCCAGGTCCCCACCATGTCGAAGCCTCCCTTTGCATTCGTGCTGGGCTGCTTTTGGGCGGGGTTTTTGGCTTAGAGGCGTTCGGCCGTAATCCCTCACCTCGCTCCGTTGGCTTATCCGCCTAGTACGTGAACCAAATGTCTGCGGCTCCTCTCGGGCTTAGCAGGATTACCGTAGCAAAGCCCTGTCAATAGTAGGGTAAAACTGACCTGTCTTTAGAGGGTCTATTTCCAGCACCCGTTCAATATTAGCCAGACCGTATCAATAGAGGGCTTTTAGTTTGTCAATGGCCGTTTCTGGAGCCTGCGATTTCTGCAGGGTGAAGACCAGATTACCGCAGCAGGTGCTATTTCATTTGGGGATTTGGAGACTGACCTGTCTTCAGTGGATATAATACCAGCACATGTTCACTATTTGACCCATCGAGGGTGCTCTCTTTTGACAGTCATTCTACACTATTGGCGTGTTTAGTCAATTTAAGCCTCAGGCTCCACTCCTGATAGTGCTCTTCCGTCAATTCCTTTATCAAGCACTGGATGCAGACCAACCGAGCCACACGGGGCATAACCCCAGATTTCTGGGGGTCTAGATCCAGCACCAGTTCCATATTAGACCAAAGGAGAGTGGTCTCGGCATGTCAGTCAGTCATTTCAGTGTTGGCCGTGTTGAGTCAAATTAAGCCGCAGGCTCCACTCCTGGTGGTGCCCTTCCGTCAATTCCCTTAAGTTTTAGCTTTGCAACCATACTTCCCCCGGAACCCAAACACTTTGGTTTCCCGGAAGCTGCCCGCAGAGTCATCGAAGCAACTCCTGCGGATCGCTAGTCGGCATCGTTTATGGTCAGAACTACGACGGTATCTGATCGTCTTCGCGCCTCTGACTTTCGTTCTTGATTAATGAAAACATTCTTGACAAATGCTTTCGCAGTAGCTCGTCTTGCGGCGATCCAAGAATTTCACCTCTAACGCCGCAATACGAATGCCCCCGTTTGTCCCTGTTAATCATTACCTCCAGTTCCAAAAACCAACAAAATAGAACCGAGGTCCTATTCCATTATTCCATGCACCATTATTCAGGCAGCCGAGGCTTGCTTTGAACACTCTAATTTTTTCAAAGTAAACGCGCCGGCCACCCAGGACGCTCAGCGAAGAGCACCCGTGGGAGAGAGCCGGCAGACGGTAGGGCAGGAGACAACGGGCAGTGAACCGGCGCGAGCCGGACCGCGCGCCTGCGCCTGAGATCCAACTACGAGCTTTTTAACTGCAACAACTTTAATATACGCTATTGGAGCTGGAATTACCGCGGCTGCTGGCACCAGACTTGCCCTCCAATAGATCCTCGTTAAAGTGTTTAAAGTGTACTCATTCCAATTACGGGGCCTCGAAAAAGTCCCGTATTGTTATTTTTCGTCACTACCTCCCCGTGCCGGGAGTGGGTAAGTTGCGCGCCTGCTGCCTTCCTTGGATGTGGTAGCCGTTTCTCATGCTCCCTCTCCGGAATCGAACCCTGATTCCCCGTTACCCGTTACAAACATGGTAGGCATGTCACGTACCATCGACATTTGATAGGGCAGACATTTGAAAGATGCGTCGCCGGCACATGAGGCCATGCGATCAGCACAAAGTTATCCAGAGTCACCAGTGGGGACGCCGCAACCCCGCGAGGGGAAACGACGATTGGTTTTGAACTAATAAAAGCGCTTTTTCCGCGAGGGTCGGAGCTTGGTAAGCATGTATTAGCTCTAGAATTGCCACAGTTATCCAAGTAAGATCGTGTCATCTAAGGAACCTCGGCTGATTTAATGAGCCATTCGCGGTTTCACCGTGAGACAGTGTGAACTTAGACATGCATGGCTTAATCTTTGAGACAAGCATATGACTACTGGCAGGATCAACCAGATATATGTCGGAGACGTACGTACAGCACACACCGGTCGGCGGAGGAAGGGTGTGTAAAAAGCCTCACTGGGACGACAGCGGCAGGGACCGACTGACGGGAGGGATATAGAATATGCGTCTTTATGCATGTAATGTGTTTTTATTTATTTACCTAGAATGCAAGAATAATATGTAATTGCGAATTTAAAATTAACATAATAGTTAATTCATTGAGTGCATAAATTATTACAATTCATATGATATGCACTATTATAATTAATTAAATGTTACACTACAATTAGTAACACGTAACTGCATTCAATTATGTACTAACGAATTATTACACACACTTGAACTACTTCACATACTATCAAATGACTCATGTCAAAAAATTCTGGTTGAAAAACAGAAAAATTACTTACGTTCCGTTGGTTCTGGTGCAGCTACAAAAGAGTAATGAAAACAAAAAGCATTGAAAATGTGCACAAAAACATTTTATTCATAATTAGTGTGTTTTATGTATTTTTATTTTAAATTTAAGATTTAATCTTTCCAAGTAACCACATGCCAATGTAAAAATGTATGTTTTGATAATGCATGATTCATTTAATAGTATGTGAAGTAATTCAAGTATGGGTAACAATTCATTAGTTAATAAATGAAATCAGTTAAGTGTTATTAATTGTAGTGGAAATTATATTTCATATTATAATAGTGCATATAATATGAATTGTAATAATTTATGCACTCAATGAATTAACTATTATGTTAATTTTAAATTTGCAATTACATATTATTCTTGCATTCTAGGTAAATAAATAAAAACACATTACATGCATAAAGACGCATATTCTATATGCGTTACAAATAAAAATAAACAACCACTTCTTTTAGGCTCATAGGTTTTCAATTTCAATTGTTATTTTTTTTTAGATAGAAACCAAACACAATATTGTTAATAAATTAATATATCTTTACGCTCATTGATGAATGTGTTATTAAACGTAATTTTCGTGTTATAACGATTTAAATTTTCATTGAATATTAGAATACATCCAACCATTCATGTGTTGATGTTTGTAATCATTCAGGTGTTAGTAGGTGTAAATAGGCATTTATATTAAGTAGAGTTGTTCAAATTTTTCTGTTTTGAAATTATCGTGTTTTTTTATCTTATTAATGACTAAAAAATGGTTAATGTATTAACACATGCATGCATTTAATTAATTACATATTAATCAATACTAATCGTAACGCTATTCCTATTTTAAACTCGAACATTCTAGCAAATATCAAGCTGTGTAGCACATATTCATACAGAAATAACATTCCATAATGTCTGGTTTTCTATGAGCTCTCTCAGTGTGCAACACGCTTTAGAAACACTATCAAATACCGAATATTTGTAAGTATGAAAACCACAGGTATGATTTTACATAGTTTTATTCTACTACATGTTGGACAAATTTAAAACAAATTTTCCAAAATTACATTAGATTAAACATTTTGTAAAAAAAATGGTCTAGTTGAAAAACAAAAAAATTACTCACGTTCCGTTGGTTCTGGTGCAGCTGCAATAGAGTAATGAAAACAAAAACCATTGAAAATGTGCACAAAAACATGTTATTCATAATTAGTGTGTTTTAGGTATTTTTATTTTAAAATTAAGATATAATCTGTCCAAATAACCACATGCCAATGTAAATATGTATGTGTTGATAATACATGATTCATTTGATAGTATGTGAAGTAGTTCAAGTGTGTGTAATAATTCGTTAGTAAATAATTGAATGCAGTTACATTACAGAGAATATACCAAGAAGAGTCCATAGCTCAATGTTTGCAGACGATCTGGCTATGTGGACCTCTGAAAAGAATCTCACCATAGCAAGAAATCGGATGCAGACGGCCCTAACATCGCTGGAAGAGTGGGCGAACTCATGGCTGGTCAAAATAAACGAGGAAAAAACCACATGCACAATATTCTCGCTTTCATTAAAACCCAAAAGTACCAAATTAAGTCTAAATGGCAAAATCCTGCAGCCAAACGACAACCCAACCTATCTGGGAGTCACATTTGATCGGCGCATGACATGGACAAGTCAGATTGAGAGAAACCGAATGAAAGCCAGAGAAAGAATGGCAATCATGAGGAAACTTGCTGGCACAAGCTGGGGAGCAGACGAAGGCATACTAAAGAAACTGTACACTGGAAGAGTGAGACCAGTTCTCGAGTATGGCATTGCGGCATGGACAACAGCAGCGAAGACGAACTTCGATAAAGTTAACAAACTTCAAAACCAAGCCATGAGAATTATAACAGGTGGCATGAAGTCAACGCCAATTGCAGAACTTGAAAAGATTACAAAACTGCAATCCATGACCGATAGAAGAGACTGCAGAGCCCAGCTGCAGTCAGAGAAACTCCGAAGACTGACTGACCATCCAATGCACCAGAGACTAAACAATTTGGGAAATGGGAAACTAAAGCGGAGAAACTTTGCAGAAACAGCCAAAGCAAAGATGCACGAAGATCCCATAAACGCACTAACAACACCAAAACCCATCACTACTGTACGAAAACCTACCTGGAGGCAGGATATCTTTCCAGAGGTGGTAGAAAATATACCAGGTATTGCAAACAAAAACTGCCAGACTGAAAAAGAAAGGAGAGATACTACCCTAAGCTTCATAACGAAAAGCTACCCAAGCATGGACTGGACCCATGCATACACCGACGGTTCTGTAACAA